>CM023450.1:122040381-122254853 GCA_013339765.2 Haemaphysalis longicornis
GTCTACAATGCTGAGGATGTCTTGGCATCCACCAACTCGCCGCGAAGAAGGCGATGACCTCTTCGATGCATATGACGGCGATTACTAGCACTGAAACTATGCAAATAAACAATGATACTGAAACTTTCCTATGTGTGCGGCAATGTTCACATACAGCTCCGCCATTCGTCCTGCGCGTGAGTACGAGCTTACCTGAATATTTTAACACAAAAGTGTTTCATTAAACACAGCTGTTGGGCAAGTTGGTTGGTGCACAATGATAGAAAAATAAAGGGTGACTTGGACAACGACACAAAGAAGAACGACGGGACAAGCGCTCACTTGCAACTAACATTTGTTGAAGCATCGTCTCGTATTTATACATTTATCATGGAAGCATGTGCACTGGGATACACTAAATGGAAAGCATCAAACCGATGGACACAATCAAAGTGACGTTTTTAAAACCTCAAGCTCGGTGGCACGCAAAATCACTGATGTATCACTGATGCACTTGTCCCCTTTCTTCTTAATATAAAACGCTTCCAAGAGCTCGCTTGCCACAGTATTGTCACTCCTGCCGAGAATTCGCAAAGAAAGGTCTACATTTTTCCAAAGGTCTGACAGGCCTGCAACTTTCGCAATGCGGGGGGGTAAATGCGCGCGCGTATGATTGTTAAGAGAAGAACTGTGCTCGCGTGCCCGGTCATTCATACATCTGCCCGTCTTGCCGATGTAGGCCTCCCCGCATGAACGCGGTATCTCGTAAACCACCCCCGATGCTGACAGCGCGCAACAAAGCGCTTGGCATGCTTCTTTTTTGCCCTGTTTTGTTTTCTGCTCCACAAAACTTGGCCGCCTGTGTGAGCAAATTTCCGGCAAGCCCCAAGCCAAAAAAGTGCGAAAAGAAGCATGCCAAGCGCTTTGTGCCCTGTGACGTCGGGGTGGTTTACGAGATACCGCTTTCATGCGGGGAGGCCTATATCGGTCAGACGGGCAGATGTGTGAATGAGCGGGCACGCGAGCACAGTTCTTCTCTTGACAATAATACGCGCGCGCATTTACCCGCGCATTGCGAAGGTTGGAGGCCTGTCAGTGCTTTGGAAAATTCGGAGCTTTTTTTGAGCAGATTCAAATTCTCGGCAGGAGTGACAATGCAGTGGCGAGGAAGCTCTCCGAAGCGTTTTCTATTAAGAAGAAAGGGGACAAAAGTATCAGTGACACATCTGTGATTTTGCGTGCCACCGAGTTTGAGTTTTTGAAAACGTCACTTGGATTGTGTCCATCGGTTTGATGCTTTCCATTTAGAGTATCCCAGCGTGCATGCTTCCATGATAAATGTATAAATACGAGAGGATGCATCAATAAATGTTAGTTGCAAGTGAGCGCTTGTCCCGTCGTTCTTCTTTCTGTCGTTGTCCAAGTCGCACTCAATTTTTCAATCAAAGTGTTTTATGCCGGGATCCACCAAGATCTGACTGACGTCATATCCGTTACGGAAATGACATCGCCAGAGAAAGTTTTATTGACGTGCCTGCGCCAAAATTCGAGCCGGGATCTCCGTCACCGCAACGGGAGGGGCCAGAAGCTTTACTCACTGCGCTATGGGCTGAAGCACAGACAGCTGCATGAACGCGCCATATATCCTTCCTATAACCTTCTCAAATTAGATGGTGCTGCCGTCTAACAGAGGTGAAGCGAAGTAGGGCATCACGACGCTAATGAGCACCGACAGTTGCCGCCAGCTGAGCTGGTCGCACCGCAACCGTCTGCCGTACACTCCATGGAGCATAAACCCGGTGGTCGCACATTTGCCAAAGCAACTCGCCAGTAGGCCGTCGCTCGCCAAGCAAACCCACAAGACAGCCCCGCAAATCATGCTCATTCGCTGCAGTGCACCGTGACTTCAAACGATTCGCTGGCAACACGTTCGGTTTCGTTCGCATGGACTGCGAGCGGTGTGGTTTCATTTGGGTTTACGCAGTGCTCCGGCGCGTGCACTCCAGTGTCTAATGTTGATGCGTCTGGCGGTGTCATACCGACGAAATATAAATAGCGATGTGCAAGTTTATATCAATGCAGAATAAACATTCAACTGCTGATCCTGTGAAGGCACATTTCACTTTTGTGTTTTACCGATTCATATGAAAGCGGGATCAACTACATTTTTTATGTAATACAATGCGCCTGCGTAATTTCCATTTTATAGGCTCAGGTTGTATACCATTGTGTAAATACTTAACTCGACACGCTCAGATAATACACCCCAAAAACGTGGTCTTTAATATGGAACTTTATAAAGTGAAAACATCACGAAACACGCCGAAAGAAGGCATCAATGACTGTAGATATTATTCTAATGTAGTAATGCTGGGCTGAATGCATCGAACGCAGTTTCAGTACAGCCCTTCGCGTACAAGTAAGCGCATGGCTGTTAAATACAAGAGCGTCTCTCAAGCGCAATTCCACAGTTTCCTTCAGGTATATGCCAGAAAACAACCAGTGCTTTAGATCACATACTATAAGAATGTGTGTTTTCAAAGCGGCCCCGAGCATTGTGAGGCACGTACAAATGTTAAATAATCGTGGAAACTAGAATGAACTGGGCAGCAATTCCAAACTACCGTTTCGCACCGGCGAAGCCCGTACACACACATCAAATATTGAATTTTTTTTGCTAACACTGATACTTCCCTATCGTTGGGTGGTACTCTCCTTTATAGGTTTTTCATTACAAAGACGGTAATACTTTTTTCTAGTAGCTCTGTTATGTTGCTTTCCCAACAGTGTAACTGTGTATGCTGTGCTTCACACGTTAAAGAGACGCCACAGGTTCCTGGTCTTCGTCTCAGCCCAACGTTTCTCTTATAATGTGTTCATTTCACTAAATCTGGCCTATCTACTCAAATATCGAAGGAAGCTGGCACAAACGCGTCTTTTCTGTAGGATACGCTTAGCCGGTGAGTAAGCACAAGGCTCAGAGCATTAATCGTATCTATCAACGCAACCGAAGGACGCAAAAGGTGCGACGATGCGATCGGCATTATCAGACAGAGATTGTTGGGTTGACCGTATCGATCAAGCTTTGGTGCCATGACGTTCCATAGACGTGGCTGGTTTGTAACCATGTACAGTCCGCACACACCGCTCGACCATGCGAACGACAATGCAGGCTTCCCTATAAAGGGACCCCATGCAGCCGGAAATTCTGCAGCCAGAAATTCCATCGTGGCTCGCTGCTTTATCTAGTCTGTCATTTCAGAGGCCAGCACTCCGACGTCAGAGGCGACAACTGCATAAAAGTACGTGGCCCAAGTCTCCAAATTTTGTTTTGCAGCTATCACCTATATACTTGAATAATCACAGAAAATAAAATGTTTAGAGCCCTTCCACTACTGTGAACATGGAAGAAAAGTGAAGCTGGATTGGTGGATAACTATATTGAATAATGAATTGTATTACTATATTAATAATATACATGTACATACACAGAAATTTCTTATAAATAATTAAATCATTGCTGATCTAATTTATAGTTTCAATAAAATGAGAGTGACAGTTATTTTTTGTAATTATGCTCGCGTTGTTGGCGGCCTTGCATATTCAACAACCAGACGGGAATGCTGTAAGGTTTACAACTTTACTGCGAACAACTTACGACAAGTAAATGAACTACTCGGCGTAATACTAGAGTTGACCTTACCGGGATCTTTTCGCGCAATTTTTTTTCCACAGATACGTGATCATAGTTTGAGAGCTACAGGTCCTTTTACCCCAGCTCTGGGGCGAGCATGTGCGATTCTTTCTCGACGCGATATGATAGACGCACGAAATTTCGGTCATGACCTAGCACGAGACAGCTTCGATGTTAAAATACGTTACAATCTAGGAATCAAAAACCTTTCGAATCCTTCTTCTTTTTCTTTATGTGTGTCTAAAGTTTCCTTTTACAGCGGAGCTATTTAAGCTTTCAGTTGCGCCCGTCGAGCGTTACCAGAAAGCCTCAGCCCAGCCGAGCCACACCGTGAACGTGCGTATCGTGAGGAGCGCCCGGCGTAGTCCAGGCCTTGCGCGTACGCCTTTCACAACGTGAGGATCTCGCAAGAAATACAAGAAAAATACCGAGCGCACGTTTGTGTGCACCTAGTGAGGAGCAGCCGGTGTCCCGTCAGCTCGACCTTCGAGAACAATCTGCCCAGCGTTCGCGGCGGTGATCTCTCGCGACCGCCGCGTGGCTCAGTGGCGAAGACCTTGCGCTCTGAGACGAAGTACGCGGGTTCGACTCCCGGCCGCGGGGCGGTCTCTTTTCTGGTGCAGGGCCAAAGAGCGAAAACGCCTGTGTGTTGGAGATTTGGGCGTACGTTAAAGTTACCAGGTGGTCAAAATTAAACCGGAGCCATCCGCTACGGCGCGCCTTATAACCTGTGCAGGGTCGGTGCTGTAAACCCCATAATCAATCAAACCGTGTGATCTCTCGCGTGCTGTTGTCCCCTCCAGTTCACGTGCGTGCGCGCCTCAAGTGGGGACCACAGACGCCGAGTTCGTGCTACAGACGCCGAGTTCGCGAAGACGGTTGTCCCGGGTTCTACCGTGTTCTAACGCGGTTCACTTTGGGAGGGATGTGAAAGCGTCGAACAAGACGATCCGAGCCTGCCAGTCATGGTGAAATTTCAGCGGCAAGTTCGGGAATCCATGTCAGATGCAGCAGCGGGGTCTTCGACGAAAGGAGAGGGGCCGCCAGCTCTGCTGCTTCTCCAGCCTTGCACCAATAGTGCAAACTGCGCCATTTTTTGCGAAACAATGTTGAGGCGTATGAACCGTGCCACCAGTGTTAGTCAGAGTGGAAAGTGGTTTGCCAATACGAGTATACATTTCGTTTTCGTGCACACTGTTTCTGGAAAACGTTTCGTTCAAAACGTGAGGGGTCCGTTATCTGATATCGGCTTGAAAAAAATGCATGCCAATCCACCCTGTGAAGTTGGTTGGAAAGCAAAGCTGTAAACGACACCCACAATGATTAACCATGCAACGTCACTTGAATTCACACATCAATGCATGATCCATGAATGGTGGCTGGTTGAGTTGTATTGGTAAAGCACATCAGTGGAAACTTTTTTATAATACTAAAGGCAGCTCAAACCCTGTGTTAGACGATCTATGTTCTCCTGCGTCTCTGTCGCCGGTCTCGTAGCCTCTGTTAATCGACGAGATCTATACGTTGGTGTGTGCTTCATTTAGTTTTTACTAACGCCTGTGCATGCGCAAGGCGCGCACACGGCGCGAGAGGTCACATGACGCTATCACATGGCTTTTCGCGAAAATGCCGGGGGTAAACCTGCAGATGTGCTAGGTGAGTTACCCCTTGTGGCTTTTTAGTTTGGGAAGGGTTGGAAGGAAACTAAACGGGGAAGCTTTTAGAAGATGATGTGTTTGTAGCTACAACGCTCACGTTGCTAGAAAGTGTGAAAAAAATGAGGGAAGCTGGCAGCTGCTCATTGTAAAGGATGGTAACTCTTCAAACAGAGTGTGAAAATCAAAGCAATGGAAAGATCGAGCTTACTAAAACGTGATGCGACAAAGAAAGAGGCCTTATTTCGGGCAAACTTACAAGCCTTGTTAACCGAAGAATGCATCAAACCTGGAGAGTACAAAAATAACATACGAACAGTAAAGCAAAAACTTGAAGCGATAGACACAGAGCGTTACAGTGGCGCGCTTGTAAGGGCTAGGGCTGCAAAGATGACGGCGGGTGAGATGCCGTCCAAGCGAGCCTTAGGCGTTGAAAAAAGGCATGCGCGGCGCAATGAAATTGTGGAAATAGAAAATAACGGAACAATTTCTCGTGATACAAACATTATAGGAACTGTCGTTTTTCAATACTACAGTGAGCTCTTCGCAATACATTAAGTTATTATGAAATTTTTAAGCGAGATTTTCTTAAGTTAATGCCCAAATTAAATGAAGAAACAAAAGAATACTTGGAAATCCCCATTTCTCTTGATGAAGTCGTGAAAGCTATAGAGAATCTAAATCCTTGGAAATCCCCTGGACCGGATGGTTTAACGGCTGCTTTTTATAAAAAAAATTAAGAATGAAATTGCGCGGTGCTGAAATGGTATTTAATGAGGCATACAATCTCGCCGTGCTACCCCCATCCCTCTCTACGTCACACACTGTGCTGATCCCCAAAACGAACGATGCCGTCAAGCTCAGAGATATGAAATCTTACCGGCCTATATGCGTAACAAATGTAGACTATAAAATTTTAATGAAAGTATTAGCGAGTAGGCTCCAAACAGTAATGCAAGATATTGTAGGTTCACACCAGACTTGTGGGATCGGAGGATGGACTATATTCACGAATGTACATAAGGCGCGTTGTATTCTGGAGTGTTGTGATGCGACACAATCTGGGGTTGCAATGCTCCAGATTGACTTTGAGAAGGCTTTCTATCGTGTGCCGCAAGATTTGTTATTTTAAATTTTAGAGTACATTAATGTTGGCAAAGTTATTCGAAATGGAGTGAGCATGGCGTACACTAAATGCACACCCCGTCTTATAGTTAATAAGGCAGTGGGAAAAAGAGTTCAGGCACAGAGATCGGTGAGGCAAGGATGCCCGATATCCCCCCTCCTTTTCTGCTATATTCCATATTTAAGGTGTGTTTAAGTGTCAATAAAAGCAGGAACATTCAGGGTTTTCGGTTGCAAATGGCGGAAGTTCGACTACTAGCGTACGCGGATGACATTGCAGTATTCTGCACTACTATAAAGAAAGCATTCTCGAGGTAGTACGAACCGTGAAACATTTTTGCTTGGCAAGGGGTAGCGCAGTAAACTGGTCTTAATGCTTAGGCTTTTGTCATGGCGAATGGCAGTCCACTCCAAGCCTTTTCGCCAACATCCAGTGGATCGCGAGTCCTGTTAAGCACATGGGGGTGCCACTAGACAGTTATCAAGACAGTGACCCTTACTGGGCCAAGCAACTCAAGGAACTTCGAGAAAAGACAGAGAAGTGGAAAGGGTGGGTTTTATCAAGTTTGCGGGAGCCACAGTTTGCAATTTGTTTTTATAAAGCAAGCTGTGGTATGTGAATGCAAGTTTTGCATTGTTCAAGGGCTAATTTTCAGAAATTTCTCGTGTGTTCGCCGTGTTTATCTGAGTTCATCATGGAAAGAACGACAGAACGAAAGTTTTTCGGAAAGGCGTGAAGGCGGACTTGGTTTATCGCATTTATTGTTAAAAGCAGTGTCAATAGGTTTCTGTATTCTTCGTCGTGATGGTTGAAGGACGCGTTTCTTAGGAACGTTTGTCCGCTGCGACTTGGAAGAAGTTTGCCTGAATTTTTTGTGAGCTCTGAGTGCACGAGGGGACTGTACGCGTAATTTTTAGGAGGTGGTGTGGTCATACCGCTTTCTTGAGGGCGTTTTCTTTGAGTATTTAAGCCGGGGGGGTGAGGTCGGAAGAAACTGTACGAAAAGATATTGTCGAGAGGTGTTATTCCAGTGCTAATATACCGCAGCAAGTGTAATCTAAGGCCCTGAGAAGAGTTGTAGTTGAGCGAGTTAAAATAATGCCGGTCCCAGGTGGAGTGAAATCTTTCTTTTTTAAACTCCATACTGGAACACTGGAAGTAAAGACCTGGATGGAGGAAAAGGGATGGTTTGTGCCATTGGGTGTGCACTGTTTTCTCTGTCGAAAGCCAGAAACAATTGAGCACGTGTTTTTGGACTGTTGGGGAGCGGTGTTCTTTTGGGACATCCTCCAGCGAACACACAAAAAAGATTTACCTGTAAATTCTTACGGTATTAGGTTTTTGAATGTTGAAAATGAGGACGGTGTGCCGCTTGACACAATTATGCTGTATGGACTACATAGCATCTGTAGAAACAGGATGGCGGTACGCTACTCCGACCCAGATGCCAGACCCAATCCGACAGCACTTCAAAGAGTCAATAGGTTCTTTTGTGCAGATACATAAACTTTAGCCCTCTAAAATAGAGTGGCTACCCACACTTGAAGCATTGTGGGTAATGAAAGAATACTGTAATCACCCCACTGGCCCAAGAAAGGCTGCAGTTCTAGTGTTTGTATTGAGTATTGAGTGTACACATCATCAGTTACGTGTGTTTTGCTTGTCATCCTGTCAAAGAAGGCAATAAAAAAAAAGCGCTCGTAGCTGAATTGGTAAGACAATGGGCTCTCGCTCCGTTTCTCTATTCGTCCAGGTTCGATTCCTGGCGGTGCCAGCAACTTCTTTTAGTTGTTCGCTGGAAGTTTCTGTCGACACCAACGGTCACCAAAGAACCCTTGGGGGTAGAAGTAAAAAGCTTCGCTTTAAAACGGGCGACAATTATCGACGCAAGAAACAACCTACTGGTGTCTACCAAGTATTATTTACCTATAAAATGAAACTTTCTGTCCGTATCCCAAATTCACGCAACAAAATTAGGAAAGGGAACAACAAAACTGCGTTGTTTTCCGCACCAAATGACCGGCTAATTTGTGGCGTCTTCTTCACATACGTATGCATTACGCAGGCGAATGAGTTGCTTCCTCCCTTTGTTTACAAACGTAAAATATATCTAAGGACGCAACGCTTTGGCTTTTTGGTCTTAACGCGGTCAGTAAAAGGCGGCGTATCAGCGGACATGGGACGCATATGGCACGGCTTTTATTTGTCAAGCATACCGACACGCCCTCTACGCTGCGCCGAAGCTTTCCCCAGACAAGTGAGAAGGGATTCGGGAACGTAAGGTGGACTTTCAGGGTGTTTAAAAAAGAGCTACGCCGAAACATTCAGGTGAAAAAGAGTCACTACACGTAGCTTCACAACACGTGTTGAGCCATGGGTAAGCAATAAAGAAGACATAGGCAGCAAGCAAAGGAAAAGGAGGCAAACGGGGAAATAGCCGATAGATAAATAACGAGGCGCCATCGAAGGGCGACAGCGTGGCGACAAAAGCCCCTCCCCTGGATATATATGGGCAGCCATAAATACTCGATATCGGACAACCCGGGCTCAAGTTTCCTCCTGGAGTTCTTTTACACTCGCCGTAACATCTTGCGAACCCGACTCATGAGCATGGACTCATTTTAGAGCATTCAGGAAACGGCCGCCACTGGTTTCACTCGCCCAGCTTCGATAGTCTTCCGGAAGACTTCCTGCGCCATTTATTCTCCTTCAGCGCCGTGAAGAAGAAATAGGAACAAAACACACAGACAAATATAAAGGAATAAAAACTCACGCCGTGCAAGTTACGCTGCACGAAAACTCCAGTCTGTTTTCAAAGGAAAGGAACTTCCGTTTGAAGAGTACGATTGAGTGAGCTCTGGTTTCTTGTAGATCTTGATTTGAACTCTTCGTGTTATTCTTTCTTTACATTGTGCGTGCCTCCTTTACGTATGCTTGCAATAGCAATATCTGCCGCCAGCTGATGTGTTAATCTGAAAGTTACGATATAAAGTTGGCTAACAAACGACTTGGGTTGCTATGACGTTCCTGAGGTATGTGTGATTAGGGCACTGGTGACATTTTCCCCAGTGTTCATTCGAGGCATCAGGTAGAGCCGCTAGGATAGCGCTCAAATAAAACTCTGGAACTAATACTTTAATCAACGCTGCCATTACCAAGAAAGACGTTGCAAAAAATGCCACGAAGCAGGTAGCCGAAGACTCATAAGTTGCAGCATCCGCCATGAAAAAAAAAATTGTAAAGGGTCAGAAAGCGCTTAGCTATACAGTACCTTATTTGTTTGAAGAAGCGTTAAGAACTCGTAGCAACTGACAAGATAACGGGATGGCACCCAACTTTCATTGAAAGAGTTTGATCTTCAACACAACAAGCAGCCGATAGCCCACTTGACCTTCACTGGAGCTTACAAATTTACCGCTCAGGTACCTACCGTCCGGAGCAGCACCCTGGTTGCTTTACGAAGAAACGACAGCGAAAAAGCGCCGAGTTCACACCTACCAGTAACTGCCCGGTATAATGAAAGAGAGAGAGAAAAAAGTGTAAATGTCGCACGCAGGACTAAGCCGAAAGAAGAGCAGCGGAAAGAACGAGAGCACAGTAGAAGAGCTAGATTCCGCAAAGAGCTTCCCGACGGGCTAGCCACGCCGTACGCAGTACTTGAAAGAACATCCAGACGATTGATTGATTGATTGATTGATTGATTGATTGATTGATTGATTGATTGATTGATTGATTGATTGATTGATTGATTGAGTGAGTGAGTGAGTGGTGAGTGAGTGAGTGAGTGAGTGAGTGAGGTGAGTGAGTGAGTGAGTGAGTGAGTGGTGAGTGAGTGAGTGAGTGAGTGAGTGAGTGAGTGAGTGAGTGAGTGAGTGAGTTGAGAGATCCCTCTAAATCGGAGTGATTCGCGTGTGTTATCGCACCAAGGAGGCTAATGTATCAATGTTGCACTGCCTAAAGCGGCAGGTTAAAATAAATTTTGCCCGTTACACGTAGCAACGAATAGCCAATGCCTATGATGCCATGTCGCGGTGCCTGACAAGTAGACAGCGAGAAGGCGGCCGTGATGTCGAAGTACGGGAGCCTAATGCCTTCGAGAGAAAATGGAAGGAAAAGAGATGATATGGAAGTAATCGGTGACAGACAAATGCGAGAGCCGGCAAAACGATCAGTACCCGGCGGCACGGGCAGACAATAGCGACTGAGAAACGCGCGCCCTCCTTGAATCCCTTACATCGATTGGGGGTGAAGACGATGGGAGATGTGTGCGAGGAAGAGAGGGGGGAATGGAAAGACGGGTGGCACACACGGGATCCGCAGCCACGTGCGCACATTCCAGGGTCTTTTTGTTCCCATAGCGACAATGAATACGGAAGAGAATGGACGGCCAGGAGCTTCGGAACGACAACGGTCATGTTCTTTTTTTAGATACATATTACCAGCGAAAAAACAGACAGGGACGAGGAAAGAAGCAGACGGACACTCGCTATACTTCAACTGAAAAGTTTACACAAGAAACACGTATATATGAAAATGCCAACAGACAAGGATGATAGACCTTGCAAGTGATAAAACAAACAAAAGAGATAAAACCGTCCACAATCTTAAATGCGTACGACCCACACGACCAAATTACATCCCGCGCATGCGGCTTGCTTGCAAAAAATTCAGCTCTTTTGCCGTCAGAGCGATGGAAGGCTTACTGATACACAGTCGCTTGTTATCTGCCTCCTGAATTTGAATGTAGAAAGCCTCAGAAATTTCGCGCTTTACTTGGTCGCGCCCGCTATCTAAGACACGTGTAGCGCCAAATGCTGGAACACAATCAGGACACCGCTTACAATGGTCGGCCAAGTGGCCCCCCCCCCCAGCAAGCGATGAAACTGCAGCCCGATGCTCCCTCAGACGGTCATTTATACATCGCCCCGTCTGCCCTACATAGCATTTGCCGCAGGGCAAGGGAATGCTGTAAACAACGCCAGTTTCTGCAGGGAACAAACCTGGTGGCATGCTTTATTGTGCAGCCTTGCCTCTTATCTTCATTGACAGCTGGGCACATCCGCAACAGCTTCCAAACAGCATCCGCAACAGTGGGCAAAAAAATGCGGCGTAAATGTACTGGCTTACTACTGCCCCTGGGAAGCTGTTGCGGATGTGCCCAGCTGTCAATGAAGATAAGAGGCAAGGCTGCACAATAATGCATGCCACCAGGTTTGTTCCCTGCAGAACTGGCGTTGTTTACAGGCATTCCCTTGCCCTGCGGCAAATGCTATGTAGTGGCAGACGGGGCGATGTATAAATGACCGTCTGAGGGAGCATCGGGCTGCAGTTTCATCGCTTGCTGGGGGGGGGCCACTTGGCCGACCATTGTAAGCGGTGTCCTGATTGTCTTCCAGCATTTGGCGCTACACGTGTCTTAGATATAGCGGGCTGCGACACAGTAAAGCGCGGAATTTCTGAGGCTTTTACATTCAAAGAGGAGGCAGATACTGTGTCAGTAAGCCTTCCATCGCTCTGACGGCAAAAGAGCTGAATTTTTTGCAAGGCCGCATGCGCGGGATGTAATTTGGTCGTGTGGGTCGTACGCATTTAAGATTGTGGACGGTTTTATCTCTTTTGTTTGTTTTTATCACTTGCAAGGTCTATCATCCTTGTCTGTTGGCATTTTCATATATTACGTGTTTCTTGTGTAAACTTTTCAGTTGAAGTCTAGCGAGTGTCCCGTCTGCTTCTTTCCTCATCCCTGTCTGTTTTTTCGCTGGTAATATGTATCTAAGTCAACACCAACTAGCCCAACTTTCAGCCTTAAATGTTCTTTTTTATTCTGTTCCTCCTGCTTGATATTTGCGCTGCTGCTTCAAACGCGTGCGTGCCTCTTTTGGGCGTCCTTTGCAGCGGCTACGGCGCCCTACCTTCGGTGGTGCGCACGCAGGTACACGCTACAAAATGTTTTTTTAAAGACGATAGTCTTTCTTGGGCTACTTGAACGCGAAAATGTTTGTCTGTCTGTATGTATGTATGTCTGTCACTCGATTCAACCGCCCGGCCAAAGTGAAACAATATCTGCAATATAGATTTATATGCCCTACGCCAAACCTCAACGTCTAAGTTCGGTGGCAACGTTCATAATTGCCAACATTGTTGAAAAAAAACAAACGTTATTCAAATATGAGGTAAAAAATCAATACGTAAGAGTAATATTTGCAGTGTTCCTTTAATAAAAAAATCATGGATGCTTGATCTTTGCGATACATCCACTGCAGAAAAAAAAATTCACTATTTCGCGTACTGTTGGCGGGGCCGCTATAGCTCCTGGCGTAGTTTAAGAAATCAAGCGGCCACAGTGACAAAAGGTTCCACTAGCTAGGTTCCACGTTACGCTTGCAACGCACGTGGAGCAGGGCAACGTGGTTCTATAAACGTTGTAGTAGGGTGACTCGATTCACGCGCGTCTCCGCCGTACGGCAGTGCTGGCATCGAGAAACGCGGCCTGGAGCAGTAGAACGCGTAAATTTAAATTGACTTGAGCAAAGCTCTAGCGTTCTTATCTTGGGACAAGCGAGACGGGAAAGGAAAAGCGTAAGAGGTGAGCGGTAAATAGAAGGGAGGCATTTACTTGGCAAGGGTGCCCGACGACTATCGTCTTTCGCCGACATTTACAACGAAAGCAGCAGATACGCGACCAATTTTTTACTGCCACCGATGCTGCCGGCATCCACGTGGGCGGGAACGTTGGGAAGCTTTGAATTGCTCGCGCGAGCTCGAAGGCAGCGAAAAGAGGGAGAGAACTGGAAACGCATTGGAACAGCTGTTTGGGCCTCTATGATTCCCTCTTGTCTGTTTCGGGGCTCCTGCGAGCTGATCGTGTTGGCTAAGAACGGCTCAATGCGACGTGGATCGCCTCCTACTCCTGGGTGCATTCGCGTCCTTTTATTTCTCGTATAAGAGACCTGGAACCACTAGCTCTAAACAGCGTCTACAGTGAGAAAATGGACTTCTTTCCATACAAAAAAGATTAACAATATTTTTTTAGCTTGATTCGTAGTGGAAGCCACGAAATTTTCGCGTATTGATGACAATGTTCCTTGTTAAAAAGAAAAGGTCGGAGTGAACTCAGCCGGCACCCCATTATCTATTCGCGTATACATCTTTGCAAGGATGACTCGGTGACAGCCAAACGTCTCGTTGTCGGTGAATGGTAATTGCTGACAGGTGCCGCTATGGTGAAGGCAAGCGTCGGAAAAATTGCAGATTAATCGAACGGGAAAAAGATGAATCATTGCTTACGGAGTTCTTACTGTTGGCATATCGTTCGGATTCACCCGGAAACCTTTATTTTCCAAAGGCTGACATACAAATTCCTAGGCACTGTCGTGTACTTCATGCGGCCACCGCGTTGTGCTACATCAGTTGGCATAATATTGCTCTCAAAAGTCAAACTTACTTTTGGGACCCAAGCCATGTCACGGTGGCAATTTCGCACAAGCGAAATTGCCAAAAGCGAAGTTGGCAAAACGACGACTGCCACAATACTGCTCCTCGACGCAGTCTCCCACGATCTGCTCCAGTCTATCGTGCATTGCGCTCTTCACAGGCGCGCACAATCTCGCTTGTGGGGCCAAATATCGAGAGAGCAGGCTAGCTGAGCGCAGCTTCACGGCTGATGAATTTGATTTGGTACTTGCAAGAAAGAAAAAAGGAAACCTCGGGCACTCAGCTTATTCACAGCGCGCTTGAGCGACGCGCCTGCTATTGATGGAAACGAATGGTGTCAATTTTAGCAACAGCGGGCTTTTCCTGGAAGCTGCAGCGTTCCGAAGGTGGGGATACCGAAGGTGGCATAATGTAGCACGCACTTACTGCATCTTTTTTTTTTTTCGATGACACTCGATAAAGTAGGGAAATGGAATGGGAGGTAATTAATATAAATAAACGGTCTGAGTACACATTCTCGCGAATACGACCAGCCGCTCTCAGGTTACAATGGGAACTCGCACGATGGTAGGAGCGGCGGCTCTCTCCTTCTCTTCTGAGCGCGCACAGGTAAGTGCGCGATGGGTAGCATGCATAATGGATGGAAGAGCCCGTCAGGCACAGCTCCTCTCAGCTATCGGCTGGTAGACGCGAGAAGATACGTACCGACGCAGGGGGAAAATGCTTGCTGACGAGAAAGAACATTTGGGTACTGAGGATGGAAAGAATCCAAAGGAAAGATATAGAATGAATTTGAAAAGCACGATAAAAGAGCTGCATGCTGATTTTTAAGGATATCCCTATGAGATGACATCGCAAAAGCGTTTTTTTTTTTCTCTTCTGCCCAGTTTCATCGAGAAGACTTTTTCCAATGTCGATGCTAAGCCTGCAACCTCGGCATCAGACTCAGTGCGTGGCTAGAGCGTGCTCCGTTGGCATATCCTACTCTCATGGTCACGTGATCTATTTCTGATGCCCGCGCTGTGGATTGCGTCGCAGCCAATGGGAATTGAGCGAGCGCCGAGTGTTTCTGCGGCAAGTTTCGGCACTTTGTGAACTGCTTTTGTAGACGCCAGCTAGGTGCGCGCTTTTGCCAACTCAAAGAAACGATTTCGGGTTAAAAAGAAAACATCTCCAGAAAGGCATAGTACTTTGAGACCTGCCACGCGCTCGTCCTAGAGACCATATGCCTGTTTTAGTGTAGCTCGGCGATACGAATTACAAGCTACTCAGTGTCGTTACATCCATTATAGCGGCAGGATAACCTAGTTACGAAAAAACTATTTGCTCACGCGGAGTAGCAAGATGTGGTGGGAAGGAGAGCGGAGAGATAGAGGTCAGGAATTGAAAGTGTTTTTAAGAAACCCTAGTTAAACAAGGTTGCATAAGATAAGGGTTAACAAATTTTAAAAATTTTAGAACAGAAAACCTCGCACTTTAATGGAATTTTTCCCGGCAAGACAGTGGTACGACTCGTTGTAGAAAGTACTAGACCGTGGAAGCAGGTCGATGAACTGTTGAACTAACTATTGGCAAAAATATTGCTCGATGAGGCATGGTGGGCTAGAAGTGAGGTTGATGACGATGGGATAGAGGCCGATTTAGCCTGTGGGCTAAATAAGGTTTCTAATTCCGCTCTGTCTTTTAAAGCAATGAAAAGAAGTCTTCATTTCTTGGCATCCCCAGCAGCCGCATGCCGTAAACATCCGACTGGCGTCGGTGGGCGAGTGTTCTGAGCTATCGGAACTAGTGAACTGGACTGTGCAACTGAGGGCCACTTTAATGCCTCGGCAAAATAGGGCTCTTTTCGTTTCTGACTGAAGCTTGTGTGTGTTGTTCAACGCCCGTGTGGCTTAATTTGCTCGCGCTTGCATCCTTCAATAAGAAACGCGTAGCCTTTCTCCCACCCTCTTCTGCGGCCGTGGACTGGCAAGCCCTCGAAGAACCGTAAAGCACCTGCGGCACTATTCGACTTCCTCTTCCTTATGTCTGTTCCCTGCGCTCCCTCCGTGGGCTAACATCTCAGTGTGTCTAGGTTCTCTTTGCTTCTGCGGCGCCGCCTTTTTTACAATCGGAAAATGACGGCCGGATGAAGTTGAGATGCATTTTTCTGGTGCCGTGGTTTATTTGTTCGTTTGTTTGCTTGCTTATTGTTTATTTGATTGGTTGACTGTTTTGCTCTAATCTTTCCCTCTTCTGAAGCTTTCTTCCTCACGCACGCCTTTCCTCCATCGCTCAGCACGTAATAAAATTTATTCAATAAGGCACAGAAAGAAATCGAGGTTTTAAAGACGAAGTTAGTTGGGTTGCATTCGTGTTCGAAGCAAAGAAAGACATCAGGGCGATACGTTCAATGTTGAAAATGGTGAAAATTGCTCTTACGTCTTGGTGCTTGAAGCTCCGTGTCGCCTGTTCATTTCATCGAACACACAGAAAACCAGAATATTTGGTATCTAAAGTGTGTCGATATATTATTTGAGAAAATAAATTGAGTGGGCGACGTCGTGAAGTCGTCTTATGAAAAGAACGCACCAGAGGGGTCATCAGTGTAGCCGAGCCAGCACACCCAAAGCCAGCCTGGGGGCACAAGAGCGTAAACAAACACAAACTGTTGAATGTAAACCGCGCTGAAGCAGACTAACTGATGCGTAGGAATCACCTCCTCACGGATCACAATATCAAAACGCTGGCCGGTTGTCTATATCTGAACACATGTGTAGTGACAAGAATACACGCAAGTACAGGTAATATACGGACTGAGAGCGATGACGGGACGACTACACAGTTTCACGAGTAAGCTTTTTTGTTTGGGGCATTAAAGGTTCGTCAAGGAAAATGGAATGACGGCTACAGTTTCACCTACTCGTTGCGGTTGGAAAGTAATCATCGGCCAACAAAAAAACCGCATGTAGCGATTCACTCGCGGGAAAACGTATAGCGACGGCGTCCAGTCTGTAGACAACGCGTCTTCGAACTGGTTCCGTTGCCTTCATTTAGGTGTTAGCGTTCTTATGGCCTGCCGCACTTCCTTTGGTATCCTCACGTAACCCCGAAAATCCAAAAGTTCCAGGCAAAGAGTTTCTGCGGTATCAGCTCGTAGTCCGCTGGAACGTCCAGGCTGAGGGTCATAGAGGTGACTTCGGCCCGTTTGCCCCCACTGGATTGACTAATACGCAGAACACGGATCCATCCATGTTTCTATAGCCAACACAGCCTACTTGACTCTTTAATTCTCGGCCTGTCGACGGTCACGATGTCCATGTCTCAATTGTTCGGCCACTTCGCTGCACCGTAGGCCCTTCTTTCTCGCCATAACCTACGCAGGGCCACGGCCGACCCACACAGGCACCACGTTGATAATGTCTAAAAAGAAGCTGAATTCAGCCGGTGAAAAACTTACCAGATTCACTCTTTTCGAGGATGTCAAAATGTTTCCCAGGCACTTCGTATCGCCTCATAACCAATGTGCACGCGCGTACTTGCGTGCGGAACGATCATCAGTCGAAGATATTGCATTGGTGCGCTGAATGTCCTGATAGCGCTACAAGAGCGCACTACTTAGGGGGCCGAGGTGATTCAGGTGTGAAATCTCGTAGGCCAAAGTTCATTCTGACGACCTGATGAGCTTTGTTGTGGTCATCCTTTCTCCTCCTTCCCTTCACGTCTTTGGCGTCAGCTCTATAGCATCGGCGGCAACGGGTCGGTAGGCTTGAAATGCATTACGAACAGCCTGCGCGTAGAATGCTTCCGCATTTAAAAACAACGCCCACACATTTCTTGGATACGGCACGGTATGCTTGGCGTATAAAAGCACGTACGATAGCGTACCTAGAGGCGTAACATATCACAGCCGGTATAGCGGTATACACGACAGTAACTCCAACAGCCGAATTGTGATCCGAGTGTCACGAAAAGAGGGTCTATACGTACACCTAGAAAGAAGAACAGCACAAGCGTTGGGTGCCTTTTCGTTGCTTTGCCTGGCTGCGCGTGGAAACCACTTTATTGAGGGGCTTTGTGTGGAGTGAAGTCATGTAGGTATGTTGGAAGATGAAGTGGAAATGAAGCGCCAACGAGCAAACAGAGAAAACTGCAATGGGTAGAAGAAAGGAAACGGAACAAGTGCGTTGGATCACAGGGTGACAAGCGCGAACAGCGAACTTCATTTACGAAATTTGGCACGCAGCTGACAAGGCTGAAGAGCTAAAAGCTAGTATTGGTGAGTGTGGGCCTGTACATCGATTAGCTAGGGAAACGGGAGCTTCGGAGACAGGAAGCGGGCTGGGGCGCCGTGAAGGCATAGTCTTGTGGCTTTGTGTCGGTTTGTTTTCCCTGGCTCAGGGGGTGGTGGTTGGGGTTGTGCGCCTTCTCGGTTTCGTTTTCCCTGGTGACTGGCATGCGTATAGCATTCTCATTCAATTCGTGGGGAATCAGGGGGGGGGGGGGTAACGTGGACCCGCGAGAGTGTTTCTTGGTTGTGTGCGTGCACTGTGGTAAATGGAAGTTCTCGAAACATATTTTAGGTGCGGAGTACCTTAGGACCGCACAATATCCGTCCGCGTCGTGCGCATAGCATTTACAATCGCAAAAATCACACAGGCACAGGCAGGATTCGAGCCTGTGCCTGGTAGACCAGACAGAGTTAGTGTCAGTCGTCTTACCCATTGGCTACGACCGTGAGTTAGTAGCCGAGAGTCAAACGGCTTGCTCCCTCGCCTGTAACGGTGCGGAGTACCTTAGGACCTCTCATGTCCGTCCACGTCCGTCCGTGCGCACAACACCATCAAGCGAAATTCAATTCGAGCCGTGAGTTGCAGTTTCATTTATGGAATAATCAAGGTGCAACTCACTGCTCAAATCAATGACGGTCGGGGCGCAAATCGGATGTCACTCTGGGCGCAACTTGGATGTCATTTTGAGTCGCCCTACTCCGCACCCTCGCCATCATCCACGGAGAGGACATGCTGCCATTTTTTTCTTCTGTTTTTTTTTTTCATTGCGTTTGCAGTCGTCATCGTCGTCGTCATTGTCGTCGTCGTCTTACTCGGTCGTAGGCGCGCACACGCCACGGCAAACTATGCATGCATGTGCTGAGCGGAAAAGCCGGACCCTCTCTGAGGGGACATCATACCGAACGACAGAAGAACGCCTCCACAAATGGCTTGTCTGATTACTTCTCGCTGTCATCACATTGGGAGTGCTAGGGAGAGAAAAAGAAGAAGATCCCCAAAGGACGGCAGTGGGGAAAAAAGGTGTACAGCCATTGTACTCGAGTTTTCTTTCTCGCATCTCACCGTCGTTTACTTTAGAGCTACGGCTTCGTTCTTCTTGTCATGCGAATTCTTTCCATTTGTTGCCCACAGCTTTGCGCTTGTCAAAAGACGAACTGTCCTCCACAGAAGCCATGTTCGCCACACACTCTTAACAGGCACTGTAGCTGAGGGGTTCTGGAGCTGAGGGTTTAGCTGTAGCGGACAAGAAGCTTTGCGACATAGAATACCAGTTCTCACTGGCATACACCGTAGGAAGCCGCAGAATTGTGCCTGCAATCGAAAAACGTGGAACTGGGCGCTGAGACTTTCGTCACCACTAATGTTATGGCTATCCTTTCGCACTTGATGGAGTACTAAACGATGTTCGTCTCATGCGTACACCCGCCCGCGCGTGTGAGTCACTGCTGTGAGGGGCGAACTTCGTTAAAAAAGGGTATGCACCTCACTAGCTTGTTAAAAGAGGCTATGCATTCCATAGCCTCTTCCTTGTTAGAAGAGGAAATGTTAAAAGAGGATATGTAGGCGAATGGCGGAAGCCGCTTCGGGCAGCTATTAGGCCTGCCATTACCCACGGGCGTCAGAGGTGGCGATGGATGGCAACGCCACCATTCCTGCTACTTTGTACCAGTACGTTGTAACATTGTTATTTTGTAGTGCGAGCTACACTGGCCGAGGTTGAGCAATTTCGCGTGGCTCCTGGAGAGTCGTGCTGCGCATGCGCGAGGAGCAGTGACGTCACACAGCGCACAGCTGGCGCGCCGGAGCCGCCGCCGCCGCCGCCGCGCGCGCCTCGCCGGTCTGCACATTCCATAGGAGTAACGTCATAGACGCGGCAGACGCACTGGCGCCGGGGGCGTGCCCAGATGTGTGCCTCCTCTTACGCAGTAGCCAAGTCTGACGCTGCGCCGAGCCACCGAGCCGTCTTTGTGACAATAGAGAAGAAGCAACCAGACGTTGAGCAAAAATAAATATACACGTGTCACATAATGCGCCGTGTATGTGTCACTGAATCAGCAGTAAGCATGATAATCAAGCTAATCATATGATAATCAAGCTAATCCTAGACGACCACGAAAGCTAAAGATAACCCGCTGAACCTTAGCTCACTCTACGTATATCCTGGCATAGACGAGCTAAGCCACTGCTAATTTTTTTTAAGCGAAAGCTTTCTTACTGCACCGATGGCGTCCTGTCAAAAAACTAAAGCATTTCCGCGAAGACCTGCTGGTCGACCGTAAAAGCTCTAGTAAGATGTCTGGACTTATCTTCAGAGCGCACAAATAACGCTAAAAAATGGTGGAATAACCCTGGACAAGCGCTTTTCCAGTGTTATCCTCCCCTTTGTCCCGTTATTTGTGCGCTGTGAAGATGAATCTGTACCAACTAGTCGGTTTCGTACGCTACTTCAGTTCACGCCTGGAAACACAGCGCGTGCGTAAAACCGGGCTTCCATTGTGTCAAAACGGTTACTTGAAAACCGCCAAAAAGGAACGGTTCTAGAAGAAAACGCACGCGTCGATCATGAAGAAGGAGTAGAATAGTATGCCTTTGTCTCATAAACCACGTATCGGTATTCATTTAGATCGTTCGTACATGCGCCTACTTAGTGTGCGAAAAATCGTCGCATAGGTTCCTTCTTCGTTTGCGATTTGGGTCTTCGAAGGCTTGACGATCGATTGGACGTACTTTCTGTGAAGGTTCGATCCACTTTTAGCGAACGTCTTGACGTACTTCTGACGCATTTTTGATGTTAGAAAGCCTTCGCGCTCCTCTCGTTTTCTTTAGGAAGGGGTGGGAAGTTGTTTTTGCAATAAGAGAGGGCACGTCATACTTTATGTCTGCCTCTTTATCTCCATCTTTATTATCGTTTCTTAATTTATGATCTTTATTACCTTTATATTCCTCCCGAATCTACGATTCTCGAACAGATGCAGACAAAATTAGAAGGTATACCCCGGGGCCACTTCGGAATCTTACGACGGATCAAGCCATGGAGTCCGCTTTAAAGGAAAGGTCATAGTTTAACGTCATCTGTTTTCACTGTGCGAACTTCAACCCCAGCAGTTTCCAGTCGATGGACCATGAAGCGTGGTATGCGTGGGAGTAAACAAACTTCCCTTCAAACGCAATAATGCGTTCGAGTTAGTTGGTAATCCATCATCCTCAAAAACTTTAGCGCAACCTTCAACTGAGTGTGTTCAACTCGACGTGCTAAGTACGTGCAATGACAGCGTAAGCATGGACAGATTGGTTCTCATCGATGATTTTAAGCATCTCATCAAAGGGGTCACCAAAAATGAATAAACGATAAACAGCTGTGTTTTCTGATTTTGTTGTTGTTGTTGGGTTGTCGTTCTGTGTTGTTTCGTTCTTGGTTCGTTGTTCTTGTTTTGTTGTTGGTCTTTGTTGTTGTCTTTTGTTCTTGTTGTTCTTGTTGTTCTTGTTGTTCTTGTTGTTCTTGTTGTTGTTGTCGTTCGTCGTCTTCGTTCGTTGTTGTTGTTTTCCTGCTTTCCGTGTTCTGTTAATAGCAGCTACTGAATATAACAAAACGAAATTTAAAGTGAGCTTGCAACCACCTTCACTATGAAGCAGGGGAGACCTCAGAAGTGAGTCAGCCTCCATAATATGTCGTGTCCAGCGTTTGTTTAAGTGTACATGCAACACAAGCGAGCAAAGACTGGAGCTGTCTGATGCCTGCCGATGGGGCCGTTGAAGACATGATAAATAGACAGCTCTAATCTCGCCTTCACCGCTTTTTAAGCTGAGTTAAGCCTTGCGATTAGCAAATAGAGTTGAGGTTTTCGGCCACACCGTTACTTTCCCCGTGATAAACATGAAAAAAAAAATGAACGCAAAGACATCCTTAGGATTGAAAGAAGTTGCGCAGGAATAAGGAATGGGTAACGGGTTTCCGCTGAAGGAAAGTTCAAAAGGAATAAAAGCCATGGTTTTGTCGAGGGGCCGGATTTTCCAGGGCGGATTTGGAAACTTTATTACTCCCCTGCTTCTTTGTTTTACAGCGTTTTTATCATGCGGTGAGATTTTAAACGGCTTCACTTAAGGAACCAAAACGGGGAGGCTAATCCCAGTTCACCCACGCATGTCTCTTGTTTTTGTTGTTTTTTAGTTTCCGGCTGTTCAAGGGAACAGGTAAAGCAGGCTTCTTTCCTCCGGTGGTCTCTCTGAAACAGTTGACAAACCTGGGAGGGCAGAGGGAACGTAAAAGAGGGCCGGTGATTGAAATCACACACGGTCGAATGGGTATGCATGCCACCAAAAAAGGCGGGAGTGGGTAAGTTATACTCTCGAACTCAAATAGATGATTGCATTCAAAGGTGGGCGGAAATTAGTTTCTATGCAGTGGATAATTCAACACAAAACACGCATGTGTGGAACAAAAATTGAACAAACTTTTATTCAAAATATCTGAGTTTGATGTAAGTGTTTTCGACTGCATTTCATTTTCCCCTTCTCCAGTCGCTATAGAAAAAGAGAAGGACATCTATGCTTCGTCTTTCAGCATGGAACACGATAGCGTTATCCGGTCCCGTTGCATCGAATGACAACCTTTCCAGCGGTGAAAACGTTCCCCTTCTGCTCGTACAACCATCTGTTGGGGAAGTGCTTTACGAGACTGGGGTTTTAGTGAGGGTTGCAAAGTGGTGCTACGGACAGCGACACAGATGAGCCGTTCTTTTTGCGCAGACTAGGATTTGTTTTATCACCTGAACCGCACGCACGGCTTCGCAGTAGGGAGCTAGGAGTTACCAGGTGCATTACCTTTTGTGTTTGTATGACGCGTTTCCTTTTTTCCCTCCTTGGTGTGATGTTGCGCTAAATGAGCGGTCGTCGTAATCTTTGAGTAGTCGTTTTGCACTAATGGGGCTTGATAACTTAGGGCTTTCCTAGGAGGCAACTATTCCAGGTGGCTAACTCTAACCCTTACTTGTCACGGCCAATACTGATCGCAGAAAACAAACAGTTCACTTTGCCAATGGCTTGCTACAAAATGAAACTTTCTGCATAGCAATTTTATTTAAAATTGATCTTCTCTTACGTTTACAATAATTACTGCAAACCTACCATGTGTTTCACCTTTCGTTTCGCTATAGTGTGAAGTACTACTTTGTCCGTTCATGCAGGGCCCTTGCTTCAAGTATGAGTTTGCATGGCTCTAACAGAAAATTCGCTTTCGGACCTTCGCTAGGGTACTTCTGCATACTCAATGGTTTATATTTGATCAGTACGCCAATAGGGTGCATTCTTATTTTAGCCTTGCAGGTTTGGTGCCATCTGGCGCACCAGCATGGATAACGACTGCCTTAGCACTTCCCTCACGGGTATGCGCGCTTGTCAATTACGCTACAAATAGGCGTGCTTCACACGATCCTCACGAGTCAATAAGGGCCACTGCGTTGTGTAGAAACGCCTACTATCTAAGGGTACTATCTCTGCGCTTTGTGCGAGAACGTATCTTATCTGATCTTTCTTTGCCGAAAGAGCTGTGAGGATGAAATCGCCAAGTAGCTCATACACAGTAATTTTTTTAATCAGCTCTGCTTGGAACTCTACGCTCTCCTTACGCTTGCACCGGTTGTGTAAAAGTGTACAGCGGTTGCACAGATATGAACGATGAATATGCAAATGATAGAGTAATGAAGCTTCCGTGGTAGCGCCTCCAGTGTGCCCTTAGTAGCCCTCTGAACGGAACGTTTGTGGCTCCAGACAAGCGTCCTATAACAGTCAAGCGGGCACCACCTCTACAGCGCTTGCTCGCTTGGGAGATGTTACAAAAAATCTGCCAGACATTTTGCCGTGATTTGAGGCGCCACAAAAAACACGGACGAAGAAACAGAGTAGACGAGTTCTTCGTCCGTGTTTTTTTATGGCACTTCAAATCATGGCAACTATTCACCAAATAGCCCAGCAAGAAGTTCTTACCTGCCAGACATGGCGCTGAGACTTTCCACGTTAGGTGCCGTGGCTGCCGCCTTGTTTTGTCTCTGCACGAAGCCAATTAGGCGCAGCTCCTAAAAGACGTCAGACGTGTACCGCAGAAAGAAGCTGTTCCGCAACAGAAGTTCCAAGGTATTTAAATCAATTTTTGCCCCCGCCGAGAATTCTCAACGCAAAAGAAGCAGCACACTTCCTCGTCTTCCCGGCTTCGTAACGCGCTGCTTCTGCGTGCCCCATTGCAGTGCTCGTGAATTTTTTCCCCAGCCTATTGAGCCTGTTTATTTTTATCTCCTTGTAACTGGCCTCTTTCCGCCTTGATTAAGGTTGTTGGGATCACTCCGCATGTCGGCTCCAAGCCCGCTATATTATGCGTCACAAAATCAGATTTCCGGCACTCTACGGTGCTGTAAATGCTCACCCGCTCTGTTTTTCTTATCTCACAGCTCTCCCCTAACTTCCTCTTTTTGCCACTGTATCTGCGCCCTCTTCGCTCAAACTGGTCCCGCTGCTCATAGTGTTCATACCATGGAGGAAAGAAGGAAAGATCCCTAGCATCCCCAATGCATTGCAAAAAGTTTGGAGGAAGTGACGTCATTTTAATGAGACTTGCCTAGTTTCTTACGGCTGCGGCGGCTAAATCTGGCTAAATGCCATAGAGAATTTTTACGGCGCTTTCACTGAGGCTGCTTCGCTACGCTGGCAACACAGCACAGTCGCTACGGCGTCGTCGTCGTCGTCGTCTGCAATCTTGCAATCTGTGCACTACAGCTGATTTCGCAGCGTTACTTCTACTGCCGTTTTATTTGAGGCCTAATGTTCCTTCGAAGGCAACATCCGATGGTTAATAAATGGCGTCGTCGGTGAGCATAGTTGCCGTTCCCTTGCGGCCATATCTCGTCGATTCCCCGCAGTGGTTTTCCATCCTTATCGGTATGCCGGTGAGAAGGTGCGCATTGACTGCTTCGGCAAGTTTTACCGGTTGCGACCGGCAATCCGGCACGCAACGTGAGGCATCTTGCAAATCACTGAAGCCACTTATCCACGTGAAGTGAAATTCATCTGAGCCGAGACGTAGCGCACAATGGCCGCCGTGCTGTACGGATCCGAACACTGCTCCTGTTGTCTGCTTTCGCTTTCGTATCCCGCCCCTACTGCGAAGCTGTTATGAAACAGAAACAGCAAACAGTGTTGGCTCCGTGGGCTCATCGACATGGTACGTGCGGCTTCACAAACGTTACATCAGGGCCTTTTCTAACCTTTCTTTCCTCTGTGGTTCATATTCTTGATTGATTGTAGGATTTAACGCACCGACACAACTAAGGCGATGAGGCGCGCCGTAGTGGAGGGCTCCGGATTAATTTTGACGCCCTTGGGATCTTTAACGTGCGCCGAAATCTCGTGCACACGGGCATTTTTGGTTTTCGCCTCCATCAGAAAAGCGGCCGCCGCGGCCGGGAATCGAGCCCGCGTCCTCGTGCTCAGCAGCGTAACGCCTTAGCCACTGAGCCACCGCGGCGGGTTGGTTCATACTCTGAACAGCTTTACATGACGCTACTTCCACAAGATATTTCTTTTATTTTTTTCTACCTGCTTTTTTTTCTGCCGTGTCATTCAGTCTTTCAATATCTTTGGCAACGTTTAAAAATACGTGAGACGATGTTACTCTTACAATTGCGGAAAATTTAAGTTCGGGATTCCTTAACATTACGACTGTTTTGGGCGTTGCAAATGCCTCTTTTATCTTTCCCAATGAGCAATTATTTTTGCCGTGGAAGGTTACTATCCGGGCCAGTTTTATTTTTTAAATTGTTTAAACTGAATGTTGGCTATGCCACAAAAATTCATGTTTTTATTAACAGGCGTTCTGCATGGTTTAAATATGGTAATTTCTTTGTCTAAACGTACATAATTATCACGCTGATAGTGGCGAGTGGTATTATACTTGTATAATTGTCGTTTTTTTACTCAGATAAGTTTCCATCATCGAAATTACTACTCCCCCTCCTCACCCCCGCCCCTCACACACGCACACTTATCTGCGGGCGTGTGTTCGCCAGTGCGTCAGTGCGTTTTTGTGTGTCTAGGGTGTTCGGGCGTGCTCGTTCGTTTTATCCAAATTTTATCCGCTTTGGAGTTTCTTTGGAAAAAAAAAATAGAACAACCTCAAATTGTTCTAATGGGTAACTTTTCCCCATCGATGATGGATAATTTAAAAGGCAAACTGCCTTCCGAAAACCGTACTGACATGCGACAGAGCTTTCGGTAGACATGTGCATATATTGCGGAAGCTTGACAATCTTCTGGCACAGCCTGCAGCGTATGCTGTGAAGTCCGACGAAGGAAATATTTCAGCGCTGATTTTGACTAAAATAAGTTACGCACCAACACAAGGAAGCCCTTACCAACACTTTGTTGTTTTCGTAAGGTGACTAAACTTACCGCGCTATTTTATCTCTAGTGACCAAATTGTCCTGCTGCATTGACTGACATGGTGAGTGGACCTAGTAGTCTTTAGTTTGGCAAAAATGGGCTGCAGAGGTACAGGCTTTGTCAAAATTTTGTGGGCCAATCTTAAGCCTTCTCGACCACAAAGAATTCAAAGAATCGGCTTTACCTTTCAATGTCACAACAATATTTTAAGGCAGTAAGAAAGAAAGGCGCTTTCTCTAGCTTTCCAGCATAAGAAGTGTCAGCCTCGCTCGGGACGTAAGCTTGTACATCGACTTTTTTTGCGGCCTGTGCGTTTCCGGCTTGGCCCACAAAATATTGCAAAGACTGTACATGTGGTAACGTCAAGTTATAATTCGCGTTTTCAGCGCCAAAACCGCCCATAGGCTGTGATGTACGCTGTAGTAAAACGAAATGTCGAAACACAGGCGTTATTGTTTCTCTTTTCCTTCAGAAAAGCAGTGAATCAAACCCGCGATCTTTTTAGCTACTGCGCCACCTCTGTAACGGATATATCAGCAACCTGTAAAAATAATTTATTTTTCACCTCTCTGCTTCGGGGAAATTAGGATACGATATGAAATCAGGCATTCCCGCATTTTTATGAAGAAGTTATGTTTGAAAAGTTAGCTTAAGTCACCCCCCCAAACAAATTGAACATTTATATCGGCATATCAAACCAAAATTAAAGAAAGTATAATTGACACCCACCGCACTAACGCTGCCGAAAGGACAGGCTAGTCAGGCCTGACGTATGCCGCAGCTAACCCACGTTTCTTTTTTCTCACATCAACCTCATCACCCCCGAATGACGTCCGAGTAGTCAGACTTTTTTGTTGCCCACTGGGGTATCTGCGTTTTATTGCGCTGATTTTTCCCTTAACGCTATCCTCGTGTCGCGCGCCGTTCCCGTCTACCCGGCCATTCTGAAACGGCAGAGAAAAATCAAGAGTGTCTTGTCTGTCTTACACCGAACCCAGAAATAGCCGATGTCGAAAGAAAAAGAAATTATACGGCGCAAGTAAAAATGGGAAGCACATTCGGGATAGCGCCGTTTTGATATCGACTGTTTATGACTGCCAAAGGGGAGCTTTCGTCGTTGTGCCGTTACCGTTAGGTCCAGGCCTCTCAATGTCTTCTGTTCATTTTCTCGGTTCGTATTTCACGCCGTCTTCACCTTTGTATTGCTTTTCTCTTCTGTACGACGCTGCACAATGCTGTTCCTAGCCGTGGAAAGTAAGGAGTATATTTGTAGCACCTGCATTTATTTTTTCACCTTCGACCCCGAGATTATGCACATTTTGCCAAGCTTATGTCGCCTATAGGCTTGTAGGCTATAACCAATCAATATAAATTTATGACGGGGTTCCAGTTTAGTGATACGCGTTGCTTACGTGCTGCTGACGAATGAAGAAACTACGCGATCATTTCGATCATAATACTGGAGTAAGCGGTGGAAGTACATTACAGGAGTGGGATTGTGTGCAGTGTGAATTCTCCCCAAGACCCCCTCATCGCTTTTGCTGCAGGCGCTATAGAACTCACGAGTCCTGACTTCCTGTTAAGTGGCATATAACGCCTTAGCAACGGTTATTATTGGCAGAGAACTGGAATCACACACACACACAAAAAAAAACTTCCCCCTCAGTACACTCCGCTGGATTGAGAAATGTGCAGTTGTATTCGTGTGTATCGGTGCATATGTGTGTGTCAACAACCATGCCCTTGTGTCACACACTTTGTTCGCTTTCAATTTTCTTCGAAGGCACAATTAGTTCCTGTATACTTTATTTACTTTTATTTTTCTTTTAATTTATTCGTGGTTTCTGGTGACCTGTGCGATAGTTAATGTAGACGTGGGCACTCCGGACGGCCACTCACTGTTTCGCCGTCTGCAGGTGCTCGTACGACGCGTGTACTCGGAAGTTCAGTGACCCGTTATGACGCTCATTTGCTTATCCAGTAACCTTCCCATTAGAACAAGCTAACCGCTGCCTTGCAGCGTAACAGGTTTCATGCTTGCCTCTCTATAGGGTGCCGCTGCTAAGGGTAGTGCACCGATTCCGGGAAGAAAACGCGATGCAAGACGGAAAGGAATGAATAAAAATAAAAACACGACTAGAAGAACGACGTTAATTAATAGGCGAAATGGGAGATCAACCTTTACTACGGAGCATCGGCTAACTGGTCTCGAGGGTCTGCCCCAAAATCGAGATATAGGTTCTTTATTTCTCCCTGTTTAAATTAACGAACTCTGTACGAATCGAGAATAGCGTCGGCAGTGCCTGTCTGACAGTTAAGTGTCATGCCCGCCGGAATATCGTTCTCGGTTAGGCTTCACGCTCATTTAGAAAACATTGGTCTCGTTGACGCTATGGCTGGCTTTTCTGCTGACGGGCGGTGCAGCGCTTCGCGTGTAACAGTGAACGGAAATCATTCTATGCGTTAAATACTGGGCTGTGCACATTTTATGTGTTGGTATACCAGCGACCCATTCTAATTCGCTTTAAGTCGATTTGACCCCAGGTGCCTTGTGGAAGTGTGCGCAACGAGGCTAGACTGCAAATAAGCAAGTACAACCTGCGAGCAATGAAACTGCAAATGCTTAGGAGGGCACACTAAATTCGATTTATGCTGATCTACAGTCTGGCGCTGTTATAGGAAACGAGCAAAGGAAAGCATCAGAGTGGTTCTTGGGCGAGTTGGTCATTCATCGTGTAAATAAGCGCCAATTGAACAAGGACGAACGAAGTGAACGGGACACGGCGCTACTATCAACTCGTTTTATTTTCCCTGGGATGTCCGATGTTATACGGGAAGATACACAGCTAATGAAAGAAAGGAGGAAAGGGGGAGGAGCACAAGCAAATACAAAAAACAAAAAAGTGAAGAATGACATTTTAAACGATCGCGTTATAAAGGCACTTTTGCACGGTAAAATCTAATGATTGGATAAGAATTGCAGTTCTTTCTTTGTCAATGCTAAAGAAGCTGTGCTAACGCAGTTGTCTTTTAAGGAAACTATCTGGTAGGCCTCGATGATTTCTCGTGTCAACTGATCCTCGTGTCGGGCTACAATCCTAGTCTTATGAAAAGTGGCCTACACTCCCAATCTCTGCAGTCTCTCCAGTGCATGCCCAGATGTCCTTTAATCCTTATTAATCGTCTTATCTACATTAGAGGAATGATTCCTATGTTCTCTATGCTTTTCTTTTTTTCCAGCCGTTCATTAGTTTCGTGGGGGGCAGAGAAGACAACGTTAAGCTATTTTTTTGAGAACGACCTACGGCACGACAGCGACTTTTCTCTTTCTTTCTCCCTACGTCTCGCTTGTTCCGACGGCCTGCCTTTAAGTGAAATTGAGACACGGTAGAGGAATGGAATACCGTTTTTTGCTTGCAACTGCTCAAATTGCCTTCGTTTGAGGACTGTAATTATTTTACAAGCAATTCATGCGCGGTTTGCGGCGGCCGAACCGGCGTGATTGGACGCGCAATCACACAAGTTTCGGTTTCGGTTTCGGTTGTAAAACATACCTGCGTTGCATTCTCAATATCTCGCACATGCTTTTCTGTAAAATGCATAAGATAAGCCTCCCAGACGGCTTTTTTTAGCCGAGACCTCCACGCCCTCCGCGTTACCCGCAGACGATGTTCTGCGCTTTTCCCCCTCTGTTCATTAGTTTCGACAATTTTTTTGGGGCAGAGAAGACAACGTTAACGTTGACGCGCTTTCCTATTTTTTTGAGATTGTACGAAATACCATGTAGGTACGGCACGACAGCGCACTTCAACTTTTCTCTTTCTTTCTCCCTGGGTTCCACGTCTCGCTTGTTCCCAAGCTGTTTAAGCATCTTATCGGCGACCGCCACGAAAAGAACGTGTCCTGGCTTCGTTTCATGGAGGGTACCCGGCACACTTTAGACGTATTGTCTGTTTTTTGAAACTATCTTCCCCGACGTGGGAGCAGGATTTCATCAGCGCATTGGTAAAACAATGCCTAGCGATCCCACGTTTAGTCAGCTTTGAGTGCGCCGACTGAAAAGGCAGAATCGGTTTCTGGCTACACGGATCATACTCCCAACAGACGTGATTGGGACAGAACGAGAGCCTGAGGTCGAGGAATTTTATGGACCACTCACTAGGCGTTTCATGTGTCAGAACAAGAGGGGCGAGACACTGTCGAAAATATGACAGAACACTGGTTACGGTGGACGTGAAAGCACTACGCCCACACTCTAGGAGCACAAGAAAGTCGTCGGCATATCGGCACACCTCAATGACGGCCGACCGCTCTAAGCGAGGAACTAGGAGCCTGTCCAGTGAGCCTAGGTACAAGTTGCTCAGGAGGGCAGCTAAGCACGAACCTATGCAAATGCCTTTTATCTGAATATAAACTCTGCCCTTCAATGTCGCGTACATGGAATTCAGGTAGAAGGAAAGCATTTCCAAGAAGCTGCTTGTCGAGATCCCACACCCGTTCTGGAAGCGTACGGCATCATAGCGGCAATGCAATCCTCCAGGCAAAGGAGCAGATTATCGTGCGGTATAGAATAGTATAAGTCTTTCACGTCAATAGAGAAGCCAACAAGTTATTTGTGGTCATTTTCTTTCAAAATGCTAATGACGTCCTCCGTGGGAAACCACGCAAAACAAAGATGCACAAGATAAACAAGAGGTTACGTATGCGCGCTTTGTTTGCTTCACTTCGGACTGCTTTTCCTTGCTTTGTCTCGTTTCCCCTCTGCTGTGTGCGCGTTCCACAACATACAAGTTGTACGAGCTGTGAATACGTGTTTTGGCGTCTACAGTCAACAAACGCGGAATATATAGATTTCTATACAATCCACCTTTTCCGTGCATGCGCACAGAAAAAACAAATTGTAGACACGTATCAGATAATGCTTCGCACGTGGAATGCAGTGTAATAAAATTAAAGTTTCAATGAGCCAAATCTGGTGAAATGTGGCTGATTTTTGGCAAAGCACCCTATGTCCACTCACTGGGTGAACTCAAGGGGAAAAATCAGGGTATAGTTGTTCGCGGAAGAGCCTCTTTACAGGTCGTTATGCAGCATCACCTCCCTCAAAAGGCTGTTTCAAGGAAACGTAACGCAACCTAACCTAACCTAAACCCAACTTAACCTAAACCCAACTAACCCTAAACCCAGTCGAAAGCTAACCTAAATCTAACTTAACCTAACATGGCCTTAACCTTATCAATTTTTTGTCAATTTCATTTCGCTCAAAACAGCGTGATACAGTGGCATGACCTGCAAAAATACCTTTTGCTTGATCCGAGCACCGTGCTCATCTTGCTCGAAGGGTGAGCCAAGATCAGCATTTAAACCGGCATTTTCGAGCTTTGAAAAACAAAAAGTATGCATATAAAGCTGGCCTCGAACATCAAACTTCTCAGAACGCTGAACTAAAGCACTGGGTCAAATACTTTAAAATGCTTCGTCACACTTGAATGCGCCCAGTGCTGCTGTTTATGGTTTTATTAAAAAATATTGCTTTGGCATTTCACCTCCTTGTGCTCTACTTTTCCCTTGCTCTATTTTCGATTTTCAGAAGAGCGCAATCACTGCGCTTGACGTATTCTCGAATGCGCATTTTTCCGGAGAAAAAAAAAAAAAAGAGAAAACGGCTGAAAAGCGACCCTTCAGAAAATACACGACAATGTTTCGCTCTCTCCAAAAATGTTTCCGCAGTGCGCTGCGAGCGTAGCGGTAATTCGGGCGTGAAACCGGCCTTCCAACAGCGTCAAGAGGAAAGATTGGAACAGGAAAGAAAACAGCTTTTAAAACTTTGCCGCAACGCGGCTTTTGGGATCCTCCAACCCTAAAAAGTTTCTTGGCCTTTCCTGCATCTCTTTTTCTGTCGCTGCCTATTGCTACTCATTTCAACGATCTTAGCGTTGCGAGCTTTGCCAACTCGCTTGAAATTAGGGTGATTAGAGTGGCTGCAAGTGCGAATAGCTCAAGAAAAGTTTCGGCTCTGATGCTCCGCCCAAAACACGCATGGCGGCACTATGGCATTCGAACTTTGCGGCCTCTCGTGCTGGTTAGACCATTTTGCTGCATTTAGAAGAAAAAAACTGAAGCTTAACGATGGGTGACAATTTATTCTTATTTAAAAATACGCTTATACACGTTACTGATTTTTTTTATATCGTTGATGCTTTTCGCATACAAACCAAGGCTAATGAAACTAGAAAAAAAAAAAACAACTAATCTAGCCTAATTCGAAAGTTCCTATAACGTTTTCACTGGGAACTTTGGGATGAGCGCAAATTTTTTTGTATGTGAAACAAGCCAGCGGAAATAAATTATGCCCATGGTAATTCAAAGGCAGAAACCAATTCGCTCGTGGCTACAAAATTCATACTTGTAGTTGAGTGTTCAACGATCCACTATCTTCCATTTTACATGGTGCATTGCAAGCGTGGTTATACCAAACATTCATCAAACATTACCAGAGCACGAGAGTTACATTCTTGTCGCATGCGCACAGAAAAGAAATGTGTTGACAGGTATCAGATAACGCTTCTACACTTGAATGCAGTGTAGTAAAATAAAGGTTTCAAGGAGCCAAATCTGGTGAAATGTTGCGCATAAAATGCTGACCTAGGCAGTTTTATGAGCCCCCTTTTATAGTCTTAAAAGCCTGCTCATAAAAAGCGCAGCGCTTTCAAGAAGTCAGTATTGATACTGCGCTCTAATACGCTGATTTTGATAAAGCTCAGTAAACTTCAAAACGGGCAATTAGGGAGCGCGAAAGGCAGGGTTAATAAAGCCACCCGAATAATTTGAAGTATCAGCACCCAGTAATTACATTGTTGTATGTAACATAATGTTATCAGAAATGTGTGTTATGTAACTTCTGATAACGTGATGATGTGTGACTAATAAATAAATAAATAAATAAATAATATAAATAAATAAATGGATCCTCTTTAGCCTTCATGGAAGCAGCTGCTAAGCCTTTCTGCTTGCGCAAAAAGTGCACACAAAGCACAACGGACAAACCTTTACGCTGGGCAATCTTAGAATTACACAGTTAAAAATGAGACTGATATGTTACGTGATAAGATTTTTAAAAATTGCTAAAGATTATCAAACATCATCTATGGACCACGGACGAACCTCTAACGTGAGAGCAACGATTCTCTACATCAACAATACCGCGAAAGTGAAAATGAATGGTTCTTAACGTGGACTGGACGGCATTTGACGCCACTAGCAATACAGAGGAAATAAATTCTACTGCAAAAAAAAAAATACAGACGGTGCCTGGCATGGTTTCGCTGTACGAGCAAACGCGCAGTAAGCTTTGCTGCAGCAAGCGGCTTCTTGTATTGTTTTCTGTTGGCGCGCGCCCTTACTCTTTCCCCCTACCACTCTTACAGTACCGCCACACCTAGGAACAAACGAGCGAATGGACGCTTTCACTGCGGAAGCCGTCGGCGCTGCGAATCCTTTCGGTCGGTGGCCAAAGCCTGGTCGATGGCAGCTCCATTTTCGCCACGAAAGGGCACGAAACGCTTACGCTTACTTGAAGGACTAGAGGGACGGTAGCAGGGGTTCTCTGAGTTTTTACCTGCACTAAAAAGCTTCGCTTAATAAGTCCGAGGGCACCTTCTCACTTCGTATGGTTCTGGACACAAAAGCATTAATGACAGTTTGTTCAAAATATTAGAAGAAGTAGAGAATAATGGCAGCTGCCTCATACTATCACCATCATTGCAACATAGCATTTCCATCCCTCACTCACGCCACGCGAACCGTGCCTCGGTTTTTTCAACACCATTTGAACACCTGAGACGCCTTGCTTCCACCTTGTGTTGTCGAAGGCCTTTGCCATCTTGCCCCTTGGGCCACTGCTTTGCAATCGGTCCTAACGCTATGCAGCGGCATTGTATCCAGTACGCGTTCCGCCGCTTCCACCGTCGTGTATGGGAGGGTTGACGACGATGGGGAATTTATGTGCTTGTCTGTTCCCTCTTTCGGCTGTGTTTGCATGCTCTCTTCACCTGCGACGTACCGGCGTGGACGAACGCGTAACCTTGGTGCTTAAGCTCCCGATGTGGGACGCCTGGTGCTATATAGAGCCCTTGCGAAGGCGCCAACTCGGGCTTATGCTTAGCTTGAGCTTGCAGGCGCTGTTGAACTCATCGTGGTATGGGGCACTTGCGAATGAGCCGTTCTAACAGCAGAGCTGTTCATGCCAACACAAATCCGTCCGGCGAAGACACAAAACCCCGAGTGCACGTGAACGCAGGCCTCGCGGCGACCGCCGGGCGTCCCACCGGGCACGACCTTCGCGCTGTGGCTTTAGCAAAAAAAAAAAAAAAAGAAAAACCGGAGCGCACGTGAGCGCGTGCTTCGCAGCTAAGTTTCCGTTGCATTAAGCGGGCGCAATAGTCCTTCGCCCGATTCCTGGCCAATCCCCCACGTGGGTATGAGCCAAGTCACCAGGAACAACAACAACAACTGCCGCATGGCGTCGTACAGGCTTGCGCGTGGGCGTACACCACATGGGGAGCTCCCGCCTTCGACGTCGTCGTCGTCGTGTAGCGACCGGCGCGCCGTGGGTCCGCCGCGCCGAAGACGACGAATCTGGCAAGCCTTCCAACCAACAATCCACACGTAGAGACGGCCAGAGAGAGAGAGCGAGGGAGAATACATTTATTGAGCGCCTATAGTGGGTCCTATGGCCCGTTGGGAGTGGTTTCTTGTTCACTGGAGCCCATATGACGTCCAGCCGCCTGCGCCCTGTCGACCAGTGCAAACTGGGTCGCCAGTAAGGAGCTCGACATCAAAATCTCCCACTGCTCTCTAAAAGTGGGGGTGGGGTGGGGGATGGAGGGGGAGTATTACTTACTACTTCACTAAGGGGTAAGTATTATGGGTGGATATTATAAGTTCCCTAATTTTCAGCTGTCTCTACTGGAATTATTTGGCACAAGTGCAAAGTGTGAGGCTTGTACTGTCCCATTCATTATAGCAGGCAGCTTTTATTTTTGGCCCGCAGCCCTCTGGAAGCCGTTACCTGGGCTTTGCGGCGTAGGCGTCCTCGCAACCGGCTGACCGAACGCAGCAGCGACGGCAGAAAGAAAACAGAGGAGCGTCTGACGAAGGATGAGGAGGAGAGCGGCACGCGTGGCTATGGCGTCATCTCTCTCACTGCCTCCCCCTCACTCTGGTGTCACGCGCCGCCGCACAAGGAGCGCCCTTCTCGCCCTCCGCCTCCCTAAACACTGTTTCGTTTCAACGTCCAAATCACGTGACATTGCGCGGGAGGTTGAAACCCGATTCGCAACAACATGCCGTTTGCTTCCCTTGCGTGGCTGATCCGAACCACGCGACATTTGCGTGCGGGGTTCAAACATGATTAGCAACACGCTGGCGGCAGCGGCGATGCGCTGCAGAGTAGCGGGCGCCGGCTTGCGTTCGCTGATCACGCGATGACTTCCTGAGACGCAGAAGATATGCCCCGTAGCTGAGAAGACCGCAGCTCTTGCTGCGCCCAAATTTCGCATTGCTGAGTATAGTAATAGTGAGAATAGCCAGTGCATTTTGTTTTACGCTTCTGAACATTATGATACGTAATCATGAACCCATAACCACAAGAATGGGCCTTTCAACGGCAGGTAAAAGGAAAAGTCACAGCGAAGATAGGAGAGAATAAAACTGCAAGCGTTTCGGTAGTTTGGCACATTTCAGGTCACTTCTGAAACTATGCTGTAGTTCTTTGCGATGCTGAGTAGCATGAATTCTATCCGTGGATTCATAACCACGTTCCGTGGAACCGTCTCTCGTCCCCTATTTGTGTACGACGGCTCACTGGGGCAATTCGTGCTTTCTGGGGCATATGTATCCTAAACAATGCAAATTATCCTGGACGAAAAAAATCACCACAGGCAATTCCGCGGGCATGCCTCCAACACAGACAGGCGGGTCTTTTCCTTCGCCTCCTTTGTTTTACAAGTTGGCGCTCTCGATTGCCGGAGTCGTCTCAGGGCTTCCACCTCACCATTTCATGTTAATCCCTTCCTGTCCCGTCGGTATACAAGCGCACCGCCGCGACCACACCGCGCAGGCGACGAAAAGAAATTGCCTTGGGGTATTGATCTTGATCTTGGAAAGTCTTTCTGAGCCGACTGTTTTTCTGAAGGAACTCTTTACGAAGAACCCGCACCCACCTTCTCACGTCCAGCGCGAATATTAGCACTAGCACATGTACTGGCTACTGTACCGTTCTGGCTCCGTGACTAGTGGAGTAGAAGTTCTTCCATTATTTTAAGGCATGTTGCGATAGCCCAGCGCTAGCCAACCTGTTTTTTAGATCAAAACAGGATGCTGGTACGGAAACCTATTGAGCCGCAGTTGTTTTCAGCGGAGAGTTTTATTTACGTCTGACTCCTGCGCGAAATACGCTTGAACTGGCGGCGAAAAATTTGTCTGGTCTCACAAACGTTCGTGTGTCCGAGTAGACGGCCTTTTGCTTTCCACGGTCAGGTATCACACGCTTATGACAGAACGAAGGTTCTCCAACTATAAAAACGACTAACTATAAAAACGTCTTATGGAGTTTTAAGTCTTTCCGACCTCTTTTCGTGCGACCCCACCTACGTAAGCGTTTCTTTCACTATTTCACTAAGTCATAACTAGCTTTTTCTCAGCACTAATTATGACCCCAGCATCCTTCTTTCTCCAGTGTTTCCGTATGAAAGTCCTCACTTCAGGGGGGGAGGGGGGTTATACCATCAAAACCACGCTATTTTTCATTCTGCTAAGGGTTTATGAACTATTCGTTTTCCCGTTTTAAACCTTGTTTGTCGCGTACCGAGTAGTCAGGCTTCGGTAATGAGCGCTGGCGTCGAGTTAAGCCTCCAACATCACGTCATGAGCGCGCCCTTATTCCCTCGCGAAGCTCTCCCCGATGTCGCGTTTTGTTTTTGGGTGCCGCTCGCGATAACACCGTGCCATCAACACGCACGTCACCTCTCGTAAGTCTAATCCCGTACAATCCTCGTGTTTTTCGGCCCGCCTTCGCTCCAACTACGAGCCACCGTGCCCTACCCTCCCCTCTCCGCCACCTCCGTCCACTGCAACGCTAGGATCGCTCCTTTTCGCAGCTAACACGGCCCCACGAGTGTAGTTTTAGAATTCTTGCACGCTCGTCACGCCGCTACCTTCAACGCGAAAACAGCGCTGTTGACATCACATCCGACGTGGAGGCTGACTTTGGTTAAAACGCGTACGCAGCCCAACACATGCTGCCTTCAGTGAACTGCGGGTGTCGTTTGCTGAAGACAAATCGAATTAGCTTTCTGGCTTTTCACTTTCACCGTCGCAGTTCTCGTACATTCATACGGCTGTTTTGCGCTGCTTACTAGTGGCGTCACCGAGTCGTCTACCCGCGGAGTTGCTTATTTATGCGATCGAGTTTTTGACGCTGTGCGCTGGCATGTCAATGAGAGATTTGGTTTGGAGAAGGACTTTAGGTGGTAAGGCGAAATCAGGCGAGTAAGCCACGGACGTGTTCACAATCCTGCAGTCCTTTTTTTTTTTTTAAAGCAAGATTCAAGAAACAAAAAGATAATGCAGGCTAGGAGCAAGAGAAAACGGAAAGCGCGTGTATGTTCGGAATCATCGAGATTTTTTTTTCTATGTGGGTACGCACTTTTTTTTCGAGTTTAGTTTTTTTTAAACTAAATATAAACGAAAATATATATAAATGATGACCGTTAGTAACGTCCCCACGCTAACCAGCTTGCATAGAAAGTATGTTGCTCGTACTCAGCTAATTTTCGAACATTTATTAATTTTTTTATCACTGGTCTTACTGCGCATGTCTACATTGAAAATAGGACCCCAGAAACAAATAAAAGCACCCGACACCAGGGCAAGCCTGAATATGACTTCTAGTCGAAGACATGCGAGCTCAAAGTGCAAGGCTGATTGACCAGCAAATTTCAGCGCACGACATAGAGGTGACACAACCTTTAGGCGAAAGTTATGAGCAAATGTTATTTCTCCTGGGCGTTGACGGTGGTCATGTCTGAGAGTGACACATATATGCAAGGCAAACACCTTTATTTTACCCCACTCATCTTGTAAATGCTGCCTATTTATAACTAATCTGCTTAAAATGCGCATCCAAGTGACAAAAAGTATCAGCTTGAGGTATAAGTCTTGTTTCGATCTTGCAGTAAGTGTTTGTTATGTATAACCTACTCGAGATGCATATTAAGTGACAATAAACTTGAGGTCCCAATCATGTTCTACCCGCCGCGGTGGCTCAGTGGCTATGGCGTTGTGCTGCTTAGCAGGAGGATGCGGGTTCGATTCCCGGCCGCGGGCGGCCGCTTTTCTGATGGAGGCGAAAAGCAAAAACGCCCGTGTGTACGAGATTTCGGCGCACGTTAAAGATCCCCAGGTGGTCAAAATTAATCCGGAGCCCTCCACTACGGCGCGCCTCATCCCCTCCGTTGCGTCGGCGCGTTAAACCATCAATCAATCAATCAATCAATCAATCAATCAATCAATCAATCAATCAATCAATCAATCAATCAATCAATCAATCAAATCAATCAATCATCAATCAATCAATCAATCATGTTCTGAATGCAGTGCGACTTTGGAGGTTTACGTGAGCTAATAGCACACGCTCGCACACCGGGTCGCCACGCACTTCGAAGTATCTGAGACCTGGGAAGTTTTTGTTCGAACACCTGAAAAACAGGTGGGGCCGTAGGCATATACGCCTTGCTTATTAAATTATTTTAGCTCAAGCGGTGACAGTGCACTAGACAGCTTTGTGGTTCGCGAAATATGCTGGCAACGGAAGCTATGCGCGTAAGGCGAGTCAAAGACCAACACACCCACGTTTTCCATACGCACGACTGTTTTAGCTCCTTAGTGAAAACAGAAAGTGCTTAAACGTGACCGAAATCACAACAAGGGTGGTAACCTGGTTAGCAGCGCCGGCATTTGCGCTTCAGCGACGAGCCGCTGAATGGTGTGCGAAGAAGAGGCGTAAGGGGCAGCCACCGGAAGCATAAATGTTAAATCATTCAATATATGGTCGGCATGCCCGCGTTTTCCGAGCGCGCTACGCGACGGTGATCCGACTCTCCAGCTTCTGCTCCGTCTTTGACCGCATCTCTGCCACTGCAATCTCCTGCCTCTTCGTTTTACCATCATCAACCTGGCGGTTGTGCTTAGCCAGTTGGTTCAACACTGGCGCCTCAAATCGTTACAAGGTGTGTCACATATGTTTGAATCCTTGCTAATGGAAGCACTTAGCCGGGGGAAACGAACGGTACTACAGCGGAGAAGAAAGAGGGCGAGGAATGGGATTGCGCGGGCGTCGGTGCTCATGTACGGACACGGCATCCGCGATCAGCAACGGTGCCGCGACGGAGCTGGCCGTGAAGGTCGTATTATACGTTTGTTATGACGCCCGCGTAGATATATCGCGGGGAAACTCGAGCGTTAGTCCTTATTCGGCGCGTTAGGCTAAAACGAATATATTGCTGCTTGAGCACCTGTAACAAATCGTTCTTTATTTTTTCTGTCTCTTCTTGTTTCATTTGAACTAAACAGTGTAGACACGAATAATACGGGACACCAGTTAGAGTAGATTGGAAAGTGGTTTGCTACACATGGGGACCAAAGTTAGGTCGACAGGATTTTTTTAAAAAATTAGGTGGTTAGATTTACGTAAAAACGATCTCTACTGTGGGGTTTTGCGCCCAGGGGGACACAGTATTAGGTGGTAATTATTGATGTCGGTGGCTTAGTGAAGTAAAATTTAATAATTACTTTTGCTGGCGGCAGTAAGCAGGCATACTTGTATTGAAAAGTTCGACGCAATCGTGTTTCCACACGGTTTCATTTAGCCGAATTCTTCCCGCGCTTTTGTACTCCGAGATATAGAACTTCGACGTTTAATTGCCGTTAGCATGATTACACATGCAAGATAATGAAGACCGGCGCAAAGCTCCTCCCTTTTTGTGACTTGCCTGCTGTGTACGGTGTTTAGTTTGAAAAGGGGGCGGAAGCATAGGAAAAAGGGATAACTGGCATCTCTTTCCGCCTTGGTTGGCGTTACCTCAATATTAAGTACACGGAACCACTATCGAAACTTACCCCGGAACCGCTATCGAAGCTTTTGCGCCGGTCTTCAGTGTCTAGCATGCGTTTTCAATACTCAACTGTCTGTGTTTTCAGGAGCGCGCATAGGTTAGGCCGCCAGATCTGCTGTTTCTCCAGCCTTGCACCACTAGTGCGAGCTGCGTCATTTTTTTCTGCACTTCACAATTTTTCGAGGGTCCGTCCGGTACGACCGGTTAGGCGGGGCCATGTGTGGTTACTTTTATTTACACTGTCTATAGATCTGGCTGCCTAGTCATGGGTAGGAACTTGGGTGTAAACGCCCGACTTGTAGCGGAGGTATAACGAGTGGATGGGGCACTTGTGTTGTTGACAAATAAGTAAAAAAAAAAGGACCTCCCAATGAGATAGGCCACTAGGGAGGCCAGTTCCACGCGGTGGAAGTAAAGCACGCGTGGCGCGACGGAGGGTTTCCTTTTCCACCAGCATTTTATTCTATGGTAGATGCTGGAAGAAGTGGTAGTGGCCGTGGAGGGTCTCTGCGCAAGCGCGATCTGCGGCTTGGCAGGAGATGTCCGGCTGAGTCCACAAAACGCGGACAGAGCATGGAGAAGTGTCGATAATCTCGTGAATGCGTGCCGCCACGCTTGTACAACGCGCAACGCGACGCAAATCCCGAATCGCTGCCGTTGAGTCAGTATAAAGTTCCAGCTTGTCCCCACTGGTCGGTGCAAGCGGCTGTAGACCATCCCGAATGGCATTATCTGCTCGTGACGCAACCCTCAGGGTTGTGCCCACCGCGCCCTAATCCACTATGTAAATAAGTTATTTCTCTCTCTCTCTCTCTTCTCTCTAGATAGGCTTGGGAGTGCACGGAGTGACTCGTACGCGCAGCTTTGATTTAGGCAGGGTAGGAGGACAGGTCCAGGCTGTGGGGGGTGACAGTCGTATGCCCGTGCGTCCAAAGCCTGGACACCCCAGCGGTTGCGTCTCAGGCGCCGCAGTAAGAAAACATGAAGGACGGCATCTGGAGCCTGGTGAGAGGGCCGGAGGTACGGACGTGTAGCCTTGTCAGAGGCTTGTTGTCCGTCGCCTGATGGAGCAGGCCAGGGGCGGCCTGCAGCGAAAAAAGGCTGGTATCGTTATTCGGCCGGCTGGCCCATGCTTTTCGACCGCTAAAACAATAATCACAGACAAAGTAAAATATATCAAACCAATCGCCCTCCTACTTCAAGAAACCCTCACCACCCCTCAGCTGCCAGGGTACAACGTCTTCATCAATCCTTCTATTCCACGCAACTCCCAAGTTCCTGGTCATAGAGCTATCCTGCTTGACTCCTCCATCCCAGCTACTCAGTTGCCGTTTCCGTTTTCTACCTTCCGCTCCCCCGCTCCCCCCTTTACGAAGTTGTCCCAATCATCGCCCATCATCCCAAGGCCAAGAATGCTCATCCTCGTCTCCGCCTACTACCTGACCTAGAGCCTGCCTACCAAACATTGCTAGAGCCGTGTTAGCACAGGACCAGTGCAACAGTTCTCCAGCATCGGGCAGGCTCCAACATATCAGAGGCTGAATGAATACCCTTCAGGTAGCACCCTGCGTGGCACCCTGCTACCTCCCAGACTTCAATAAAGAAGGTGATTTTAACGCTCCTCACACTACCTGGGGCTCTATCCCACCAACTCCGGTAGGGCAAAATATTTCTCGACCTACTGAAGTGGCCAACGTTCATCTCATTAATGATACCACCTATATCAATCGGATCGCCCTACATCCCAATCATACCGACACCACCCCTGACTTAACATGGACTTCCCCGGGCCTTTTGAAGACCTGGGTCCCCTACTCCACTAATTGGGAGTAGTGATCATCTTCCTATACTCATAATCGTTTCGAGGAAAACGCATAAAAGACCGACAGACTACTCGCTTTCATTTGAACTCGGGCTACCTTCCGAGAGAAACTTCTACAATACGACCACCGTCCTCACTGTAGGAAATGCCTGGCATCATTCGGAAGTCGGTAATTTGCCCCACAGTAGAGACCATAACTGGCGACGAAACTTCCCCTCTTTTTGACACCCCCTTGGCCAACTTATGGACGCGCATGGAGTACCTCACGCAACTCTATCGTACTTCCGGCAGAAGACATTCTCTCTATGTCAGATACGTGACCAGTACAGAACGATCCCGGTTTGCCAAAAACAAACTGGACGCCGACAACTGGGCTGCGCTATTGTAACGACCCTCGGCAGGCAGACTCCCTGGACTCAGTTCTTTGTGGAAATTCATTACAGCCTTGTGACAAAAAATGCAGCCGCCACACCCATAATGGCAACTCTAATGCTCGCCAGCAAGAACTACTCCCAATCTGAAGAAACTCTCCTTCGCAGATTCTTTCCTCACGTTTCACTTACTCCTTCTCAACCACTACCAAATATTACTATATACGACCCAGTGCCCGAACTTGAAAGCCCATTCTCGTTTGTTGAACTCACAACAGCGCTCTGTCAAGGAAGGCCCAAATCCGCCCCTGGCCACGATGGAATTCAATGGATTTCACCTACGCAATCTACCTGAAACAGCCCAGCTACACCTCTCGAACAGCTCAATCACTCGTGGGAAACCGGACTCGTCCCCGACCATCTGAAACTGTAGCTCATATTTCCAATACCAAAACCAAACAAGAAGCAACAAAGCCCGACGAGTTCTCGCATCTCCGACCGATATCCCTTACTCCCGTTATCTGCAAACTAATAGAACGGCTCATCTATAACCGAATCACCCACTATCTTGAATTCGTAAGGCCCTATTTTCACCCCTCACAAACAGAATTTCGCCCTAACCTCCGCACCGCTGACAGCCTCTGGCTCCTCAGACGGGTGATTATACGGAAATACTCCCGACAACCCCCTGACTACCTTCTCGCACTAGACTTAAAGAAAGCTTTCGACTGTGTTTGCCAACAAGCAATACTTGAAGAACTTGCTGAGGCATTTCCCAGCCAGAAAGCTCAAACCTGGATCCGAAGCTTCCTTGAAGCTCGCCTCATTCTATTACACGGAACCTACCCCGGCTGGTTTCCCCGAGTCTTTTACCTTGACAGGGGTGTACCACAAGGCTGCATACTTGGCCCAACTCTATTTAACTTAGCCATTACCAGAATAGCAAGACGGATCACCACTGAGTCCACAGCCCGCTTTATCATCTACGCTGACGATATTACTATATGGACCGAATCAGCCCAATACCCAAATCAAGACGCCATGATTACCGACCTCCAGTGCGCAGTGACGGGACTCGAAAAGGTCCTCCCCGACCTCGGCCTGTCCCTTCGCACCTCACAAAACAGAATTCCTCGCCATCTTCGGCCGTCAATCCCCCACCGATTACGTGCCACCTCAAACAGTGTCGCCTCCATTTCTGTGTCAGCCAGACTGAACCAATTAAACTCCTCGGAGTCTACATTGGAACCAGGAACAGCCCCACTATATGGCTTAATCGCCTAAGCAGAAATAGAAATTCGTGCAGCACACCCTCCGACGGCTCTCAAGCAAACATGAGGGAGCCAAACAAAAAGGCTATCACCCACCCTCGGCAGAGGCAGTAGCGGTGGGCATTCTTTCGTACGGAGGGACACATTATGACCTCAACTACACCCAACGACGCACGCTACAAGTTCTCACAATTCCACCCTACGCACCATCACTGGCCTCCCCACGTCATACAAAAATTGCAAACCCTCCAACAAGCAGCGACCCCCTCCCACCAATCGACGCATCATTCACGGCATCAATACAATTTAAACGACAACTCACCCACCAAGGCGTGCTCATCACCGCGTGGATCAACGAAGCAATATTCCCCTACTAATTTTCAGCCCCAATACTCCATGGCAGCAGCCCCACTTCACTCAATCCGTCACCTCTCAACCCGTCGCACGCAGGAAGCCCGAGCTTCGACCGCAACGCTGCCGAACGTCTTGCCTCAACTAAACGACCGGGTGAAACTGACGTCTACACCGACGCTAGCCACATAAACCCACACGTCGCAAGCTATGGCTCACCCGGACAATTTATCCATCAGGGGAGTGCAATATCACCGTATTCCCTATATCTCACTTCAACGGACGCGGAGCTCATCGCGTCCACGATTCTCTCGACCTACTTTATGTACGATTACCATCTCCCCACTTCCCCCCCACTTCGCATCCTAACAGACTCATAGAAGCTCTCCAAGAACCTTTGTCGTCCCATGTCCACCTCAACCCTTCTGTCCACCACATTATTCATCAAATCACTGCGCTCCAAACATCAGGCTGCCAAGTCCGAATCGACTGATCCCCCGGTAATGAACCCGACGCTCCTGGGAACCAAGCAGCTCACACGTGGCTGCACAGGAGGCCCTTCTCACAATAGCCTCCGATGGACCCCCGGACGCCGCCCTTCTCGGACCACCCCTGGCCCAACTGCCCTGACGATGACCCCACTCTCGCTCCCGCAATCAGGCTCCGTAGATTCAGGCAACTAAAACAACAACGCCTCAAGGCACTCACCCCTTCGGGCCACCTTACGTCCTTCCCCACCCTGACCCGAGCACAAGAAATCTTCTTGAACAAGTTCTTGACCAACACCTGTACGGCACCAGAGACCAATAGACAATAGTATTGTCCCCAGCACGCCCCCCGATGTCCCTACTGCCACCACTCCATCGCAGCCGATCTCCACCACCTCATCTGGCACTGCTCCAAGTTATCTCGCTTTCATGCATTCACTACCCGTCACCACGACACCCTTACTTACATCGACCCAACATCCCTCTCACACGACACACACTTCGAAATCGCCATTTATGCCACAAAAAGCGGCCTAGTACGGGCAATTTAGCAGTGGTCTGCACGGCTTCTGAAGAGATCCCTTGAAGACGGCGTCATAAGGACAGTGCTCCGCCCTCCCCATTACCTTCCTCCACTGACCCCCTGGCCTTTTGCCTTCTTTTCTAATAAAGTTTACAACAGCAACACAACAACACGTGGAGGGGTCTATTCCCGGTCTGGTGCCACAAAAAAGCAGGCATGGCTGCCTGCTCGCAAAGCGCGCTAGGGCTGATATGGGCGTTTTTGAAGCAATAACGTTTGTTGTTGATGGTCTGGTTGTGAAAGGGAAGTAATGGAGTTCATTCCCTCAAACTCCGCGCCGCACTTAAAACACAAAAGAATGGCAAAACTGTGCCCACATGGTTCATGGGAGTAGAAGAGGTTCGTACACAGCGCCGACGACGGTGCATCGTCACAGGAAATGCGAAAAATTAGCCGCGAAGTTGACCAGTGACAGCCCGATCGGACAGCCATGGCCTCAATGACGTCGTTTAGGCCAGCGCAGGGTGCATAATGAGGAGAACTGAGGATAGCGCTGTTGGTTTTTCCGCGTGTTTCACAGCGATTTGCGGGCTTACCGCTTCACGTGAACGTGTAATATTTGGCGCGGGTATTTCTGGTAGTGTAAAGCGTCGCGCAGGTTTACTTGCACTGCTCACAGAGTGTGTCAGGGTCCTTTTAAGGCTGAGCATGACAGAGAAAATGTTGAAGAGGCAATTATGACTACTGTACAGGAGACTGGGGCACTCGAAACACCCGCGGAAAAAAACGACACTTGGGTCCGACATCCACGGGGCGTTGCGACAACATCCGCTTTCACATTTCTTTCCCCGCTTCAAAGAAAGGAGAGAAGCATATTTTTAAAATGTTCATTCATATGGGATGCTCGGGTAAAACCAAGTGGAGTGTCTTCCTCAAAACTAGCTCTGTGCACACAATGTCGTGTCTTACTGCGGAAGCCCCTGCCTTTCCCTTTTTCGCACTCCGCCTCCCGTCATCCAGTGTTTCTTCTCCGCACTACGTGGCTTCTTCCTCCGAATGGCCAATGAGCTTCTTCACAAAATTGGTTTACTCGGACGGCGATTGAGTCGGCGGTGCTCCGCTTTTATCTGTATGAATGTCCCACCCTTTACAGTTGTGTGTATAAAAGAGAAAGCTTCTGTACTCTCGGGAGGGAGGTCAGAGTGCTACCAAATTACTTCGTACTTTCCGAGTTGATGTATACCTACATTTAGAATATATTTTTGTATTTCTCGCGCTCCTTCTGTCGGGCGTCCTTCTTTCCCATGCAATCCCCTGTCTCCTTTCGCTCAGTTGCCAGCGCGGCCTTTGTCTTTGCCGCGGCGGCGGGGACGGTGCATTTGCTCCGGCGTAACCGACCGAGATCTCGGGGGGGGATGCGCAGATGAGCCGGACAGGCTTTCCCATCTATTATGCAAGCGGCCAGTCTGCGCACTTACTGTTCTCCGCGAGGGAGAAAAGCAAGAGTTCGCTGCTTTTTTCCCAATAGTACGAGTGCCCGTTGGAGCGTTTTACACGTCCGGCCGCGCTCGCTCGCGAATGCGTGCTAAGACCGTTTATTTATCTTAATTACCAGTCCACTACTGGAACTAGCTGCTTTGTCCGTTTTATTAAATTAAATGGTTTGCAGTGAGTGCTGACTGCATTATTGACTCAGTACATCTCCGCTTATGCGGGCTGTAGCTTTTCCATATATGTGGGTTGGAGTTCAAAACTGAATTCCCTAATGTATTTAGCGTGTAGGTTGTTTGAATTGGCCAGCCAAAGATTCTTGTTCTGCTCAAGTAGTACTGGGGCGCACTTTTTGAAACAGTACGAACAATATTAGTTCGGCGCCCGCCACGTAATATTATCATTTAAAGACTAAGGACTTACAGGAGCGGCGTCACCTCACGTGTTGCTTTTTGCTACAGCTGGCGCCTTCTATAAAAGCCAACACGTTTTGGTATGAACTCCCGCTAGCATTTTTTGTTTGTCAGTGTGTCGCTTCTCGAAACCCGTGAGTCAACAGGCGCGTACAAGATGGAGAGGTAGGGGCCCCCTAGCATGAAGTCGAGGCTATTGTTATGGGGCAAACGTGACTGGGGGCTTTCTTTTTTTCGGGGGGGAAGTAGGAGGGGGGAAGGGCTGTGCTTTTTAAATGCGCATGTTCTCTACTGTAAAAGATAGTATTTAAACAAAACGATTCTTAAGATAAATAAAGTTGCCAGGGGGCGCTTGCCAGATTGTTGTACTTCGTTGACGTTGTGTTTATGACGCTGTCATCTTTTAATTTCATGTCATTTCATATTTATTTCCTTAAGGACCCCACTCGGGGGTATTACATAAGGGGTGGATTCACAGGAAAAGAAAGCATTTGAACACATTATTTTTGCAAAACAGGTGATTTGTAACATTTGCTATGAAGGATGATGAACAGGCGGTTGAAACAATGGAGCAGGGAAGGTCGTTCCAATACTTGGCTGCGCGGGGAAAAAAAGAGGCGGAAAAAGTGACGGTTCTGTTGCGATAACGGGACACTTGAAGTGGACGGCTTGTGCGGTATGAAATGTATGTCGGGGAAGGGGGGGGGGGGTTTAAGAAGCTGCATTGAGGGAAGAATGAAACAGATTATGAAAGAGCCAAAGGGTGGCGATGCGGTGGCGACACACGTAAAACTGTGTGCGCTAACTCCATTACGAACTGTTTTACTGAACGGTAGTGGAGCTTCCAATACCGCCGACGTCGAGCCTTTGCACAAGACAATTTTTCTAAGAGCATCAATTTGTACTATTTCGACACCCTAACGAACTATAAAAGCGGACTGCAATAAGCGAGCGTGGGAAATTTAAGGCGGAACTTTGGCGCTCAAGTTTTTCTCAGGTGCATTATATGTAACAGAGAGACGACGACGAAGTGCCTCTTCTGTAGGATGCTGTTTCTTTCGTCTGCGACTATTTGTGGTATTTTTTGCTCTCAACCCGCGGTACACCGTTTTTTTCTGAGCTGTGATGGACGGGGATCCCCCGGAGGAGCCGTGCGACGTCGATCCACCGGCAGGCGCCGCCTCCAGAAAGCGCGCCGGCCTCCCAACTGAGACGGACACCGAGGACGCCGAGCTGTACTAAGCGCCCAGCGGCGGTGATTCCGACGATGGCTTTCAAGTGTACCTTGGAAAAAAGGCTAAAAGAAGGCTCCTCACGGCATCTTCGCGGTCGAGCACCTCGACAGTGAAGCCCGTGCCTAGACACCCTGTGCACACTATACTGTTCGTGCCAGAGGCCAAGACAGATAACTTGAGGATGATTAACAAGCAGGCAGTCTCCGCGTTCCTCGAGGCCGCTGTACCTGGAGAAGTCAAAGACGTCAGGATTGATTCCCGACGAAATAAATATCTTGGCTATCGACGTGGAGCACCGGAGTGCGCTGGAGGTCTTGCGGAAGATTACGTCACTGCAAGACATAAAAGTGCGAGCTCATGACACTCCGTATGGAGACACGACGGTACGCGTCATTTATGACGTCGATGCGTCTATCCCCGAGAAGGACCTGCCAATACTAATCAAACCTGCACATGAAGGTATTGTCATCCGGCGCGTGAGCCGCATTGGGTCCAAGTGCCTGAAGATAGTTTTCAAGGGCGACAGCCTTCCTGCCCATGTTAAGGTGGGACATTTCCGTCAGCCTGTCCGACCATATGTGCCAAAACCCCTCCAGTGCCACAAGTGCATGAAGATTGGCCATGTCGCTGCTGTCTGTGGGAGCGCCACTGTATGTCCCAAATGTGCTGGGCCACACAAGGCTAGCGGCTGCAGTGAAGGCACCCTGAAGTGCGCCAACTGTGAGGGACCTCATGATGCCTCATTGAAGCAGTGCCCACGCATGAAGAGGGAGGTCGCTGTCTTGAAACAGATGGTGAGGAATCACTCCACGCACAAGGAGGCTGCTGCGACGGTACGACAGCGGCAGCGCCACCGATCTCGACTCCGGAGGCCTTCAAAGAAGCCTGACCATTTTCCACCCAACGCCTCTATGCAAGCGGATCCTCCACCAGTGCAACAAATACTTCCCCCACCGCTACCACCACGGTGCCCACTTCCGCCGCCTCCGCCACCCCCGGTCCAGCAGGAGTCGCCGAGCAGGCATCGGAAGGAGTTTCAACCCTCGTCGGTTGACACGTGGCCCCAACTGCCACCGATTGTACCTCCGACTGAGACCCAACGCTCAGGGCAGAAGACAGTCATGCGATCTCCCGCCCCGGCTTCAGGCCCAGATATGCAAGTCGTAGCAGTCTTGAGGTCCCTCATGAATGCCATCCGCACGTTACTCACTAACATAAACACTCCATCTGCGTTGAGCGCGATACAAGTACTGGAGGCCCTGGAGCCAGTACTCGCAACCCTCGGGTGAGTAAGTGCAATGGCCAGTGTGCGTCCTTCATTTAGTGCGGACGTCAAGGACGCTTCCATTTTTCAGTGGAACGCCAGAGGTCTGCTGCCACGCATCTCTGATCTCCGGCAATTTGTGTTTACGAAGTCGATCCCCATCCTCGTCATCTGTGAGCCGAAACTGGTTATGAAATTTTTTAATCAGTCACATTCCGGGAGCCCATCAAGGCCGCTGTTTTTGTCAGGCGTGAGCTCACCTACGTGGACCATCCTGTACAGCCTAACAATGTAACGAGTAGTCTGCCTGACCATCAGGAAATGCAAGCTCACCTTCAAACTTGTGGGTGGCGTACAGTCGCCAGCAAAGTTTGCGGGATGTGGCAGCGCGTGGCCGAGCGGCGCAAATCTTGCATTGCGGCGCCATCGTGCAGCCAGCGAGCGCCGGGTCGAGGCTCAAGGAGCTGGCGTGCGAGGCTCGCTTCGGCGCGCATGCCGTGGCCTTTATTTGTTACCGGGCATCTCTCATCGCTCGCTTGCCCGCGACATGCTTTTGATATTCGCGGCAGCCACGGCGGCAACCGCGTGACCACCGCCGTTGGTTCTGCTATCACTGGGTGCTACAAATACGTAGCCCGCACCACCGTTTGCGCGGCGCGAATCATTGAATGAACCTGATCTTTCAGTCATGTAATGGTCGACGAATAATTTACTTTAGAGGAGCTATTTAGGCTACCTGTCGGAAACTGCGTCCGTCGACGGGCTGCATAGAAAAAAGTCGCGTTGCCAAATTTAATCTTGCGGCAAATTTAGCTTTCTGGTTGATGACTTAGCGCTCACTCTATTAGGTATCATGTTAAACATCATACTGAAATTGGCCGCGAGACGACGTTAGGATTACACCGAATCAATTACTTGCATAGTTAGTTTTTAGGGAAGCTGTAAAGCGATACAGAATACCTTCTGTAAAGGGCTGTAACTCTTGTTTTGTCGGAAACTACCCCAAAACAAATTTTATGATAATTAGCCGCTGAGACGAAAACGGCAATTATAGGTTAGCTGACAGTTTATCGGAGCTTTGGTTAAAAATAAAAATATATTTCGTGCTCAACCAGCAGTGCCTCTTGGAAAATAAGGCCGGGTTCAGACTGTTCCCGCAACTGTCGTAATAAATTTAAAGAAAACGTCAATTTCACGTCTCAGCCACCCAAGCTGCGTGACACGCCGTCTTTTGTTACGTCCCGAGATAACGATATGGCTTTTACTTCGGTAGTCTGATCATAGCCTCAGACTTATTAAATGTTGCCCGCCGCGCAAAACGGCGGCCGCGGCATACGTATTTTGTTGGCAAGGTGATAGCAGAACGACTGCGATGGTCCGAGGCGCCAGTGCGGCCTGCCGCGAATATCAAAAGCATGTCGCGGGCAAGCGAGCGATGAGAGATAAAGCCAGGCATGAGCAATGCGCGCCTAGCACGCCAGCCCTTCAGCGCCTCGACCCGGCGTTCGCTGGCTGAGATGGCGCAGCAATGCAGTTTTGCCGCCGCTCGGCCACGCACTGCACATCCCGCAAACTTTTTGCTGGCGACTGTACATACAACCCAACATCTCGTTTTGATCGCAAGAGGCGGAGGGCATACTAAGCACAACGACTGGTCCATGGGTCATTACGGGGATTTTAATGCCCACCAATTGCTTTGGGGAAGCACAGGCATTAACAGCAAGGGCCGGAGCCTGGTGTCCTTTGCCTCAGACCATGGCCTGTGCTTACTGAACGATGGAAGTCGTACTTTTTTACGTGGCACGAACTACGGCAGTTGCTTGGACCTAACGTTTGTGTCGCAATGCTTATCCGGCCGTACACAATGTTTCCAGACATAGAAAACCCATGGAGCGACCCATATTCCGACTTATTTAAAGATTCATGGTCTACAAAGTCGCTTCGACCCCACGTTATTCGGGTGACCCATTGGTCAATTTTCAATCCAAGATGGAAGATTTTTGCGGGGGCGACGAGCCTGGAGATCTGGAGTCTGCCATTGGAAGCAACGCTAGTTGCTTGCAAACGTTCCGTCCGGGCTGTCTCCTAAAATCTCCGCCGGCGCGCCGAAACGAAGATACAGACGTACGAAGTCTCTCCAAGATAAGGACACAGAAGAAGATCCAACGCAAGCATTATCCAAGTGGCAAGCGCAGCGTTGAAGCCCTTTGGCGAATCACTCGGTCCTCGGGAGTCTCTGTCTGGATATGGAGAACTGTGCGACGGGGCTAATTGACCCCCGTGCACAGCAGCTCCCCATTCAAGGCTCTGGCTCTTCACCAGAACGCGGGGAGCTCGAAGTAGCAGAGGACTTCTGCGTTCGGATCACCAGTGAACAGGCTGGTTCATGACTTGCCACTGACATTCCCGCTTCGCGGGATTCTCAGATGGACGTTACGTTTTTAATGGAAGAGCTCGAGGCGGCATTGGCTCTCTGCACTCGATCGTCATCGCCTGGGCCAGATGGAGTCACCTATGATGCCCTCTCTCACCTTGGCAATGGCGCCCGGCACGCCCTTTTGAAATAATTTAACGACCTATGGCGTGATGGCATAGTACCTGAAAAATGGAGGTCTAGCCGCTTTGTTCCACTCCTCAAACCTGGAAAATCTCTGCTGGCCCCGGCGGCATACCAACCCATAGCACTTGACAGTTGCGTTGGCAAGCTTAGCGAGTTATCCTTGCACGCCTGGAATGGTTCCTGGAACAATACAACGTCTACCCTAGAGTCATGGCTGGTTTCCGTCGTGGCCGTTCTTCTATCGACTGCGTTATCGACCTGGTGACCTTCGTGCAGCAGCAGAGACGCATCAAGCGCATATGTGCTGCACGCTTTCTGGACATGAAAGGAGCGTATGACAACATGGAGCATGATGCCATTCTTAAAGCGCATGCAGGCAGTGGGGCTTGGCGGCCGCGTCCACCAGTGGTGTGAAGTTCACACCTCTGGGGGGGTCATTCTTTTGTAATGACTCAAGATGGCCCAACGTCAATACACTACACCCAACGCGGTGTCCCTCAGGAGGCGTCTTGAGCCCCACGTTGTTCAACTTGACTCTCATCGGCCTCGCAATCTCCCTCCCAGAAACGGTTCATCTGTCGATTTACGCGGATGATATTTGCATCTGGGCAGATGGAGTGACTCTGACGGCACGTGCGCGCGCGCCTGCAAAAGGCTGCCAGATTTGACAAACAACCTATCTGCACAATCAGGGTTGGAACTTTGTTTCCAGCAAATGCGCAGTGCTTGCCTTCTCACGGAAGCCTATGTACGCATATCCTTTGACAGTTAATGGCAAAGGGTATCTAATGTGAACATCACAAGGTTCTCGTCGTGGTCGTCGACAGAGACCTTTCTTGATCCACCATGTTCGTTTTTTGAAGAAGAGGCTAGTCTGCAGTGGCCCACATTCTCCAATTCATCGGCGGAAGACGTGGGGAGCATCTATTAAGTCAATGTTTTCAGCTGTACGACGCACTATTCTTGGGCTCCCTACGGTACAGCCTGCCTGTACTTTCGGGTACGTGCCGTACCAATATTCAGCAACTGCAAGGCATACAAGCGCAGGCCCTCCGAACTTGCCCTTGGCCTACCACTGGTGCACGTCCAACAGCTGCAACCATTGCTGTGGCTCGTGATCACCCCTTACTCACTTACATGACAATTGAAACACTCAGGGCGCATATTAGGCACCTAACCAGGCTACCTGATCATCACCTTGCTAGTCTACCATCTAAACGCCCCCTGCGTCTTTCGCAAAGGTTTGTAGCTTCCAACATCACCAGCATGCCATCCAACTACACACCTGTGATGAGGCCCGCCACACTCCACTTTGGTGTACGACGCAGCCTCGAGCATGCCTCAGTATCCCAGGCTTAACAAAGAAGCAAGATTTTCCTGCGCTGGCAGTACAGCAGCTAGGTCTCATTTATTTACACGAGAGATACAGTGACTGCACTCATTTTACACCGATGGCTCCGTAACAATATCTAGTTCTGCCGGCGCCGTTGTTATACCACGAATATCCATGTCCACAGAATTCAAAATAGCCCATCTTACCACTTCCACGGCTGCAGAACTTACCGCCATCCGTTGTGCCCTTCATACCGTTGAACAAACTTCATACCGAAGATGGGCGATCTTCTGCGACTCAAAACCTGCGCTTCAATCGCTCCAGTCAGTCCTGTGCCGTGGACCTCATGAACAGCTGCTGGCCGAGATAAGACTAGTGTACGACCGTGCCACCCAAGCGGGTCATGACGTTGCCTTTCAGTGGCTTCCCAGTCATTGCGGCATTGCCGGAAATGAAAGTGCGGACGCTGCCGCACGCTTGGCACACCAAAAAACGGAGACCATATCTATTCCGTTATCCAGGACGGACGCCGCTAGGACTCTCCGAAAACTTGCTCGGGAGACCTCGCTATCGAAATGGAGCACCCAAGAGTTCACGAGCGCTCGTATCCATGCCCTGGACCCCCATCTTCAGCGCCCCCCTCCAATTAGGCCTCCCACGATCTGATGCAACCATTCTTTGTCGCCTCTCGCTTGGAGTCGCATTCACAAATGCTTACTCCTATTTTATTGGAATGGCAGCCAGTGAGGCGGGCAAAAACTGTGACCCACCAGATACCATACGACATGTCCTCTGCGATTGGCCACGGTTTTCATCCGAACGCAGCCAGCTCTCTGCGACTCTACGAAAGTTAGACTCTCGGCGCCCGTTCTCTGAGGAGGCAATCCTGGGCCATTGGCCTTCTCCGTCGTCTGCGGACAAGGCGACAAAAGCGCTCCTGTGTTTCCTCAAAACGACGGAATTGCACGTGGACCCAGCGGAGCAGTCAAGGCAGCTCCATCGTAGCGTCGAGCGCCCCTCTGCCGCCGCGTAGCCAGCCCTGCCATGAGAACGATGTGAAAATGGACACAACAGAACCTCAAGTAAGTTCAGCTCCGGTCCCGCCATCCAACGCTGTTACAAGGCCGCCCGGGTCTACAAGCACAGCGGAAAATGCAAAGCAGGACCAGACAAAACGATCCCGCCCGTCGCCTGTGTCAACAACAGCTGCAATGCCACCTGAGGCATCATCGTATAAGGTGGTCATCAAGTTCCGCGCTAACTTCGACATGTCTACAGTGCCCAGTCAGTTTATTCAAGCTGCAGTGGCCACATGCCTGAACGTCCCAGGTTTCCACTAATACGATTTCAGTGTGGGTTCCCTCCTTGGATTTGGCCACCAAGCTCCAGACCTTGAACAACATACAGGTCTCGCAGACAGACAGTGTACAGGTCCAGGCATACCTGGCCGCTGGAACTGACTTGAAGCGCTACGTGATATCAGGCGTAGACTATGGTGAGACACCTGAACAGCTTCGTCAGGAGCTCTCCTGCTCCACTCATGAAGTTGTTGCTGTCCGGTATATGGGCACAAGTCGCACCTGTCTCGTCACCCTGCGAGGTCCGCCTTCTCCTCCAGACCGTATAGTGTACTATGGATGCATATTGCGACCTCGGCCATCCAAGCCATCTGTTGTACATTGCTGCTCGTGCTACAGGCAGGGGCACATGAAATCCTCCTGCCCTTATCCACCAACAGAAAACCCTGAGGAGGCCACAACGTCGCAGACTTTTCGATGCGGCCTCTGCAAATCGAACGACCACGACATCACTTCCCGGAAGTGCCCTACTAAGCTGGAGGCCAACAAGAAAGTCCGCGAGCGCCGCTTGAAACGAAGTGAAAGGCATGCCGAAGCCCCAGTGCTCGAAAAGGTGCCGATTTACAACCGATACGCTGCTTTGACACCTTTAGAGGAGGACTTCCCTGCAGCAGAACCTGAACCGTCAACAATGATGACGTACAGTTCGGCAGTCAAGATGTTACGTGCCAGACGTCGACGTTCGCCACCTGTGCAAGAGCAGCTACCAGTTCCTGATTTAGATGAGGACTCCGAAATTGAAAGAAGGCTGGATACACTGGAAAAAGAAATTCAGCGGCTCAAAGAACGTCGTGCAATACTTCAGCGCCGGCGTGCGAGTACCCGCCTTACGGACACCCAAACCACGAACGTCTCTGTTCCTCCAGGTAATCAAGGGTGTACATCGAACACCATGTCTTCACGTTAATTGTTGTGTTTTGTCGTGCAACAACTCCAGACTCTCACCTCGGTTTTAATGGCTAACCTCCGCCAATGATGGTACCTGTTAATTCGGGCTCATCTGAGTATACTGCAGTGGAACTTGAGGGGCATAACTGGAAAGGTCGGAGAACTTCGCCAACGCCTTCTGTGCGGGAAGCTACGTGCAGGGGCGCTACTACTCCAGGAAAGTAATGGTCTTCCTTCCCTTTCTGGATTTGTGGCGTATTCGTCTCCATCCATCTTGGACCGCCGGAGTCTTAGGCCTAATGTTCCCCCAGGAAAGGTAGCCGTCTACGCCCGCTCCAGTATCCTCAGACCCGCATCGACCTGGCGCGATGGTGCACACTATGGCAAGAGGTCGTCGCTGCACTCGTTCGCCTCCCTCACACGGACGTAATCATAGTGTCGTACTATGCTCGCCCCTACAGTGGCCGTGCAGCCAGACTGAGCCTTGGCTGGGTATCACATCTACATCAACGGCATCCCGGCTGCCCAATTTTGGTCGCAGGGGATTTCAACGCGTCACACACTACATGGGGCTATGTCTCATTCAGTGCGCGTGGTAAATGTGTGTATGACACTTTTGTGGACGCCCAGTTTGTGCTACTAAATGACGTTTCAGTGCCCACACGTCGGTGTGAACGTCCACGCGATACTCCTCGCTCGCCTGACTCAGCTTGGTGGTTAGGAAGCGGCGCAGTGACGTGGATGTGTGAACCAGACCGCTGGGGCAGCGATCACCATCCTATTCATCTCGACCTTTCTCCCGGTCGTAGGGATCGCCTTCGAAGACTGTGTCGGGTGGTGGACTGGGACGTCTATCGATCGGCGTCAGCTACGATGGTCTCCAGCCCCTTACCTGACCCGTGTCCCAGGCTCCGTGCGGCTTTGGATGCAGCAACCCGCACTACCTGGGTGGAGGAATCCCGGCCGGCTCCAGACCTGCAGCTCTGCCGTCTGTGGGCCGCCCGCCGCCAAGCTGAACTTGCTTCAGTGAGGAACCCAACGTCAATCGACGCTCGGCTGAAGCTTCAATGCCTCACAGCAGCAGCACGTCGACATGAACGACGACTGACGCGCGGCCGCTGGCTAGACTGGTGTGCTTCGCTTGGCCCTTCGTCGTCGAATTCTTCAGTCTGGCGAACATTTCGAGCAATGGAACGCGGTCAACGCCCTCCAGATCCAGCGGCTAGTGCACTACTAGCATCTGGGCAAGACCCGTCCACTTTCGCCTATAGAGCCGCAAGTAGCTTCTTTCCCCGCTTTTGACGCCACTCAGCTCCCTTTACTGTGCAAAACAGCTTGCCGAATGGAGCCGGTTCGTTGCCTACGAGTGGAGACATAACAGGGATTGAAGCTCCTTTCACAATGGCGGAACTCTTGGCCGCCATCGACCATGCCAAGCCCAGATGGCGTTCCTTACAGCACCGGTACCACCCTCGACCGGATGGCGTTCCTCGAACACCCACGCCCAGGACCAATACGAGTGCTCCTTGGCCCCTGGCTCTTCAGCACCACGCAAAGCACAAGGCGTTGTTTGAAACGTGGACTGAAGGTACCACCCTCGATAATGCCCGTTTTCTTTTTTTTTTTTACTTCTTTTCTTCTCTTCTCTTCTTCTGCTCACAGGCTATAAACACAGCTTGGACTACAGCCAGCTCCTCTCTCGCCTCATTCCGGATTCATGGTGCCACGCGGAAATTGTTGCAATTCCGAAGCAAGGCAAGACCCCAGACCAAATTTCTAACCTTCGGCCATTATCTCTTGACATCAACGATATGCAAGCTGATGGGAACGCATGCTAGCGACACGCCTTTCGTGGTGGCTGGAGCGATATTCGTGGTACCACCCTGGTCAAATTGGATTCGGCTACAATTGGGTGTTGAAGATGGACTCGAGCATTTCTCCTCTATGGTCCTATAGGAGGTCGCTCTCGTCGGACTCGAACGGTCCTGGCGATGGATATCAAGAAAGCATACGACAACGTCAGCCGCGAAGCTATTGTTGCGATCCTTGAGTGGCTCAAACTTCCAAGTCGTGTATGCACATTTGTGAACGCCTTTTTTCGGAACCGCACCTTCTCTGTTCGCTGGCCGGAAAGCTACAGGCCATTTCACCTAGTATCGAGGGATTCCACGGGCTCAGTGCTGGCGCCAATATTATTTATATCGCCTTGCTTCCCTAGCCTGGCAGTTGCGGGAATTCCGGACGCAAAGTACATATGTACGCCGATGACATTACTGTATGGTCTGTGTATCCTGAATCGATGTACAAGAAAGAGCACTACAAATGGCGTTAGACACAACCAACTCCTGGTGCGCCAAGGTAGGGCTTGAACTTTCAAAAGAAAAAACGGCATATACGTCAGTGGCTAATAACAACGGGCCGCCGCCGACTTGGGAACCGACCTGTCCGGTTGTTATTGATCAGCAACCACTACAAGAAGTTTTAAGTCTACGGGTGCTTGGCCTCGACGTTGCCTCGTCAGGATCTGCGGCTCCATGGGTGAAGGGGGGCAAAGGAGAGTGCTGCACGCACAATCCACCTGATACGCAGAATAGCGACGAAGGCTGGCGGGTCGCGAACTAGAATTGCTCGCCTCCTTGTGCAGTCTATTTTACAACCCCGACTCGTGTATCAGGCCCAGCTTCCACCATCTCCACGATGAGGGACTGGGATCGCCTCGAAGCAATCAACCGAGATGCCATGCGGGCTGTTACTGGTCTGCCCCGAATGACCCCGGTTCCAACTCTACAGGTCCGAGGCCCAGCTCAACACTATCGATGAGCTGGTACATTAACGCCGTTCTGCCCGCACCTGTAAGCTCTCGAACATCGGTGCAGCTGCTGCACTAGGCCCATTACATGGGCTTTGTTGTAGCAGATACAACTGTGAAAGGGTCGGAACTCCCTCCATGGCAGCGAGTACAGCTGACAGAAAACAAACCCATCGGTCGTCTCCGTCGCCCAGTCCCTCGCAAGGCCACGGCACAGGTCTCTGGTCTTCATTGTACAGACACCGACGCAATCATTGCGCATGTAGATGCCAGCGCTAAAAATGGCATGGTACACACCGTACTGGGGTGTCCCCAGCTACCGGAGGTTGACCAAACCTGTTCATATGCCACCAATCCACTGCCACCCGTGTATCTTACTCAATTAGCTGCAATACATGATGGACTGGTCTCATTACTACCTTTTGTCAGGGTGGGGCCGTACTCACGACTAATCATCCGGACTGACTTCCTTTTCCGACATCCTTTTGCGATGCCATTCATCGCTTGGCAAGAAGCACGGCGCTGCGGATACGCATCGAATGGGTGCCCCGCTCATCTGTGCCTGGTAATACGGAGGCAGACTCAGCTAGCCGCCCGAGCACAGTCATGCGGCCACTACTACCTTTCCCCGAAGACGCTCGCGGGCACCTGGAACGACAAAAGGAAAATCTTCGGCGCACCACACGAGCACTCATACCACCGATTGGTTCAAACCTCCCTGGCGACTTAAATCGCCGAGAGGAGATTGCGCTGAGGAGATTACGCGTTGGGGTGGCCCTTACGCCGTCCGTGACTGCCTCCTGGCCATCGGAATACCGCGGCCCGAAACACGGAAGTGTTTTATGCGGGCATACACCAAGATTTCGCTGACGTCATATCCGTCACGGAAATTCGACCAGTACACCTTTGCCGATGCGACCCGCCAGCAGGACGTCGCTCGCCAAGCACACCCACAAGACAGCCGCCCACCCACAAATCATAATCAGCTTCAGCTTTCGCTGCGCATTTCACTTTCGTGTTTTACCGACCCTATGACACAGAAATCAACCAAGGGTTTTAGCATTATGCTCAAGATTTTCTGAGAAATTTTATTCCGCTTTTTTCCTTGAGGGGCATCGCTGAGACGAAAAGACCGGTCATATAAGCTTATATGTATAATAAGAAATTGATAAAAATGTTTTATTACGCGGCAGCTTTTCCTAATTCCGGCATTTTATAAACTTTGCCGAAAATAACGTTAAAATATGGGACGTATTTTAACTTGGTAAAAACAACTGCCCGCCGAATTCCCAACACAGTCAGGTTTTTTTTAAACGACGACCCAACGACCAACGACACCCCGTGACGACACTTCCAGTCACAACCACGCGCGACTTCGCTGCCGCATGTGCCCTCGTGTACAGAGGGTTGCTTCAGCGTCTTCTTCCTTGCATGCCTCTCCCTTTCCGCTGTAGCTGTTAACGCTGCTCCGAGTGCGACCCCTGCAACAAAACATATTTTCCTTTCTCGGAGCCCGCGCGAGCGGCCCGCGCTCTTACGCGGAAAAATGAATCGTGATGCGCATTTCCGGGCAGGCGGCTTCCTCGCGTGTTTTGTGTTTACGATCGGGCAAGCGGGCTTTTTGTTTGCGGTTTCGTCCAGAAAAAAGATAGAAAGATAAGAAAAAAAGAAAAAAAAATGGAAGCCAAAGGCGGGCTTTCACGACGGCCACAAGTGCGCAGGCAACCAAGGCGACTGCTGAATCGCTATCCTATTTTGGCCTCGCAGTCCGTATATTTCTGAGAAGCACTGGAAGCATACTAGCCGCGTTCAGTACTACATTTGTTTTGCTTTCTGTCCGGACAGAGTGCCCGCGGCAGCGGGATGCTTTCTGCTTGTTTGTTCCTTTCCTGAAGGTACATTTCTCATCTCTCGTCCCCTTAGCTTCTAGGCCTGCATGCCTTCTAACGTCCCCGATGTTGTGCTCCCAGAAAAACACGAAAAACAGGGACAGATGGGAATTGAAATGCATCGCGTTTTCTGTCTGTGACAACACTGCTTGAGGCGGCCTTCTAGCGTGTTTTTTTTGTGTGTGTGTATGTTGTAAGGGAAAGCCTGCGTCCTTTAATGTCTTGTTTACGCTTTCTTAAACACTTTAGTTTTCCTTCATACCTAAAAAGGCCGTGCGTGTTTTAGTTTGGCAAGTCGCTTGCGGGAACTATGGAGACAACCCAAACATTTTGACGAAAGGTTCTATAGGAAGGACCACACGCTCTAACCACGACCGGCCTTATAGATATAAAGAGCCGGTCGTGGCTCTAACGTAGAAATTGCGGTTACTACGTTCGACGCTATCGACCAGCCGGGGGAAATTGGAATCTAACGTGCTTTGACCATATCTGCTGTTGGTTTGTTTCGCACATCCGCAATGTTCGAGCACAACTCGGAGCGGAATGAACGGACACTTGAAAAATTGATGACGTTGTGACCGCAGCGGAAAGCCTCATTCGCACACTTGAACGGCTTTTCGTCCCTCCCTGTTCCTGTAAACTTATAAAAAGGCAATTGGAAGGCCTCATAAAAGAATAAATAAGTCAACACTACGTCCAGCTCGACGCCGGGTTTGAAAGCTGAAGAAAGAACAAATGTTACGGCTTTGTGAACCTGGGTTAAGCCCTGGAAATAAGAAGGCACTTTCTTTTTTTCACAATTCTTTTGTACCTTTTTTCGGAGGGGGGGGGGGGGGGTTCGATAAAAGCCGCGGAATTGGCCGATGAGTCGATATTGAGCGTAGCAACAACTAAAAAAAAAAGGGCAGGCTCAGCTATTCTGCGATTTGGGAGGGCTTCCAGATGAACGTTGTTATGTCCTTTCAGCGCGGTATTTTCTTTGTTTCTTTCTTCTTTCGTACGGACTGTTCATACCATCGATCGAGCCCAATAGTTAACCCCGACTCGCCTGCCTGTCGGTTTGGTGGCCTTCCGAATACGCATGTAGTTTAAGTCGCCCTGTGTTATGTTCGTACATTCAGGGTGTTTTTCAACAATTCGTTCATTTGATACGCGTGTTTTACAATTGCTGTGCCGCATTAGATGATTTAGGAAGAAGGGATGGGGCTCGCAGGCAGCTGTCTTCAGAAATTTCGTGGAAGGAGACGGGACAACCCTAAAAGGATTGTAAACGTCGTATCATTTCTTGATTTTAACTGAAATGACGACTGCGGCATGGAAAGGCGGAGGGGCTGTGCTGGCATGCTCACCCAGAATGATACTACCGTGGAGATGAAAGTAACAGTACGGGATTTTGCCGGTCACCACACCTGGGGTCCTATTCCCGACTGCACAAATTCAAAGTGAACTGTGAATTAGCCGGAAGTCTTTTTTGATTGGCTCTCAGTTTTGCTCACGTGCTTCCGGTTGACAAAGCGGTTGTGTGTGATGTGGTCATTTTGACGTTTCATGACGTTTACGGGCACCAGTTCGAAAGTTTGCCTTACTTCTCTTCACTGAAAGCGCAAAATTCTTGGCCCGAAATGAAAAACTAGGCTAAATGCAGCGGACATGACAGCATACGGCTGTCCTTGCTACTCAAGAACAATACGGCTTGTATGTCACACACTCTCTGTGCTTGGCTGAGAAGGCGTGAAGTAATTTAAATAGCTGGCGGGAACTATCACGTCACACATTGGCAACTTCAGCCTGCGTGAAATTGACGTAATGTTACGCAACAGCTTGAAAATGGCGGCTGCTGTCTCCGTGAAATAGGGCAAAATGTTTCACCGACCTTCGCCGCCGTGAAAACCTCGTGAAATTGCAGCAGGCGCAGTTTCACATGACGCGGTTCGAAGCTGTTTTCTACCGAAAAGAACAATAGTTTTGACTGTTTCCAAGACAGCGATCCCGCAGCCCACAAATAACGTGCCGTGTTTTGTGTTTATGTTTGGCAATAAACTAAAAAATATTTCTTTGGCGTAACAGCAACATAAGAGGTTCAGTACAAGCCTCTCCATGACAGAGAGATCTTAATGCACGGCATTTGTCCACACTCCTCCTAGTAAGCTGCTGGGTCACATGATCGAACTCAAGAGAAAAATAACAAAGAAAAGTGACCGTTTTATGCGTACTGCGCTGATTGAAGTCGAGCTTGACGAATGAGTGAAACATCGACATCGGTACGCTCCGCGGTTATCACGCGTAGCGCTTCGCTGCCCTTGTGCATCATACAAGTGATGGTCGCGACCGTTTTTTTCCGCGATCAAGCCATATACTTGTAACATGGCACCAGACGATAGCGTGCCGGCGATGGAAGCCGTGAAGGGGATAACGCAACAAAGCTTGCATTGTAGCAGAGAGCTCAACTATGTTACTAAAAGCGATTGAAATAATAAATAGATAAGTAAAAAAGATTGTGTGATGCTCTTTAGCTGAACATCCCCCTTTCGCTCGCTTTTAAATCAGCGTTACACCCGCCGCGGTGGCTCAGTGGCTAAGGCGTTGCGCTGCTAAGCACAAGGACGCGGGTTCGATTCCCGGCCGCGGCGGCCGCTTTTCGATGGAGGCGAAAGCGCAAAAACGCCCGTGTGTGCGAGATTTCGGCGCACGTTAAAGATCCCCAGGTGGTCAAAATTAATCCGGAGCCCTCCACTACGGCGCGCCTCATCGCCTGCGCTGCGTCGACGCGTTAAACCCTACAATCAATCAAATCAGCGTTACTCGATCGCCTTGTGATGTTGACGCCAATTTAGTCTTGCAGAAATGTATCCGTTACCAGCCTCAGCTACCCTCTTACTTTTTATAATACATGCCAACAGGTAAATATATATTTTATGGGCAATATTTGATACCTTGGTTGTGATCTTTCTGAGTGAAGCGTCAAATTACACTGCATGTCGTCATATCTATACGTGCATCACGACACTGACGGCTTACGTTGTGCTTACGCAAAAAGCATGGCGAATTCAATGTGAATTTGTGCAGTCGAGAATAGGGCCTCTGGACAGCAAAGTTCGTGCTCCGCTCGTGGGTGGACGCACAGTGACCGTCGCCAGCGGTTCCCACAACTGACGCCAACATACCGAAGCGCCTCTGCTACTGAAACTGACGCGGGCGCCAACATTTCGCTACATGTTTACTAACGATGATGGTTGGTGTTTAATGGCGCAAGTCCCACAGGGCCTAGAGCGCCAGAGAAGAAGTTATTTAATCGTTAATGAGACTGTAAGCACTAAAATATGTGAGTAAAAGTAAAAGTGACGCAAAACAAAATACAATGGAGATGGCTGGTGTATAGGGCCAGGATGATTACAGTCCAGTCCACTTATAACGATACCGTTTATAACAATATATCGGATATAACGATGAGCAGCTATGGCACCGTAAACTTTTGTGTTCTTTCTATGGTAAAATAAACCGCTTATTACAATGCTCCAGTGCCACGATATCGGATATAACGATTGAATCCGGTTATAGTATTGTGCACAAAAAATGCAACAGTGATGACTATAATGACGCGGTGGCGCAGCCTATTCAGGTAGTGTCTTCGTAGGAGGCCCAATGCGCGACACAGTCCCTCAGGGACTTTCTTTCCGCCAAGGACATTTACTTCAGCTAGGTGAAGCACCCATAGATGCTCTTGAAAAGATTTGCGCTAGTTTCACATGCGGCAGACAAAGGTGACCGACTGCGGCTTCTTTTCCGCAAATTAGTTGTAGTACGACCTTGCCGGCATGCGAATAAAAGGTTTTGAGCTATGTTCCGTTGTTTTATTTCGCAACCCGCTTATAACAATTATCGGTTATAACGATGGAATTTCCTTGGCACTTGAATATTGTTATAAGTGGACTAGACTGTATATGTGATATGACAAGAGCTGCAGAAATATCTCAGCTAAAAACTCAGGAACACGTTGACTATAAAACATTGGTTCGTCGGCAAAAAAATATAATGGGTTGCAGTGGAATGTGTCGTTTGTATAATTCAGGGAAATGTTTGGTGTCGTGTTGTGTCAAGTACCTTGCATGTGATTAGTATGTGGACTACGAATAGGCCCTTTCCACACCTGCTACAACTGGGTCCCGAAGTTCCAGTGAGCAGGTGGGAGTGCGTTATATGTGTGTGGCCTATGCGCAGCCTAGCCAGGGCGACTTCAGTGTATCTCTTGGGTGAGTCAGTTGTGTAGCGTCCGAATTGGGGTTTTAGTACATGTAGTTTGTTGTCTGTTTGTTGTCTCCAGTGTAATTACCATGTGTTACGAAGTTGTCGTCTGATTGTGTGTCTTTAGGTCGGGGTACGCTACTGTTTTAATGTCAACTGTAGCAATGAGAGCAGCAGCCCCAGCCATTTGATCGGCGGTCTCATTGCCAGGGATCCCACAGTGTCCTGGTACCCAGCATATAGTTATTTCTAAATTTGAAGCATACGCAGTCATTATAACACTTAAAAGAAACTTTGATCACATAGGCTTTAGACAAACTTCCTGATGACAGAGCCTGCACAACGCTTAGAAAATCTGTGTACACAATGGTCTTGGGAATTTTGTTTGATGATGTGATTTGAAACGAGTAAGATGCCATACGCTTCTGCTGTGTAAATTCTGCAATGAAAATTCATTGTTTTAGTAACACTAAAATTTGGCCCGTGCGCTGCACAAGAGACAGTCGAAGCAGTTTTCGACGCGTCGCTGATGAATTCTGCGGACATGTACTTGTCCTGCAGGAACAGGAAGTGCTGGAAAATCGCACTCCTGGGTGCCCTATTTTTTCTAGTTGCGTGAATGACAGGTCGCATGATATAGTACGTAGATGCCATGGTGGAATGAAATAATGGATGGGTGTCTTGTGCATTTCTGAAAGGGGGACATTGAGTGCAGAATCCTCCTACCTCCTTTTGAGAGAGAGGTAAGGAAATAGATGGCCTGTTTAAAAAGAGTTGCATGTTGATGTATCGTTCATGATAGGATTAAAAGGATGGTTGATGAGAGACACGATTTTAGATGCAGACAGCAAGTCAACATACTCCCGCTGATGCCCTAGGCACCATTTGTCACAGTGAACATACAGGCTCTCGACAGGATCGACTAGTGCGGAAAGCGCCGCATGAGAGGCGAAGGCCAAGATGCAGCCCTGGGTTGAGCATTTTCAGTGCTGTTTTTGTCGCCGACCTATACGCGACGCTGCCATAGTCAAGCAGAGACTCTACCAAGGCAGTGTAAAGGAGCAGCAGGAGTTGTTTATCGGCCCCATAAGATTGGTGCCAGAGGACCTTAAGAATGTTCATTGCTTTTAGCATTTGCATTTAAGCTGTTTGATATGCGCAATGAATATAAGCTTTTCATCGAATAAAATACCTAAAAACTTGTGCTCCTTGTTCACAGGAATCGACACGCCGTTAAGTGTGATGTCGGGATCTGGGTGGACCCCACGCTTCCTGAAGAACACAACACAGTAGCTCTTTCCAGGATTAATTTTAAAACCATTCTTGTCTGCCCAGCCGGAAAAGTGTCTTGACGCCAAGCTGGACTTGACGTTCGTAGATTGACATATTACACGATTTAAAGAAAATCTGGACGTCATCTACATACATGGAATAAGAGATTGTAGGTATATGCCCTTCCAAGAGCGTTCATCTTAACTATGAAGAGCATGCAGCTCAAGACTCCACCTTGTGGCACGCCATTTTCTTGCACATGTACCTTTGACAGTGCAGAACCAATTCTCACACGAAAGGTTCTCTCCGACATATAACTACAAAGGATGTTCAACATGTTGCCCGGAACACCGATTGACTTACGTCACTAAGGATGCCGTGCCGCCAAGCGGTGTCATAGGCTTTCTCTATGTCGAAAAACACCATAAGGCAAAACTGTTCATGTACGAAAGCATCCTTGATATATGATTCAAGAGCGACAAGTTGGTTGTTCGTAGATCGCCCCACCCTGAAGTCTACCTGGTAGCTCTCGAGGAGACCGTTATATTTCAAGAAGTACACGAGTCTTCTGTTGATCATCTTCTCGAGAAGCTTGCACAAGCAGCTTGTGAGGGCGATGGGTCGATAGCTTGCGGGAGTGGAAGGGTCCTTCCCATCTTTCAAGAAGCTAGTAAATTGTGTGACCAAAATAACGCTGCAATCTAAAAAAAGCAATGTGAGGCCTTTATTATGAATAGAACACATTATAATATGTCCTAACTAAGAATAATACACAGTAAACAGAGGCCAATTACACGAAATAACAAATTCCTATTCGCAGGTCGCATAGCTATGTCACCACCACCATTTCTACCCGCAAAACGGTGGATGGCGTATGTGAATCGAACCCGTATTTACAGGGTATAGGTCGAGTTTGTTACCATTAAGCTACATCAGCATGCAGCCAGCGGAGTAACGAGCTTCGTGCGCGGTGCTGGCGTGATATCGCGTGACAGGAGAACGTGACGGTATGTGTGTAGAACAGGTGCTCCCCAGCCACGGAGAATTCCGATTGCGCGGAATCTGTGGCGTCAATCTGTGTCGCCAGTCTCTCTACCGACGTAATTCGCACCAAAAGATGGAGAGAAAAAAGACGAAATAATGATGTAGGCGTAAAGAAGTCATTATTAAGCCAGGGGAAGCCATAAGGTTTCCGTATAGAGGCGCAAAAGCAGATTTAAGAATTGTTTTCAGTTCTGAAACCACTGCGGTATTTTTCCGCTTCTAACGCAGAAGAAAAAACGAAAAAACCGCGCGATAGCAGACAACATAGGCACCGTCATCGCAAGCGTAAATGCGTGCAAAAAAAAGCGATCGGTTTCAATGACAGGTTAGTATCTGTTGGGTCCCGTCTGGTCTTGACCTGGCTTGTGCCCGCCACCCGTTTGATTATGTTGTCGCTCCTGCCGATGTTACGCGCTTGCCGACGTTTCATTCTGGAATAAAATAACGCAATTCTCCAATCGGAGTAGAAGCGATGGTCCCCCCAGGAGGAGGTGGAGGAGAAAACTTCATTGAGCAGTGAGATCGAGCTTGTAAGTGGGCGGGGTCCTCAGTCCAGGACTCCGTTGGTGCGGCCTGCCGTCTTCGCCATTTCCGCGAGCCAAGACTGCTTATTTAGGTTCGAGCTGGCAAGTTCACCCTCCCACTGCTCGTATGTAGGACTGGGAATTGGTGCAAGGTCTGGGTTTGAAGGGCATGCCCAAACCATATAGAAGAGCGTTGCTGGGCTGCCACAGTGCTTGCACGGGCGGTAGTATAGTGTGGTGTGAATGGCGTGTAGCCGTGTGGGATGTGGGAATGTGTTTTTTTGAACTTGTCTGAGGGTGACTTGTCGTTCTTTTGTTAATTTTTCTGCCGGTGGCGGGAAGTTGCGCGTGTGAGCATGTAGTGTTGGGGGATTTCGTTGTATATAATAAGTGAGTGTCTGGTCCTCTCGTCGTCCTCTTGTGGTGCCCGGCGAGCAAGATCTCGCAAGTGAAGCACGTGGTGGGTGGCAAGTAGGAATGCATGGTGAGTGTGCATTCCCAGGGGCGAGCATGCCTGCGCTTGTGACGGGCCATTCTCCTCCTCCTCCTCCTCCTCACGATGGGATCTTCTGGGGGAATATCCCATTGTGATTGGAATGAACTCTCATGTAACCGTTTTTTGTCATTCTAAACTATAGTGACAAAAATAGGTTTTTTAGCAGCCGCTGCCTTAGGACCCTCTCCTCGCGAACTGGCACCGCGCATTTGTATACCCCAAGTGGCGCCACCGTTCCGAATTGCTCACAACGTCCAAGATGGCCGCCGCTCTCCCATAGGCGAAAATCATTTTAATATTTTCTAAATTATCCGGTAAATGCTGTGGCCGTTCTTCCTGGTAACCAAAATTGACCACAAATTTCGACATTCCTGTGAAGTTCGAGCACTAACAGAGAAGAAGCTTTCGAAGACATTTTTATGGAAAGCATTCTTTGCCGAGTACCCCCCCCCCCCCCCCCCCCCCCCCCCCCCCCCGCCAGGAGCGTGCAACGACCTGAAATTCACAAAAATGCAGATTTCGTGAAAGTTTCAAATGTAATCGTTAGAACAACGTAAATGGAGATAATTCGTTGAACGAAATTTCGAAAAGCTAAAAAAATAAGAAAATATAAAATAATTACGGAAATGGGGAACCGTGTAACGCCCTGCATTTCCACAATATTGCAGATTTAGCGAAAGTTACAAATATAATCGTTAGAATAAGATAAACGAAGATAATTGGTCGAGCGAAGTTTTGAAAAACTCAAAAATAACAAAAATATACAAAATTACGGAAAATGTCAAAACGTATACCGCATGGCATTTCCACAATAATGCAGATTTCGCGAAAGTTCTTTCTGTAATCGTTATAATTGCGTAAATGGAGATAATTGGTTGGACGAAATTCTGAAAAACAAAAAAAATGTGAAAGATATTGTCGCACTCGAAACTGTACAGCGTTAAACTAGTCGCGACCAATCCCCAAGAGAGGTATGCGTCAAGGGGTGGAGCAGAAGAGGAAGTGGACGACGAACCACACTGGTACTGAACGCAGGATCGGTGGCGGCCTTCTTCAGCGCTCTTATTCCTATTTACGGCTGTAAATAAACCCTTTGCACCGTAACAGTTTGTGGTGGAGGTGCGGGGTAGACTTGGAAGGAAGACGGAGCCACTGGAACTTCGCCGAAGCCGCCGAGTCGCCGGTCTCTCCCCGCAGCGTGTACCTCTGACTGGGACTACAAAGAGTCCAAGCCATGCCGATGGCCAAATGGCAGCCGTACAGGGAGCCACGTACGTTCGCTGGGAACGAAGGGGGCGACTTCGACGAATGGCTCGTTCACTACGACCGGGTGAGCAAGTTTAACTACTGGGATGCGGCCGCCAAGCGGGCAAACATCGAGGTATTCTTGACGGGCACCGCGCTGACGTGGTTTGAAAACCACGAGGCGAAGCTAACCACTTGGGACCGGCTAGTAGAGGATATGAAGAAGTGCTTTGGGGATTCGATGGCAAAAAAAAAGCGAGCAGAGCAGAGGCCCCATCAGCGAGATGGGGAGTCTTGCACGACCCACATCGAAGTATTGAAATTGTGCCGGATTGTGAATCCCGCAATGTCCGAGGAAGACCGGGTTGGGCACATTCTCAAGAGTATCGCTGAAGACGTGTATGCTTTCCTCATCAGTAAGGAGAGCCTGGACACAGTAGAAGACGCCATACGACATTGTCAGGCGTTCGCAGCCCTGAAGATCCGTCGTATAGCACCAAAGTTTGGTCGCTTGCCAAACGTCAACACTATAGCCAGCGTAGACGCCCAGGCCATGGACTTGTCATCGACGATACGGCAAATAGTTCGGGAAGAACTGCGTCGACATGACGAATCGGTGCATCGCATCGACACCACTTGCGACTGCCATCCGCCATACAATGCCTTGACGCGACGTGCACCGATCGGCTACTACGCTCCGCGAGATGGTGCTCCCCGACGTTCATGGGCCCCTACAGAGTTTCACCCGTCCGTGAACACTGCTAGCTTTGACGATCACCGTTTCCACCCTAAGCGGAGCTCTGATAACTTCGACAACCACCGTTACTCATTTGAACCAGCTGAAACGAATACCTGGTTCTCACCACGCGGTGTGTACTCACGCCGAGACGACGTATATTACGGTGAAGGTCGACGGGCCTACAGACCTCATACACAGCCCACTGCGTTCATGCAACCCGACAGAATTCGCCTCCCGCAGCCTGCGTGCCACTGGTGCGGAATTCCGGGCCCCATTGCAAGGTTTTGCCGCCGTCGTCGCGAAGAGCAAACACAGAATTCCCGGTATACTGCTTCAGGACTTTCTAACCACACTGTCAAAAGTCACTGGTCTCAGTTCCCGCTTCCCGCCAACAATTTTCGGACCAGCTCGCAGCGCAATGCTTCTCCGGCCACCTCCGATCGCAGCATAACACCACTCGCTGGACGACAGCGTCGATCCCCGTCGCCTGGTCGCCGCGCAGCATCCCATTCGCCGGTAAACTAGCCGGCGCGACCGATGGAGGTGAGGTCGCCGGACAGCCTTCGATAGATAAACAACCTCTGCCAGTATTTATGATAACAAACAAAGTGCAAGTGGTCGTGGACGGTGTTTCTACAGTGGCTTTAGTTGACACTGGTGCAACGGTTTCAAAAAGATCGCCTGGGACGTAAAGTGATGTTCAAATGGGACAAGGGAACCTCGTTTCGTGGAGGCGGTGGGGAGCCGCTGCACCCTCTTGGTGTCATCATCGTCATCATCATCAGCCTATCTGCGCCCACTGCAGGGCAAAGGCCTCTCCCATTATTCTCCAGTTACCTCGGTCCTGGGCCAACTGTGACCAATTTATCTCCGCAAACTTCTGAATCTCATCTGTCCATCTAACTTTCTGCCGCCCCCTGCAGCGCTTGCTTCTCTAGGGATCCACTCTGTACCCTTAATGACCAGCGGTTATCTTGCCTTCGCATTACATGCCCTGCCCACGTCAATTTCTTCTTAATCTCTACTAATATGCCTAACACGTGTTTGTTCCTGACCCACTCCGCTCTTGTCCCTTAATGTTACACCTATCATTTTACGCTCCATTGCCCGCTGAGTCGTTCTCAATTTAAGTTGAACCCTCTTAGTGAGCCTCCAAGTTTTCCCCGTAGGTGAGTACCGGTAAGATGCAGCTGTCATACACTTCTTCTTCAGTGACAATGGTAGGCTGCTATTCATTATCTGAGAATGTCTGCCATATGCACCCCACCCCATTCTGATTCTTCTAATTATCTCTGCCTCATGGTTGGGATCCGGGGTCACAAATTGGCCTAAGTAGATATATTCGCTTACCACTTCCACTGCCTCGCCACATATCTCAAACCGCTGTGCTGTTCCGAGGTTATTGATCATTACTTTAGTTTTCTGCATATTAATTTTCAGGCCCACAGTTCTACTCTGTTCGTCCAGTGCGGAAAGCATGCTTTGCAATTCGTCCCCCAAGTTACTTAGCAAGGCAATGTCATCAGAAAATCTGAGGTCACTGAGGTATTCTCCATTAACCCTTACGCCCACCTCTTCCCAATCCAACGTTCCGAATACTCCTTGTAAACATCCTCTTGGTGTGTGTACGGTCAATGTTGCTATCGGAGAACGGACGTTCAAAGCGGAATTCGCAATTCTTGCCAAGTCAACCCATGACGTAATTTTGGGCATCGACGTCTTGCGCGATTGCGGTGCCACTGTAGATTGCGCGATGGGCGAACTTTGTGTTAGCAGCTTACGGTTCCCTGCACTCGATGATGAGCCACATATACATGCAAATATTGATACTTTGCGTGTTTCTGAGGACACTGTTATACCTGCGTGGTCTCTGGCGGTCGTACCAGTGAGTGCTATAAGTGAGACCGGTATATTTGACGCTGTAGTGGAACCACTCTCCCCGAACTGTGCGAAGAAAGGCCTTTTGGTGCCCCGTTGTGTTGTATCTGTTGAACGAGGACGTAGCTATTTGTGCGCTCTGAACTGTTCTTCGCAGAGCGTGGTGTTACCGCAGGATATGAAGCTGGCCGAGTAGGAGACAAACGACCACATTTCAGTCGCCGCTTTGTGTGCTGATGAGGGTGCTCCTGCTGACATTTTCCCGAACTCGAAGCTTCTCGGCATGGTCAACAAGTCGCTCTCCTCGGATGAACGAAACGCGTTGGTCGACATCCTTTCTCGACATGCCTCTGTCTTCGACTTCTCAGCGGATGTTTCTCAGTCGACACTTCCAGCCTCCAGAACTCGACACACTATAGATATCGGATCGGCGCACCCCGTTCGACAGAAACCTTACAGGGTGGCCCCATCTGAGCGAAAGATAATCTCAGAGCAAGTCAAGGAGATGTTACAAAAAGGTGTCATAGGTGAGTCGGCCAGCCCATGGGCAGCGCCTGTGATCCTCGTGCGAAAAAAAGATGGTACCTGGAGGTTTTGTGTGGACTACCGACGTTTGAACGCCATCACCAAAAAAGACGTCTATCCGCTGCCCAGAATTGATGATGTCATTGATTGCCTGCACTCTGCATCTTATTTCTTGTCAATAGATTTCAAATCCGGCTATTGGCAGATCCCCATGGACCCAAAACACAGAGAAAAAACCGCCTTCGTCACTCCGGACGGTCTTTTTGAGTTTAACGTGATGCCATTCGGCCTCTGCAACGCGCCAGCGACATTCAAACGGTTCATGGACACAATTCTGCGCGTTCTGAAATGCGACATATGTCTGTGCTACCTCGACGACTTAGTCGTCTTCGGACGAACTTTTCACGAGCACAACGCACGACTCGAGACAGTCCTCAGCTGCCTAAAAGGCACCGGATTAGTGTTGAACTCCAAGAAATGTCGTTTTGGTGAGCGTCAAACGCTGGTTTTGGGACACCTTGTTGACAAGGATGGCGTGAGACCGGACCCTCAAAAGATCGCCGCTGTTGAGAGATATAAGCCACCACAATCAGTGCGAGAGCTCCGTAGCTTCTTGGGGCTTTGTTCATACTTCCGTCGTTTTGTGCCCCGCTTTGCAGATTTGGCGTCTCCCCTCACTAGCCTCTTGCACAAAGATACTGCCTTTACCTGGACCGCCGAGTGTGAAGCTTCGTTCTCCCACCTTAAATATCTCCTCACGTCTGCCCTTATCCTTCGCCACTTTGACCCTGGAGCTCCAACCGAAATACATGCGGACGCTAGTGGTGTTAGACTTGGTGCAGTGCTCATACAGCGGCATAGCAGTGCTGAGCATGTGATCGCTTACGCCAGTTGTTGCCTCAGCAAAGCTGAGCGCAATTACACAGTCACCGAGCAAGAATGCCTGGCTGTCATCTTCGCGATCAGCAAATTTCGTTCGTACGTGTTACGGCCGTCCTTTACAGTCATCACCGACCACCACGCGCTGTGCTGGTTGACTGGCCTCCGTGACCCTAACGGCCGACTAGCACGGTGGGCCTTAAAGCTACTTCGTTATTGTCTACAAGAGTGGACGTCGGCACGCAGACGCTGATTGTCTTTCCGGCTGCCAAATGCGTGCACTGATCGGGAGAAAGACCATTTCGATGACTGTCTGGCAGCTTGAACACAGATTCCCGATGTGCTACCTTCCGTCAGAACAGCAGAAAGACCTAAGCATCCAGCACCTCTTCGGTGCTGCTGCTGATCCTACGGCTCCCCGGCACTACTCATTGCATGACGGGCTACTCTACAAGATTAACTACATGCCTTGGGGAGCGCGTTTTCTTGTCGTGCCAAAACCTTTGCGCGCTTCAGTTCTACGCACCATGCATGACGATGTTACTGCTGGTCACATGGGTTGCATAACTTTACACCGTACCCAAGAAAGATTCTTCTGGCCGAAAATGCGCCGTGACGTTCAACATGTGTCAAGTTGCCTCCGATGTCAGCACTACAAGCGCCTACGAGCATTCCATCTGGGCTACTCCAATCTATAACACCTTCTTGTTTCGCCTTTGACCAAGTCGGCATTTATTTATATTAGTCCATTTCCACGCTCTTCGCCCGGTAATCGCTACATCATTGTCTGCGTTGACCACCTGACGCGTTACGCCGAAACTGCGGCTGTAGCAGCTGCGAAGGCAGACATCGTTTCGACATTCCTGCTCCGGTTCGTCATCCTTAGGCATGGTGCTCCCCGCGTGATTATCAGCGACCGTGGACGTCAGTTCGTCGCTGATGTGTGGAAGACTTGCTGCGCCTTTGTTCGACTCACTTTCGTCACTCGACACCCTATCATCCCCAGACAAACGGCTTGACCGAGCGTACCAACAGGACTCACCACCAACATGATTGCGATGTATGTGACTCTCGCCACAAAAACTTGGATGATATTTTGCCGTTCATCACATACGCGTATAACACGGCCCAACATGAGACCACTGGCTACAGTTCGTTCTATTTGCTCTACGCTCGTACACCTCCTAATAGCCTGGATACAATATTGCCCTTTTCTTTAGGTCACGACACATCCGTTTCGCGCACACTGTGTCTCGCTGAAGAAGCTCGTCGCCTCGCTCGTTTACGAACCCTGGCCCCCCTCGCTCAAAACGTCTTTACGACAGTCGGCACCGTGTGGTTTCGTACGCTAAAGGCGACATGGTATTGTTGTGGACGCCTGTACGCAAACGGGGACTGTACAGCAAGTTATTGTCTCATTACACGGGACCATACGTTGTCGTCGATCGGTTGAGTGATGTCACCTACGTTATCTCTCGCGTAACGACCCCTGGACGGAGAAGCTGCAAAACTGAACTCGCCCACGTCGCCCGGTTGAAGACATTACACCCTCGCTTGTGATTTCCTCTTGCCTCGCCCGACGGGCTTCGTCTGCGGAGGGGAAAATGTCACGCTCGAAACTGTACGGCGTTAAACTAGTCGCGACCAATCCCCAAGCAGGGTATATGCGTCAAGGGGTGGAGCAGAAGAGGAAGTGGACGACGAACCGCACTGGTACTGACCGCAGGATCGGTGGCCGCCTCCTTCAGCGCTCTTATTCCTATTTACGGCTGTAAATAAACCCTTTGCACCGTAACAATATAAAATAATTACGGAAAATGGCGAACCGTGTTACGCTTTGCATTTCCACAATAATGCAGATTTTCCGAAAGTTCCAAATGTAATCCTATAGTAACGTAAATTGACCGAGCGAAATTTGAGCGAGATTGAGGGAGCGGTCAGGCGAAATTTTGAAAAACTGAGAAATAAGGAAAACATTAAAAAATTACGGCACATGGCAAACGTATAACGCATGGTATTTCCACAATATTGAAGATTTCGCGAAAGTTTTACATGTAATCGTTATTATAGCGTAATTGGAGATGATTGGTCGGACAGAATTTGTAAAAAAACCAAAATTTGGCTGGATGAAACTAACACTCAATACAGGCAGCATAAGAATGCTACAGATTAGTAGATAATTCTCTGAATTTCTGCAGAATTTTTTTATTTGACATCCTTTCATCATCGTAACACCCTGTATCTATGCGCACGTGTGCGTATATGCGTCTCCGTGTTGCGGTGCCTTGTATCTGCTTTCTATTAGAGCTAGGGATTGAAAGGATGTCCATCTCAGCTCTTGACTTCTGATAACGAGTGGCGTTTTCAGCTCACCGTATTCCTAACGTTCTCCATATTTCTAGGTGTCGTTTAGTAAGCGCGAAGACGGCCTCCGATCATGAGTTGCACTCGCGTCTCCATCAAGCTGACGCCGAGAGTTCATCACAGAGGGCAGCTTTTATTCGTGTCCGTTCCCCCTTTTTTTGTGCTGCTGCCATCGCCGATTCAAGAACTTTGATTAGAAGAGGTGTCTAGTTAGTTAAACGCCGCCAGGATGTGGACCGCGGGAACCGGGTGACCAGCGTGAACCGGCGTGAGGCTTCACCGGCGTGAGTCCAAGCGCGTACAGCTCGCCGACGTTTTGCGAGCAGTTAGATCTGCCTTAGCAAGAGCCAGCGCTCGCGCTGGCCTTTTCCAGTTTCGGTTTCGCCGTAGACTCCTTATGTCCGTTCGAAGTTAGTCGTTAGCAAAATTGGTTAGGCACAAAGAAAAGTGATAATTTCAAATGGTGGACGCAGTCGGAGCTGATGTCGGTCACTGCTAAATGGCACAAAACGTTCGAGGAAGCGCTCCGATGGACGGAAGCATGTGAATACGCCAGCGTGGCACCACTAACAGTGATTCAGTCATTCGCTCTTAAGCGTCATTCGCTTTCTTCGCTATATTCTGCTTCCTCAGCTGGCTATTTCTGTCGAACCTGTTTGGCGGCTTCAGATCTCGTCGCTGCCGAGAGTGAACTCCTTGGGGAGCCATCCGGGGGTAGTCCTCTTGAGGAAAGCCGCACGTCACCGAATCCCGCCCGCCCTTGTATAGATTTCCCATGTTCTCTCGCCTTCTCGCTCGGCGTATTTCGCGTTGTCACCCGTTCCTCCTTTTCCCTCCTCTTCTGTCAATTGTTCTTTAGCAGATATTATTTGTTGGTGCTCGCGTGTGCCTTCGACAGCCCTCCCCATGTCGACCGCGGTTCATATGAAGTGACGGAAACAAAAGATATACAGTGGCTGCGCCTCAGCTTAGCGGGAGTTTCTTTTTTTTTTTTTCCCCTAAGGCATTTTGAGATTTAAGTTTTCTTTTCGCGAACATGCTGTTCTAAGTTTGCTGCCTTTCCCTGTTATGTTCCGCTTCTCGATGCGTGTATAATTCTATTTTGGTACCTTCATTTTTGTCAAGTCTTTCTATCCGCCATTTATTCCCTTGGTACCCTTTAAAGGTGTTTGGTTGTAAGGACAGTGCTGAGAGTGGTTGATTGCCTCATCCCATTATTATTTTCTTCTTCGTTATTATATCCAGTTTTTTTCTCTCTTGCGTCTTTTTATGCCCACTTGCCGTTTTGATACTTGATAGCGGTTGATTATTTTCCAGGAGTTTACACTAATATTTATATCTTTTTTAGGCTCATTCAGTTGACCTGTCGCATTTCTGTCTACCGATAGCGTAAAAGTAGGGTTAACAAGGTGGATTGGCCAAGCCTCTCACTCATAGTAGCCGAAACAGGACGAAAACGTCGCAAAGGATGATGATGATGATGATAACGATGAGAGGAAACTATACACCTGCTACTGTAACTACCCCGCCTTTACTATGCTTAGAATAAACCCACTGACTTCCACGCGACACTTGGTATACAAATTTCACCTGCGCGGAGTATGCGGAGATATATTTTAAACAACCTGCTATAATAGCAGTTGGCAAAATATTGCGGCGTACACAATACCGTCATGACTACCCAGTTCTGACCGTCTATTTTGTTTTAACTTTTTCCAGGAGCTTTACCCCCAGTTTCCACTCGGCCTCTCAGTTTCCACTTTCGCTCGTTCGGTGTCCTCTGTCCGCTTAGTTCCGTCCACTTCTGAAGTGTCCCAGCCCAGTGCGCTTTATTCTGGTACTGCCCAGCGGAGACAGATGAGTGTTTGCTTCCTGCTCTTCCTCTTAGGGCTTCTGGTTTTTTTTGCCCACTACATTATCGGTACGTCTCCACTCTATTCTCTCCAAGCCCCCCCCCCCCCCCCCCCCCCCCCCCCAAACCAGTTTACCATCACACCGTTTAGAGAACACCGCCGTTACTACGTTCTTCTCTCTTTTGGCCTTCGCAGCGAACTCGCGAATCACCCCGTAGAGATCGATGCGCAAGACATCGATGCGCGTCCGTAGACACGCCTTTGGGAAAAAAGCAGCGCCGTCTCGCACGCTGGGGGAATGTGCGCAGCGCAACGCACGAGAAAGAGCAGTAGAAGGAAGCTGTAGCTCTACCCTGTGTCCCTACAAACCCTTCACATTTTTTCTTTTCAACTTTTCCTCATTTCCCCTTTTGTTGAATATCGTCGTCCTATATAGCGCACATACACCCAGGTATCCTTTTCTATCACCGTGCCGAGCCCGCGGGACACACCACGGAGTACATGCTCCGACGAGTATAAGCACTCTTCAGGACCTGCCGATACTTTCAGCCGATGATGGCCGATAGAATCTCAGTTATTCTTTTATTCCGTTACCCTTTGTGGCGTAATTTTTTCTTTTTGCTTGCTAGCACTGAGCGTCATTTTAATCTAACTTCATTTTCACCTATCAGCGCCTTCTCTTTCACGGAATGCCGGAGCAAAGTGACGCTGCTGTGGAAATTCTGGGGTTGCTTGAAATCTTTCTTTTGTATCGTGTTGACGGGACGACCTTGATCAAGGCAGCCAAAGCGCGGAGCGCGAAATTACACGCGGATGATTTTGTTGATAAATTAATTTCAGCGTCCATTTCATCCGGAAAGTGGGCCTTCTTTCCTTGCGATCCGTGATCAAGAGCTGTTTTTCAACTCGAGTGGCGTCTTTTCCGAGCTTGTATTTCTCTCTCTCTCTCTCTCTCTCTCTCTCTCTCTCTCTCTCTCTCTCTCTCTCTCTCTCTCTCTCTCTCTCTCTCTCACACACACACACACACACACACACACACACACACACACACACACGCCCACGCACACGCGCACGCACGCACGCACGCGCATACAGACACACACCCGCACGCAAACACGCACATACGCACGCGCTGGCGCACGCGCGCGCACACGCGCAAACGCCATTTGTGTGTTTTGCCAAAGGCAAGCTCCTGCGGATACGGCACAAGTGAGCCTTGGTTTCGGTGCCGTAAGATATCTTCCGCAATGAGTATGCTGGATACGATTACGGCAGCCTTAGAGCTAGAGTAAATTTTCTATTCCGAAAGTTTTCTATGTTTAGTTTGCATGTGCGTTCCATCAAGAGTCCTTACTCAAGCGTTCAGTAATTGTCTTTATTCCCCGTAATCTGTAGAAGAATGTCTTTTATAGTGAAGTCGCAGCAAGGGTCACGGCTTGTTTTGTTTTATTACAACGAGACCGTTAGCCGCTTTTGCGACTCGGCCGTCTCAGCTCAGTCACCACGGTTGCGATGTTGTCTTGCTCAGCCCGCTACCGGCGCGGCGCGGAGCTTAGGAACGAAGTTGTCGAGTCGACGATGTGTGAAACCAGCCTTTATTACAGCATGTACAAGTGTAACAGAAGCGTTACATGGCTCGCACAAAGGCGAGAGCACGTCTCAACTGGGTGCCTCCGAAAAATGCCGCGCTCACTGCTACTTCCGGGCTGGTTTTATACCCAGGGGTCCGATGCAGCCGCGAGTGATTAGAATCTCTCCAATCACGACTCTCACAAGGCGCCGTTTGAATCCGACGAATGGAGGCGCAGTGATTGCCTCAGCCGAGCCGCCGCCATGGGAAAAGGAGAGGCGCCTCTGCGGCGCCGTTTCCATCCAAGTTGGGGCACGTCTGTCGCGGGCGGTTTGACCGAGGCGCGAATCAGCCACGCCGTCGGCGCGTCTCCAATGTGCCGCGAATTTGGACGGGGCGCTCAGGCGCTCTGGCACAACACCACCCAAAATTTCTGAAGCCTCTTCACAAAAGCTTTTGCTCTAGAAATCTCTCAATCTGTTACTGCACAATTATTCGAAAGGGGATCAGACTTGTTGAAATAAGTGTAGGGGTTAAGAAATCATTCTGGGACGCAAGATTATTCAATAAAAGCGATCTCTCGTGATATATAAATACTGATAAATTGAATGTCTCAAACCGGTCATATTTGAGACGAAAGCTTGGTCATATTTGAGACGAAATCTATTTGTTGCAAAGAGCGCATGCAAACTGAGCTACAGGCAGCAGTATTCAGCCTTGATAATTCCCTCGCAGACCTTGGCTTGAAACTTTCACCCAGCAAAACAGAATTCCTGAGTATAGATGGACGGCGAGTACCAAACCCGGCGGAACAATTGTACGACATTCGACAAGGGCAGAGCCACCCTGCTCGATAAATGGCCACTGCCATCTGACGCTCACGCGCACTTACAGCTACTCCGGAGTAACGCATCCTTACTCGGAGCAATAGGCCGATACGCACAAGAGAGTGGTCTCTACAGAGCAGTATAGAGCGGGCCTGACCATGTGTTTTTTTTAGGCGGCACCCAAGAACGAAGACGCCCTCGAAATGACCTATGATCCTACAATGAACTTAAGTGGTATCCCTCTTCATCCCCTCCCCACTTACCTCCTTCCCCCCAACGGGCTTCGTGCCTCCTTTAAATAAAGCATATTCATTCATTCATTCATTCACTCATTCATTCATTCATTCATTTGTAGGGACGTCAGGCGCAGTCATGTAAACCGCGCGAAGTGGATGGTTTATCATATGTAGAACCAGGGGCATACGCAATACTTAGTTGCGGAAGAAAAAATGAACATTAGAAAAAAATGAAGGAAGCTGACATTAACGCGTAATACTTGAAGGTAGCGAAGCTGCACGTAACCTTCACTACCATCACGTAATTGCATCGCACTTCCATCACACCTCCATCGCGCATCCACGATTGTAGCCGATTTGCTTCTTCGTTTTCGCAACGTCCTATACTCTATTATTGTTGCTATAAATACGAGCTTCCTTAGAGTCTTTCCCGTTTAGAGCAAGTGTTGCCGCGATTACCACGAACACTGGAGTTAATTTTTTTAAAGCAAAGCTTTTTACCTCTACCCCCCAAGGGTTCTTTCGCGACCGTTGGTGTCAACAGAAAACTACGCGAACAAATAAAAGAATTTACTGGCGCCGCCAGGAATCGAACCTGGAACTAATATAGTAACAAAGCCAGAGCCCGTTGTCTTACCGATTTAGCTACGAGCCCACTTTTTTTTCCCTTTAATGCATGGAAATTTTAGAAAACTTCAAAAGACAAGACACTTAACACACAATATAAACACTAACAGACAGCAAAGGGCAAGGACATCAGTCGAACAAAGATCAAAACTCAGGCAAGCATACGCACGCATCCAAAAGAGGCAGCCACTCTGGTGGATCACTCCTGCGCAGCATAAACGCTCCGCACCAACGCCGCCTGTTCCCGAAAGATGCACTTGGTCGGCCTAGGGGGTTCCGCATGCCGATCAGTCATGCGGCACTTCCACAAGCTAAACAATCCTAGGATACAGCGTATTTTTGCGCTGACAAAAGGAGTGTCCAGGAAGCCCTTACAGTGACTAAGGAGTTCTGCGATGTGTCTGGAGCGGAGAGAAAGAGAGAGAAAGACTTTATGTTAATATGGAAAAACTAAGGGATTTGGATCGGACAATGGGGAACAAACCATCCAGATTCGCTGGTATTATTGGGATAGCGCCCCACTTCAGTACCTCGGCGTGCCGTTACATCAAATACGGAACACAGGGCCTCATTGGTCATCAGCGCTCACGCAAGTTAAGCGCGCATCGCAGGCATGGAATTGGTGAGACCTCTCTGTGTTTGCACGTGCAAGAGTGTGTAATGTCTTCCTTGCCACGAAGCTCCTTTATGTGCTTCAAGTGCTTCATTGTGCGCGAGCAAAAGTTCAGGCCATACATAGAGTTTTTGCAACATTTGTGTGGGGCTCTCAATGGGAACCTATCCGCAGGGACAACTTGTTTCTTCCTTTAAAGGCAGGGGGGTGTTGGGCTCATGCATTTGTTTGTGCACCAACTCGTGTCTCGTTTTTTCTTCTACAAACTGGTTGATCACCCACTTTTACTAACTGTACTTCAGCAGCGCATAAGTTTCCATTTGCCTTTTTTGCTTGTATGTACGGGCGAAGTCAATAAGAAGCCTCCATGGGGATTTCTCAAAGAGGTCGTGGAGTCATTGAACTTTCTTACCGCGCGTTTTTCCTTAGAATATCTGTTCAGCATGTCAAGGAAAACTATGACGAATACTCTTATTGAAAGTCTATTCCCGGTGCCTTGTTTATCGCCAGCCTTACTTAGGCCACCAGAAAAGCAATGTTTTTAAAACGCGTAATGAGCATGTGTATCCCGCCAAATGCAAAACCATTTTTCTTCAAGCTTCATTCTTCCACACTCCCAGTTAAGACATGGCTACGCGAAAAAGAAATGTCTATTCCTTGGTCGGACAATTGTCGCCTCTGTAATCAACCAATTGATCATTGTTTTGTGTTGTGCCGGGACGCTGTGTTCTTTGGGACGTTTTGCAGCGGACACTAAAAAGGACATTGACATCACCCCGTACACCATTCGCTTCCTGCCGTTTGAAGATGTTAATCGGGTGCCATATGATTTAGCTACGAGCCCACGCTAACACGGGGAAGACAAGTGGTGCTCTCACCCAGCACATCTACGGGATAAACCCCTGCATTCTCACTGAATGCCACGCGATAGTGATTAAAGGATGTTCACACCAACCGATGGCATCTTACTTCTCGTACGCCGATGTGCTGAAGCCTGTAGCTTCCAGTATTCACGCAAAAAATTCCAGCTCCTTGTCGTCCGCCCTCAAACCAAACGACACCTCAAGGAACACAATCAAATACTCCTTGATGGCCAGGCCTTCACTCCAAGCCCCAGCAGCAAGATCCTGGGCCTACATTTTCAGGCCAACACCAAGACTGACGTATCCTTGCAACGCCTTAAACAAAGCATCAATAAAATCATACACATGATAATAAGGCCACTTGCCACCAAGAAGCGAGGCCTCAAGAAATCCGATACCTTTCGATTAGTTCAAGCTTTCGTCCTCTCGAAATTACTTACGTCAACCCCCTGTCTTCTTCTCGGCAAGGAGGACATAAAGATGTTTTATATGATGATTAGAAAAGCGGTTGAGTAAGCCATTGGTCTTCCCATGAGTGCGTCCACAGAGAGGCTGCTTACCACGGGGCTCTACAACACGGTGGAAGAGCTGATATAGGGCCATCTTTCTGTCCAGAAGCTCCGAATGAGCACAACTGCGGCGGGTCGCCGCATCCTTCACCAGATTGGCCGGACAGGACGGAATGTCACTCCGCTTGATGTACTCCTCGACTTTTGGCGACAACGCCCACCAAGCCTGCACTTTTACCCCCCGTGCTATGGAGCTATACGATGACAGGTCACCCTCTTGTCTCGTTCAGGGACATAACCCATCATTATCGCCTTCTGAGACAGACCCTACCCGCCTTACTCTGACCTTTCCATAGAACAACAAACTACCCTTCGGCTAATATAATCCGGCTCCTTCACACACCCGACGCGTCTTCACCTAATGCCCCCGATTCGCTTCGACGCTGACTGTAAATTTTGCTCAGAAGTAGGAACACTCCGCCACATAATCGGGGTGTGCGACTTTAGCACTGAGAACCCTCCTCTCTTTCCGTCAACTACCGAACAACAGCAATGGGATATGCTGCTGTCCAGCCCCTCTCTGCGTACCCAGCTTCAGCTGGTGGACACAGCACAGGTGGCGCGGACTGAATATGGGCTACAGTGAAGAAGGAACCACTCCCCTGGGCCGCACTCTGGGCCGCTCAGAAATCCGAATAGAAGTATTAGCTTCTCCTCGTCCGCCGTATCTGCATCCGATCTCGTCGCCTCCGTCCGTGACGGCAGAGACGGGGAAGTGAGATCGTCTAACACCGGATTCGAGCTTTAATATTATTAAAAAGAGTTTTCACTGGTGTGCTACACCAATAGAAGTCAACCAACCACCGTTCATTCATCATGCAATAATTTTGACCTTACCAGGAATATCTCTTTGAAGTAATAGAGGGTGTGGTTAAGTGCATTTCACTTCTGTCTGGTTTGACTATTTGTAGAACGATGCGCGTGCAGTTAAGTGACGTCGAATGGGTAATCGTTTTGGATGCCGTTTGAGCTTTGCTTTCCAACTACATTCACATGGTGGATTGGCGCTAATTTTTTGTTTCGATAGTCATTATAGGATTAGAATTCGCTAATATCCCTCGGAAGCGATCCCGTATATGTGATCCCTCTCTAAGCGGTGAACCGTCCTCATGCTGCCTTGCTTCTTCCTTCTTTACGGCACCTTCATCAGTTGTGTTCTTTTTTAGCGACAGTACACCTAATGCTCCCTGATGAAACTTAATGAGCCGTATTCAATACTGACACTCCTGACCCAGATAAGAAAGCATTCGCATCGCCCACCCCCTGTCTTGTCTTCGTAACGTGGCGGGCGAATTTAATCTCATTGTAATAGCGGCTATTTCTAAATATCTCAAAGGCTATAGTTCATCCGATTTTAATCAATGATGCAGATTACTCCTTCTCATTTAGACAGCGTTCCTTCATTAAACTTTTCACTTTCACCGTCTTTATCTTCGAACAACGCATCTGAATAATCTTTCCGGAGAACGCTTGGCTGCAGGACAATATTTCACTATTGATATAAGTTAAAATTGTAATACCAAATCAGTTTTGCGCGCCTTAAAATATTGACAGCGCAGTGAACTAAATTCGTTAACTCCTCTAAAAAACGTTTTCCACTCCACATTCTGTGAAGCGAGGCGTGTCTGCTGCGTTTCCTTCAAGGCCAGAGCTCTCGCTTTGATAGCCGCACTTGGCCCAAAGTTGTAACATTTCTTCCTTGAGGAGCTGGAAGCAAACGCCTGTTTTAAATGGACGTTATAACATGTCTAGCGCAATCAGGGTGGCGAAACTTTGTTTGGGTGTAAATTCGTCACACCTACCTGGAATATAGCAATTTATTTTAGTGTATCTGCATTCAAATAAAGTTTAACAGCCGGATTCTACAGCCGTAAGCTCTTCAACAAACTCACAAACTGCCCAGTCTCTGTAAGCCGACTCACTACTTTGGGTATTGATTCTGGTCTTGGGAGCCACCTTTAATTCCACAAAAATAAAACCTCGCTCGTCAAACCAGTGCTTGGAATGCGCACATAATCTCCGCGATGCGTTGCATCTACACTGATAAAGCCAAGCGTACACACGTGCGCGTTAAACTGTTTCCGTAGCCGTATGCCCCAGATTTCGCACTGGGCTGTGGAATAGATCCGTTTTATAGCAGCTGCATTGCTAGCGTACATTTCAGAGTGCCGACAATCCGCTTCTTTTGTTCCCATTCCGCCGGGCGTATCAGGTCCGGCGTTCGTGGAAGCAGGACTTCAGGTACCAGCGGTTGCCCCAGCTTTCCTCGGACGCGTTGTTCTTCGTGTACTACGCGCTTGACAACTGCGAGTCCAGCGACGTGGTGTACAAGGAGCACGCTGGACACTGGCTGCCGGCCGACTACCGGGTCAACCTGCCCCTGCGACACCTGGTCGAGTTCGCGTCCCTCTTCAACTGCTCGGCAGACACGGACATGGGCCGAATGATCGCAGGGCACACGTGCAACGTGGTATCGCCAGGCACATGGACTGGGCTAGCCCCGACGAACACCTATCTTCAGCCTGCCTCTCTTCTCCGGTCCAAAGGACATGTTTGTTCCTGTGTGCCATTTGCTTTCGTCAACGGATCATTTCTCTTCCCCCATGCACAAAGGTGATGACGTGGAGCAACTCATCGCTTAATCACAGTTAGGTACGGACGATTTATTTTACCAAGAGTCACGGCTCCTTAATTTTATGCGAGAGCTTTTGGAAGAATCTCGAACTGCGAATAGGTGGAAGAAGAAGAGTGCAAGAATGTGATATCGCTGATTTTATATGCACTATATGTGGGGATGTAGCCGATAACCAGGGTGTTCGTCTAAGAAATAAGATGAAGGTTTATGTTTTGTTTATACCGATTAAAATGTCATAATATATGTCGCATTCATCTTGCATAGGATAAATAAAAGCCGTGGGTCAATTAACCCGAATAAAACGCTGTGCATGATCCTGCCAAGCCGTAAACAATCATTGCCATGTTGTTGATGGCGCCTCGTAGGAGCTGGTAACACGTCACAAAAATAAAGGGAAAGAATATGAACTGTGGCTAATGCCCTCCCAAGTGACCCTATAATTATGGCACCCGTTTATTTGCTCTGCTCATGCGTTTTAGCTTTTAAGCGTCCTTTAGCTTACCTTGGAGATATCGGATTTTTCAAATAAAAGTTCGTAGCGTACATGAGCTCAGAGCCCCTCAGAGAGGAGGGTGTGTTTAAGTGAACTTTCATGTTTTCTCTACCTCATAATCATTCTTCTTTCAAGTTTGGGTTTTAAATTAGGGGCCCTATACACCCCCACACTAACCAGTTTTGCACCCATCACATACATAACACCTTTTTTTTACTAAAAAAAAAACATGCATTAAATTTCGTAATGCATGCAATACATTTCGTAATGTACAAGTGTCGAGTTTCCTGCGAGCAATGTTCCTCGTATCTTTGAGGTATGCGGGATGATCTCAATTACACTGGGCGGCATAATATTTGGAGGCAAGGCTGGCGATCTTCTTCACTGCGGTCTGAAGCGCGATAAAATTTCTCCCGTGTAGCGTGCCATGACTTACGGATCACCCGAAAGTGTACCTTACGATGCATGTACTTCATATGCGCGTGCCTCTTTGGGTTTACAGAACGATAACCAATCCATTCCAGTATCGTAGTTTTGAACTCACCTTAAAGAGATCGCGTACAACAAAGGAATTTCCCTTTGGTTATTTTTGCCTCCGTGAACAGCCGCTGAAAATCATCAATCCGAAATTTTGTAGCAAGATATGGCTTATCGATTTTACGAAGCCTCTCAAGCGAACATGCGACACATTGGCTCTACAAGCATGCCTCTCTGAACTACGGCGCAGAAAAATAATTTCTCACGTTTCTTACTTTCCGCCGTCCCCGTTTTCAACACTCATAGTTGTAAACAGGTGCAGAGATACTCGACAGGAAGAAAATAAACAGGTTACCACGTCGTGAGAAAAGATGGCAACCGTCCCGAACTCGTCAGGGGGAAGTGCTCGTGATGTAAAACGACCCCAACCGCGACCTAACAGGGCCACGTATATTCGACGCCTGCCACCTTCTCAAGTAGAGGAGACGCAGCTGCTGAAGGTTCTGTACTATGAGCTGGGCATGCCGCTGTCATACCGGTTCCTGCGGTAGGCTAAGTTATGCGAGCGGCTCCAGGCAAAATTTTCTTTTTATTTATACACTTTAAATGCGACGCTCGGCCTCAAATGACGAAAAATACCAAAGCTTTCTCTGCTGTCTAGTCGTCGTTCCTCAGTCCTCGCCACTACTTCCCACGATACCTTCAGCATTCCACTGCCGCCCGCCCACAGCAAATCTTCCAGGAAGGATTGAAGGTGCAGTGTTCGTTTTGCCGAAGGCGTCGCGAACATTTACAACGGGCGCGTGGGAACTTTTATAGTCGTCGGAAGAAATATTTCTGGGAGAAAAGAAATAGCGAGAACAAATGCTCTACCGTCGTTTGTATATCCAGTATTTATGGTAGCAGTATCATCTTCACCGAAAGAATAAACCTGTTTCCACCGGGCTGTCACCTCTCGGTATCCCGGCTGTTTGCGTGGCTGATTGCCCGGTTTATCAGCCTCTCCCTAGGGATGTTTTCTTCGGCTTCATGGGGCTGCAAGATTGCTTAGCGCCTCCTCCACATGGAAACGTACCTACGGGCGTGGAACTTTTTTATTCCCCTTGTTTATTTGGCAGCCCTGAATGCTCCCAGCTTCAACGACCTATAAGGCACTGTGAAAGGCCTGAATTTATAGCCAAACATCAGAACTGCCTTTTGAAGAGTTTTTATACTGGCTGCAGAAGAGGACCTGTTTTATATCAAGGCTGAAATTTGCAGCCTCTATTTTTGAAAGGCGCGGCCCTTGGAAACATGAATGTCGCGCTTGAAATAGCGTGATTTTTATACTAAGTAAGTATTTGAATAACTAGCAGTCTGATTGTTCTTCGCTTCGCTTATTCACAGATATCTTTTCATGCCTTGCTTCATAAAATTAATTTATCCTGCTGTTATCCACCGTTATCCCATATATTTGCACATTTATTATGTGCGCGTCTGTAGAAATGTCTCTGTGTGAGAATGCTTAGGGAATTGGACGCCACGGTGTACTTGCTTCAGCCGCGCTAAAGTTAACTATACCTGCCTCGGCACAGAATCTGCGATACATTTATTTCTATTAATATTTCGGCTCAAATACACCATGAGCACTCATAGTGCATATTCACGCAGCGCAGCGCTCTCCGTAAGTGGATAGCACATTACAATTCAGTCCCAGCGCTCTGGTTTTTTGCGACCATGCATGCCTTGTTGTCAACCTTTAACACAGCATTTCCCAAAATAATACAGGGTTACGAGGAACACTCTGAACATTCTAAGAATGTGACAGCCGACACTTCGTTTAACCTTCTGTTGATCAGCTCTTAATCTCTCCGATGAACTTGAGCGGCAGCGCCCGTCACCACGGGACCACCCCCTGGACAGCACCCTGCGAAGCTCGTTCCGCGCTCTCGCCATCGGCAGGGGCCTGCTATTCGCTCCCGTTGGCTCCGTCCACTTCTCAAGGCTGTTCCTATTGCACGTGAAGCAGAGGCCTAGCTTTGATCGGCGCTGCAGTTTCCCTTTCCCGGCGCGTGCTCCACCGCCCTTTCTAGGAACCCTCCTCCGGAGCTGCTGTTTCTCTTTCTCTGCACGCTCTCCCCAGTAGCGCTTGCTCCAGTAAGCTCAATGTGCCCACGTTCGACTGCTCGCGCGCCATCTACAAGACCATTTCGTTAGTGTGGGACTACTTGGAATGCCGCAACGAGACACAGAGTAAAAGGGTGCGAGCACGGGTTGTATTTTTGCGTCAAAATATCGTTTTCAACGCGTATTTCTTTGTTTACTATCGCGAAAATCAAGCAGCCATGTACTTTACTTTAAAATAACACTGCAAATATCACTTCTGTATTCATGTCTTGCCTCAAATATGTCTAATGTGTTTCTTTTCTGCTGAACAATGTTGACAACAATGAAGTGAGTGTCAAGATTTAGTGGTTTGGAGAAGTTTCGCCAGTATAAACTTCGCGTTCAAGTATTTTTTGGCATTTGGCTGGATGGCTGGAACAGACAGACAGACAGACAGACAGACAGACAGACAGACAGACAGACAGACAGACAGACAGACAGACAGACAGACAGACAGACAGACAGACAGACAGACAGACAGACAGACAGACCAAAAGTTTGCCGTTTAAGTAGCTCAAGAAATGCTGCCATCTTTAAAACATATATGGGCTAATGGGGAATTTCAACCTGGGTCGCCAAGGCAGGCCCACAAGCGTGTCACCACTGCGGTAACCTGGCACTCACCTAAATGCTCATTCTATAACTAGCATCCTGACATTGCATCTGTAGGTATCAATACATGTCTCTAACACACGGTTATATGTCGAAAGCCACAATGCATTCACGAGGTTCACTTCAGTTAGCCAGAGCCATGTATGTGGGGATGAGACTCTCATTCCTGAGGCACTATGTGTTTGATTCCCATCCAATCACAAATTTATCTGATTTTGTTTTCAACTCCCTGACTTCGCTTACATTGACGTTGCTTTGTCGGCCATAGTTACGTGGGATTATGAGCCATTTCGCTGTTACATGCTCCGGACACAAGCTTTTTACAGCGCAGCTCTTAAGCGCCCGCACCTGCAGTTTCGCGTCACCGTCGGCCTCGTGGTAACCGACCGAACGAAGGGGACCCCGAAGATAGACGGCACAGGAAGAGCAAGAAAGCGGAGGTGGAAAGTATGGCGAAAGTGTGAGGGGGAGCGCGCTATGCCGAGGCCACGCGAGACATGCTCGGCGGCGGGGACAAGTGCAGCGAGATGACACCAGAGTAGCTCGCCCCGTTAGTACGTTCGCTGATGACGCGATCATTTTCTGAGACGCAGCAGCTATGCGCCGTCGCCGAGAACACTGCAGCTCGTGTTGCTCTCAAATTTCGCATTAGTGAGCATCGTAATCGTCAGCCAGTCTTTTTTCGCTCAATAAACCATTTATTCGTTTCGCATTTAAAGAACCGTCACAAAGCGTTCGTGTTCTCTCCTCCTTAACCTTGGACCGGGCGGCAGTGTTCTACTCATCTTGGTTCGCAACACTGCCCCCCTACTTTACCAAGTAACCGCAGAGTCCAGTACGCACAAACGTCATCTCTATACCATGCGCCCGTGTAGACAGATGAACCCACCATTTGAACGCCCTGCGCGGACGCAAGTGTATATAGGTTGTCGTGTTTTTCCTTCTGTTCCTTAATAACTGCAGCCGGAATCACAACACTATGCTCTGCAGCTGCCACCGTGTACGCACATCCCTTCTCCGATTTCTCATCCCCTGGCTATCCTTCGAGGAGACCGGCTTCGTCGACTCTCGCTCGGGCGGTTTCGTGACAGCAGCGGGCGGTCTCCGCGTATGTACCACTTTGGGCTGCTTCCCTGGCCAGCTTACCCAGCTTCCCCCTGACGGGGCTCGATGCGCCGATTGGTGCAGCCGAGGGAAACGGAAGCTTACGCAACCGGGAAACGGAACCGCTATCTTCTCGAGGAAAAAAGGCGGAATACCAGAGAGGGAAGTAGTGCCAGACCCGCTTCCTTTTCTTCGACCCGTCTTGAACCCGTTCTTAGTTGTCCGCCGCCGAGCTTTCGGCGCACACTGGAGTGCGGTAGCGGTTGCTTTGCTTCCTTGCGTATCTGCTTCTTTCGTAGTCGAGCCCGATAGACCTTTGTGGCCGCTCCTATTTCTTTGTTTTCCTTTGCCGTCACTAGCTACCTCCTTCCTTGTGTGCTTTTGATCCGTGCGAGTTCTAGTTTCCGTGACATAATTTCCTTTCCTGCCCTTAATTCTGCAGCTGTCAGTCTATTTGATGCCAGAGACACCTTTGCCTTTTTCATGCCCTTTTATCTCTGCGGTAGCATCACAGCATTGTTATGCTGTCCTTACAGATATGCCACCTACCTCCCTCCTCCGGGTAACAGTGGCTAAGAAAACAGTCGTGCAGAAACGTGTCTTCTTTCTCTAATAGATCAGAGTGCGTTATCAGCAGCAGGAAGATAACGTGCACGTTGGACTCGATCCCCCAGAGTTTTGGCATGCAAAATGGTTACGTGGTAACACGCATCGCTACAATTTACGAAAAAGATACCTACATAATCGCACTCTACCAAAGATTCTGTCCACATACCATATTTTTGAATGGGTAAACAAACGAAGAAATTGTTCAAGTTATGGGGTTAACTATTTTATCAGATTTAACCTGGCAAAGCTTGCAGAATAAAGGCGTGTAGCGTGATCCTTGTCGCCGAGTAGACTGTCCCCTGTTATTTTTATCTGCGATTAGAAATTTTTACCATAAACGTCAGTGTGTGCTTCGATACTTTACTGCTCATTGAACTTAAAAGAACTGAGTCGTCGTAACTTCATTAGAACTGACTTCGAGGTCCAAATCAGTTTCGGCACAGTTAACGCGTAAGCCCGCACCCAATACTTTGTACGTAATTCTGCCTACCGAGGGGGTTCAGGCAACAGCCTCGTCAAAACATTACAGCACAGAACATTGCGAGAGGAATAAGGGGCTTTACTGAAGCAGTGGAAATGAAATATATAGGGCACAGAAGATACAATCACCAAAGCACTTCAATGTCCGGAGGCTTACGGCACGACGGGACGGACGGCTGACCACTTGCTGTCGTGCGGGCTCCTTGAAGGTGGCTGGCGGTGGCTTGTCTCTTCTGGCTGGCGGCACTCCCGGGCGGCGACTCTTCCTGCTAACAAGCCCCGCTGCGCTTATCTAGCTTGCACAAAACGTGCCACGCCCCCCGCCATTACACAGTCTTTCCGCCGTGCATTCACAGATGGCAGGACAAGTGGCGCGTGGTAATTTGAATGCAGCGCCGCGACGGCTCAGAGGGGAGAATGCCTACAACTTTAACTCGAATAGTTTTCGAAGGCACTGTAGTTGTCACAACAAAACAACAAGATTTTATCTCGGGACAAGAACAATGACGGCTTTCTAATTGCTATGTTATTTCTGAAAGGTACTGACGGTTCAGTTATTAAAGCCGGTAGAACCTTCGGTCCTGAAATAAAAGTTGGGGCGTCCAGGTTGGCTGACATAGAGAGGTCGCCTTACAGACAGACCCCTTGTTAAAATCAGCAAGCTTTCGGTAAAAGACACTCCCTGCCCCTCCACTCCTCTAAGAACTGCGAGAGAGCACTCTCCAGCTCGACGCTGAATGACCAGCTCTGGCTGGTGAAGAGATCCCCAGAAGCTGGATGGTGTGAAGGTGTGCCTGACAGAGGACTCTTCCCCAGGGCTGACTTCCGTATTCCTCTTTTTATTCCTCTTCCTTCCTAGTTTTACCGGCTCACACTCATGGTTCTCTGTTTTTACACTTAGATGCTCAAATCGGCAAGGTCGCTCCTCAATCTGCCTTTTTTTCATCGATGGTGAGGTATGCTTGGGTGGAAACAAAACAGTAGTGATCTCCTCGTGTTACGCACGGGTAGGCAGAGACTCCTGGGGCAGGCCGATTTCAGTCAGGCCTACGTAACGAACCGTATTCTTCATTATCACCATCATCAAATTTATCAGTACCCAAATTTCATTGTTACCCTTCTCCTCATGTTGTTGTTGTAGTGGTCCATTATTACTGAAGGGAAGCATAAATAGTAGTCGGTCGGGTAGTAGTACTAGTATTAGCCGGCGTTGCGACTCACTCCTCCTGATGGTTTGTACATGAGCACTCAAAATGACACCTGGAAAAATGAAAGAAACTTCGGTAATGGCTCAAGCATTATTAACGCGAGCTTGTAATTTTTGTTGGTAATACACTTTTTATTGCCACTGTCCAGTTCCCCATCTCCCCATTCTCGTTTTGTTCTTCTCTTCAATCTATTGGTGACGAGCCTCTTTTCAATCGGTAGGAAAGAGTTGCCCGTGATGACCGTGCAGCCGAAAAGATAAGTGGCGTCAAGTGTCTCCCTGAATAATCAATCGAGCCTACCTTTCTACCATTTTTCACTTACTCGCAAGGTCTTACCTCCGCATGCCGCCATTCTCGAGCGTCACTGAAAGAAGCGGTACAGGGGGACATGGGCTGGTCGTCCTTTGAGGCAAGGGAGGCTGGAGCAGAATAAAATTTGAGGAGACAACGGGACATGGAGGAAGAAAAATGTGCCGCAGGAGTGTTTAGGTACCTGTATATGAGGAGCATGGACATGCGGTGGAGACGGAGAACCAAACAGCTGACCAAGAGGTACGGAAATTCTGTAGGGGAAAGTGGGGTATACACAACAGTTAAAAAGCAGGTAAAAGCAGCAGAGATGGCGAATGGGGTACAGAGAATGAAACGGAAGAAACCCTGGAGACTTATAGCCGGTATTCAATGGCGTGGAATGCATGCAGGCAACCACGCGAGTGCGCCGCCATATCTGTGGCCAAGCGTCTGTTGCCAAGGCGACGTTGTGCGCACGGCCCCCAGAGCAGGCACCCCTCTTCTCCTCCATGCCTTCATGGCGGTCAGGCAGGCCGCGGGCCGCGACGTGACCTTGTGTTTCCGTGCAGTGCGTGTGCTAGTGATTCGATAGTCAGTTGTACCGCGATAGCGTTGGTTAAACGAAAAGTCATGATTTCTCTCATGAGTGTGACAACCTTATCTGCAATTCAACCCCAGCATCCGCGCACACCTACGAGCGAGTGCGAGTCGGTCCTGGCACAAAGGTTGCAACGTGAACGCAGTGGTCCATTTGACAGCAGGAACTGCATCATTTCCAAACTGTTGCCCACTGAATGCAAAGTAATAGTTCGACGCCAAGTGCTGTTGAGTGCAGCACAGTACGATCTACCTATCGCCAGACGCGTATGACGTAGCCGCCGCAGATCAGCTGATTGCCACCCGCCGCGCTCTAACGTCAGACGTGAGTTGTTTTGCTCAGAGAGAAACATTTACCACACGAGAAAGCCAGCGCTAAATCAGTGTACGCGTGAATCATTTCTCCAAAGAAAGTATTAGGTTTTTGTACTCATCCATGTATTAGAGGGCACTTCAGACATAAAGTTGTGGATGCGGTGCGGGTGCACTTGCGTCGACATCCGCGGCGGCAGATAACTGCAGCGTCGGACTTTTGCTGCCTAACGCGCCATTCGCAGCCGTGGTTTCATCCTCCATGGATTCGAAGTGCTCGAGGGTAGGTACAGCGCCACCGCTTAATGTGAGTGCGATTAATATATATGTTGACCGCACTACCGATAATCGGGCTGAAACGCAGCAGACGGTGTACGCTGGTGTTCTTTTTTCGCGATGCGGGCGCAAAGCGCATGCGCTGGCACGGTGGCCACCGACATGGAGGTTTTCAGTGTTGCCAGGCGGAGAAATCGCCCGCTAAACTTTTCATTGAATACCACCTATAGGAGAAGAAATCAGCAAAATTGATTTCTATGGCAACACACTAAACTTTTCAGTGTATTGCTCTTTGAAGCACGGGCAATGTGTCTGAGAGCACGGTGTCTGAGAACCCGGGAATACACGGCTAACTAAGGCAACACGACGAAACCCTTGTGTATGCGGCGGCAGGGACGGCTCGGAAAACCATAGGGCACTTGTGTATTGTCGTAGAAAACCATAGTGCACAGAGTGTACGACAGAGTGTACGTGGTGGGACGATGGGGAAACGACGTTGACGAGGCTTTGGGATTTGGGTGAAGGGGAGCCTCAACTTCTGGGCCATAGAGGTGGTGAAGGGAGCCTCAGAGGCGGCCATGGAGGTGGTGAAGAGGCGGCTGTGGTGGAAGAAAAGTAGGGAAGAGAGTGGGACTGTGGTGGAAGAAAAGTAGGAAGAGAGTGGGAAGAGTAATATACCGAATTAGAATTTATATACAGAAAGGGGGGGGGGGTAAACAGAAAGGGGGGGGGGTAAACAAGGCAGGAAGGGGGAAGCAGGAAGGGGGGAAGTGATGGAAGCTTAAAACCGGGGGAATAGGGGCTAACCCATTAGGTTTGTTAAGGGTCGGGCAAATAAGTAGAATAGCACAGGGAAGTCGGCTGGTAACAACCGACGTCCCGAAACAATGGGATGTCCTCTAATAATCACCATCACTTCTCTTTTACAGGCATGATGGAATACGCAGAGGGGCAAGTTTCACCACCTTGCCCGAAAGCGACCAACTAGCCCAGTAAAAATTGAAAATGACAACCAACAATCCCAAAGAGGACCCCCATTGCAGCGGTCTTACTGTTTCTGTGACGTGCCTGGGCTATTTGGATACGTTTTCAGGATGAATAAAGGTTCAAACGCATTACGGATAGTGAATAAATCAGCCTCATCACAATCGAGCCAGTGATTTGTACGCAAAGGGCGTCGTTCGAAACCATTTCATTTGAGCGCTGATGGATCTGTGTTGACCTTACTTAAAGCTAACTTTAGACAATTCTGGCACCAAACGCCAGGAGTGAGAGATAGAGAAAACAAAAGAAAACACTTTTATTGAGCTTTATATGGCTCAGGGGGCCGATGTGGCCGCTGACTTGTGCCGTGTGGCGACATCTGCAGATCTGATCACCAAGGAGATATCATATCGTAGAACGGCGCGAACATACAAGGACTGGAAATAAAGGAAAGTCACACAAGCGCTGACTATCAACTGTTGATTTTATTCAAAAAGCACACATATATATTTTTGACACCACGTGACACACCGTTCACTGTGAGCAAGTAAACGAAGACAAGGTCCCGACTAGTGGAGCTATTCCAGAAGGCCCGAGTTTCGCCTACTCCTTAGTTTCCAGCTGCTTGGATTGTGAAAGCAAAGGTAGCGGAGCATTCGATACACCTCAAGCTAAACCGCCGGAATCACTCGCAGCACGCCTGGCATATTCATCGCGCTGTATTGGGGCCGCTTACATTGATAAAGTACGGCTTGTGTTATCTTCCGCATGCAGCACCATCTGAAATCGATCTGCAATAGTCATTCCCTAGCATAAACTAGACAACCCCACTGCTACTTTGAAACCCACAGCCTGGCTGTTGGCCACACCCGGTGCGGGGTGGTCTGTTTTTCTCTGTGTTCTGTTCTTCCACTGAATTATGTTTGCTACTTGGCTTGAGGGTAGTCCCAGTGCATCTCTGCGCAAGCACAAACCAAGTAATTAAAGGGGTCCACAGTAGCGAGCGTAACGAGCCCTGCTCCCCACGTCGAAGTTGGCTTTTGTTTGCGGCTTGCTTGAGTGTGCACGGCGAGCGCTTATGAGAAATCGTCCCGTGTCAAGAGCGTGTTTAAGCATTGGCGAGTGCGTTTTAGACGTTGAAGTTGTCATTTGTCATTTACTATGTTTTCACGGTGTATGAAGAGGGCTCCCGTGGGAAAATCGTGTTGTCTTGGCCTTTCCTGTCGGCTCGCGCAGTAGTGAACTCCAGTTCGAAAGAAACAACCCCGCGGCTGTGGCATCATTGGCTGACGGTAGCCTGGGGACTTCATTTTTGTTTTGTTCTAAGTTCTTGTCGCTGCTAGCGGCCATCAAGTGACGACTTCGCGGCTACGACGCTATGCCCACACAAAGTGGATGCCATGTGTAAGTGTGGCTTCGGCTGTTACGCCACGCCCATGAATGGGCTGTGTGTGTCTGACTGACATTAGAACTCGGAGGAAACTCGGGCATGGTTTTGCACGGCCGAGTTGAACTCGGGACACCCGTGGTGGCCGCTGCAGCGGCGTGGTTTATTTTCATGGTCGCCGTAGCAGGCATATTTCTACCCCGACAGGTCTTTTAAACGAAGGAGGAATTTCGAGCTCGTGTTTAGCTGTCGAAAAGTGGTGTGCATTGGATGTGCAGTCGTCTGGCGACAGACCCCTGTTTGCGACGACGTAGAGGAAGCTTTCGCTCCATGACCGTCGAGGAGCAACTGTAGTGTGCGCTGCGGTTTTACGCGACGGGAAGCTTCTACAGAACGTTGGTGGCGATCGCACCATCAACCTCCGGCCCCCCCCCCCCCCCCTTCCCCATGTCGACCGTCAACCGCTGTGTGCGCAATAAGATCAGTGGAGACGTGTTTTTAAGACCACGCCTTTCTTTTAGGTGATTTGGCGGACATGGGTTCTGCAGGTTCCTACCGCGCGTCTATCCGCCTGCAACCGGAGCATGCGCTTCAGTTATCGTCTCCGCGCAAAACAATTTCGAACGAGGCGTCACATGACTGTGCGTTTTGTTTATTATCAACTCGTCAGACAGATTCCCTCGAGGGGTTGCGTGACGCGCATTTCTTGTGAAAAGGTTACTGGCAGGATAGCTTCTACGTATTACATATACTATCAAGGAGACAGTCGACGCACCGATAGCTGTTTGAGGTGGTTTATTCGCAGAAGTGAAGCCGATAGGAACGCAGGTCCGAGAGTTGAGATACCCCAGCTCGCTTCTCGCGCATGCACCTTATGCGGTTCATCTTCTTCCCCTGACACGTCTTTGGCACATATCCTCGCGTCTGGATAGGAATTCATCCTACGTTCCTCTTCCACATAGTTGATGCTGGTACGGCGCATACCCCGAAAGCTTGATGGCCTATTGCATCGGTTCATTATCCTCGCTACAATACAATCAAGGGGGCGTGCCTATTGTCAGAGGCGATCTTTACACATTTCAACTGGTTTTGTTCAGCATCACCGTCGTATGGCAGGAAGCAGAGCATGGAAAGCGAGTAAGGGGGAAAGCGAAAAATTAAAGTAACCGCGCGACGTCAGAGGGAGCGCAAGCGGGAGTAGGAAGGGCGCGAAAGAAGAGAGGGGTGGGAAGGGATTGAACTCTATGAAAAAAAAAAAAAAAAAACGACTACGGAGAGCTTCTTCGAACAAAAGCGGAGAAGAGCAAAATAAAATAAAGCAACCAAAATCTGAAAAGTTGTTGTCCCTGTTGCTTTTCCTTCATTCGAAACACATGGACACTTGGGAGATTGGGCCGCAATTGGGAGCTTTGAGGAACTAACGTGCCCGGTACGCAAAATTCATAACACTATGAATTCGAAAAGTAACAGTTGTGGATAGTGGGTGCAGAGTGAAGCATGGACGTGATGCCACTGGAGTAGGACAGCTGCACACCATCCTCGCAAAACCCCGATTATAGGGAGGCTGTGGCGTGTTCGAGTCTGCTTGCACACTAAGATGATCAGATGAAATAGAATAAACTGACGTACACACGTAATAGCAGAACAGAAGCCGTTTAAATTAATCCTCGCCAAAAGAGACAGAAACGAAAGCGAGGAGAAAGGCGCAAGTACAATGTATTAGAAAAGGAGTTGCTAATACATATCGCCAGGCTTTCCCCTTAAAAGCACGTATGCAGGCTGGACCGTGCCATGGAATTTTTGTGTCGAAAAGCGGAGGTTTTCAATAACGTAACACGAGCAGCAACTCTTTTGATTGTGGTGTGCTTCTATCACCCGCTTTTTTTTTTTTTTGCCAGTCGGCCATAGTCATGTGATTGCCCTGTCTGCCACCGACGGCAGAAAGTACTTCTTAGGACGAAAAATTTCAAACAAAAAGCTCACATGAACACCTGGAATAAAAAAATAATATGAGCTTTGTAGCGAAATATCGATTGATGAAGTAACAGTATAATAAAATAAAGTAGTTGGATTTGCTTGCCCCCAGTAGCCACCAGGGTGCGCCACGCCTTAGCGGCGCATCCTTCGAGAGTGCTACCCTGGACCGATTACGTCACCTCAATAATCAGCAAATAGCATGAATTGCATTTTTGAAGCATTTTAATCCTGCCCCCAAATATTATCATCAGCTTATTATTATCACCACAGCTCCGCCGTGCCCGAGTTTCGCTTAAACTCGGGCCTACTGGAGTAGCACCTTAGGTTTCATTCAAGAACATAATCTCTCTTTTCAACAAGTTAATGCAAGCCTGGGTCCCATTTTTTCGCCCCCTCTTACTAATGTGGTACGCTCCCACAATGTCGTGAATCTTGCGTTCATTTTGCCTGAAAACAATCGTCTTCTCAGTCAGAACGGCATACCACTGGTACTCGCACTCACAGTGGTGCGTGGCCAAGTGAGCGTGCGCATTATGCTTAAGCGTGACTCTGTGTTCCCTTAGCCTCGTGTTAGCACACCGGCCAGTCTGGCCGATGTACGAGGCACCACACGGCAAGGAAATTTAGTAAACGACGTTTGGGGCACAATGAACAAAAACTCTTCTCATGGGCGATACCACATCTCCGTATTTTACTGCGAGCGCTTGTTTAAGAGCGTTTTTGAACTCCCGGAAAAAATGTTCTTGATCTCTACAGGCGCTGAAAAAGGCACCTTGGCACCAAAACGCATAGCGACATTATTAAGTCCATTTGACATTTTGTGAACATACGCTATGACAGCAAGACATTAGTTTGTTTTTGTCCTTGCTACTGGATTTCATTCGTGTTTTACCCATTTAGCAATTTGTTGGCGGTCTTCGGAAGTGCTGAGTCCGGATAATTGGCAGGCTTGAACCGGTTAATTTGATCGTTAAGGCTCTCTGGCATCGTTTTTTACAGCAGGAACGCCTTCATGCGGCACGCAAACACGAAAGGCCACGCCATATTTTACTATTTTGGTATGTGCTTCTTGAATAAAATCAGCAGTTGATAGTCAGCGCTTGTGTGCCTTTCCTTTCTTCCAGTCCGTGTATGTTTGGCGCTGTTGTTCGATATGAACCTGCACCAGCTCTCCCAATTCGCCCACTCTACCCAACAAGGTTTCACCCACGTCTCCACGTCTAAGCGCTTTACGACAGTCGGGAAACTACACAGTGATTTTTAGTACCGATGACATTGTACCATCGGTATTCCAGTCGCTACCAAACAATTCAAACAAACATGAAAGAACAGCGACCACTGGAATGATTTTTATCATAAGCAACACGAAACCGTGTTTAATAACACCATGTTTTTAAAATTTTCTAGTATGTGGTCGCATTCACGGGGATGTGATCGAGGCGAGAGTATACATGCGACCGATGGGATCAATCACCAGAATATGGAGGCGAAAAAAAAAAAACGCCCCGTGTGTACGAGATTTCAGCGCACGTTAAAGGTCCCTTTAAAGGTCCCCAGGTGGTGAAAATGAATCCGGAGCCCTCCACTACGGCGCGCCTCATCGCCTGCGTTGCCTCGGCGCGTTAAACCTACCGTCTCAACCGTCAATGAATAATGAATGAATGAATGAATGAATGAATCAATCAATCAATCAATCAATCAATCAATCAATCAATGAATCAATCAATCAATCAATCTCATCAATCAATCAATCAATCAATCAATCAATCAATCAATCAATCAATCAATCAATCAATTATTAATCAATCAATCAATCAATCAATCGACCTATCGATCGATCGATCGATCGATCAATCAATCAAGGAATCAATTACTAGAATCAATCAATAGAATCAATCACTAGGAGCGTATCACTACGAAATGCTGTTCTGCGTGACTACATATATCGAGGCGCACTAATGGTATATGCTCTGACGTTCATAAAAAAGCACGATCTCAATTGCTACGTGTACGCTATCCCTAGCTTCGCTTGCGAATTCAGTCCTTCCGCTCTTTTTATGCTCGTTCATTTTGGTTTAAATTGTGGAAACAAACACATGGCACATAGAACCCTGATCGTTTCCCGAAGTTCCAATGAAGCTGATTCACTCCTTCGCCTTGCTTTGCAGGCGAACGTGCGAGATTCATTACCGGACCTCTTATCGCTGCGTCTCCCCTAGACAAGTGCTGCTTCCAAAGCTTCCAATCTGTTCAGATCGGTGCTTCGCTCATTTTACGGTGCTTCGCTCTTTATTTGGAATGAGTTCCCTTTGGCCTTTATTTGGAATGAGGGCCATCAGGATTTGGCTGGTTGATTGAAAAACGGCTGAAAATGATTGAAAAACGGAATCTGAAAATGTGTACCCACTGAATCATACGTACCCAGGTGGGGTCGGGTAGGGGTGGGGGGTGGGGGGGGGGTTTGGGGTACGTTTGCACTCCACGTTTGCACTCCATATATGGTAGAGGGTGCTAGGCTCGGGACAGTGAGCACAGAGGGAAGGGTGACTGTTGACCACAGCAAGGACAGCCAGTCGAAGTCAAGGCATCCCGGACTAGGGATGCCTTCCACGGGGCGAGGCCTCATCAGTCTCTGCTCAATAAATGAAATATTTATTCTCTCTCTCTATCTCATGCTTACCCAGGACCGTACTCTGGTCAGACAATGAACCGAGCTGTTACACGCTCATTCACTGCCGCAGCTAGTTTAACGTTGCGTATTTTTTTAATTATCGTGTATGTCCTGACAAACTATTGGTACTAGGAGGTTAACATTTGGTATACAGTTGTTCTAGACCATATAAAAGAGGAATGCAGAAGTTTTAGAACTTACAATGCAGATTCCCATACTAAATTTGAAACTTCGCGTGGCTCCGTGTACCAAGGTGCAATTCTTTAAGAAAATGATATTCTTACATCCCCTTTCAACATATAATGCTATGGAAGGACCTCTCACACACAGTTTCGGTACGTTTTTCCGTTCTCCTCCTCCCTTCACTGTGGAACTACTGATGGCGAACATTGCAACCATTGAGGAGGATTCTTACGTTTTTCACGAACTCTGTTTTGTGCACTCCGGCTAGAACATACGCAGTGTCAGTCAAAGAAAGAGGAAGTCTCATATTCGGCATTCAAGTAATCAAAATTGTTTGCAAATTAATACAGACTAATCAATACAGACAACACTTTCTTAGTCGCTTTCGTGTTTTTAAAGTCGGGACAGGGTTTTAGGTGGACCAACGCCCTTGTATATGTTTCTAGCCTGAACTTTGACCACAGCGATACTTAGGTCATGAAGATATATATATCGCCCGATTGGGGGCCGTGTGGCGAGAAACAAAATGAAAATGTCACCTGTGTTTTCAGGCGTGTTGTTCATGCCGCCACGCTGGCAGCGACCGGTACAGGTATTAGTGTGCAATTTCATTCTTACCCTCTACTGTGTTTTGAGGCATTGCCCTATTGATGAACTTGGCTACGTTTTCGTGCTTACTGGTGCCTCTACGCCTTTAAATCTTCATCTTTTTCCTAAAGTAACGCTGGGAGTGCTCTTAAGTCGATAAATATTTGGCTTTGCGTGGCCGTCATTTTGCCATAAAAAATCTACCAAACTAAGTGAAGTTAGAAATTCTGAGAGCACCAACATTAAACAGCGCTAAAATACCTGTGCATCGCTTCGTCCGATGTGCTCTATGCTGCTATTTCCTATCCTATGTGAAAAAGAGCGAATTCTTAGTTTATGCATTTCTGTTCTACTTTCCTATCATCCTAGGTGATCATCTGGGGTTGCCGTAAGCGGTGAAAAGTTTTTGTAGCGTATTTTAAACAGAAAAAGATAATCAGCGAAGTAATTAGGGAAATGTCTCTGCAACACTTTTTCAGATGTGTCCTGTGCTCAAATTTTTACACTATAAATTTCAACAAGAGAGTGTTCACCTAAACTTTTCTGGGGAAACCTGTAATAAGACAGTCGAAAATTTCCCCGTTTGCTCGCGTATAGTTTCCTCTTAATGCGCCAGAGAGCATAGTAGTAAATCTGGCATAAAAAGGGTTATTATGAATACCAGAAAGCGTAGCAAAAAAAAATCTCGTGGTCACTTTTTTTGCATTTTTTTTTTTTGCTGACACGGCGTTTGAATATATCCGGTGTTAAAAGATAGTTGTGACCGTTCTTTCATCCTCTCTTCCGCTGTGGCGCACGTACACTCGTCATTTTGATGACCACCCCAGCGCATGGTGCGTCGAGCGTTTTGAGATTAGAGTGACGAGGCGCAGTACTGCGGGCGACGAGTTGGAGGAACTTTTCAGGGTCACTCCTCTGACCCGAACGTGTTGCAACGCTTCGATGCTTTCACTTGGAGGTCGCTTTGCACGTTTCGCTGCGCTTTCGGGGACTTGGGGACGCATTGCTGTTTTTCAGCCACAAAAGTTATCTTTTTTTTTCTCAACCAGGCTTTCCATCACAGACACAAGAGAAATAAGGGAAGAGAAAATGTAGTCACGAGGGAATAATTTTTGGACGAGGATTAAAACTTTCTAAGCACGCACCCAGCATAAAAAACATGAAACAATGTTTCCAAAATTTTTCAAAATAATCTCTATCAGGTACGCGATTGCTATTTAATACTAGAGTAGATGCGAAGTAGGTGCTTTCGTCTCTCGCGAAATTGGTGCCAAAAAAGTCAGATGAGACGTAAGCACTTTTTATGGACTCTGAAAATGAAAGGAGGAAGGTCCATTTGAACACCTAAAACGGCTTACTTCGCCGCGCGTTGTCGAAGGCCTCTTTTATAGCTTGAGCCAACTTTCTTTGCGATCAATCTTAGCGCTCTACAATGCCTTCCATTTGTCAACACGCGTTGCGTCACAACTCGTTCCCCCTGTCGTGTAATGAAACGTTGACGACGATCATGAATTTGTTTGCTTGCCTGTCGGTTTGTTTCGGCTGCATTTTTCCGCTCTCGCCACCTGACGTGCACCAGGCGTGAACGACCAGATCTCGCTGCTACCCAGCTTAAGTGTGCTGTGGAAACGCCTCATGCTGTGGCACGCTTCCGAAGTACTCGTTTCTCTTACGAATGCAAATGCGTACTTTTTTGCTCAATTGGCCTATTAGGTATTTTTGCCCCCAAAAGGTAGATATTGCACGCAAACCAAAGAAACGTGTCAGTATTCCCCTCTGCGAATGTAAAACGGAGCCACACTGTGTGTTTTTAAATTTTAAGTTACTTGCCGAGTAGACCTACCTTTGAAGTAGTAGAATCTGTGCAAAATCTATCCAAGAAATATATGACCTTAGAGATACTTATTTTGCCTCCTAAGATTTTTTTAACATATTGTAGCGTAATTTGCAGACCACTCAACGGTACCCGCCACGGTGGCTCAGTGGCTAAGGCGTTGAGCTGCTGAGCACGAGGTCGCGGGTTCGATTCCCGGCCGCGGTGGCCGCTTTTCTGATGGAGGAGAAAAGCAACAACACCCGTGTGCACGAGATTTCTGCGGAAGTTAAAGATCCCCTGGTGGTCAAAATTAATCCGGAGCCCTCCACTATGGCGCGCCTCATGGCCTGCGTTGCGTCGGCGCGTTAAATCAATCAATCAATCAATCAATCAATCAATCAATCAATCAATCAATCAATCAATCAATCAATCAATCAATCAATCAATCAATCAATCAATCAATCAATCAATCAATCAATCAATCAATCAATCAATCACTTCTCAACAGTAAGAAGCTACTTCAGTTAGAAAAAAAGGACGTAAACCATTGAGCAGGCTAATGCCGACGCATAAAAAGCTGAGTGAGCCCCCGAGATAAGCCGAGGTAAGAACGTCCTCTTCCTCTTCATGCCGGAGCGTACACCCCTGCTTTCGCGCGTACAAAGGGTTGATCGCCACTGATATCACAGCCCTCAGCGCTGTTCCAGTGTCTTTCAGCTGTCGTCGAATGACTGGACTGTTTGCAATATAAAAACCTGCTACAGTCCGTGAACTTATGGGGATTGGCTACTGACCTATGACAAACTATTTTTAATTTTAATGTTGAAGAAGTGTAGCTCTTCAAAATTAATGCACGGTCCCTTCACCCTTGACGTACTATGAGGTGCAGACTGAGGGGTAGTAAATTTTCATTCCGACAGCAGCGGTGATGGTACGATACAGACTCCTACTCCAGGTGGGTCAATACCGCTTTCCATCATCATCTTTAACGTGAAAAGTGACCGAACTCACCGCCGTCCTTTCAAAACCTCCACATTCCCCCACACAACCAAAGTTATCGAACAATGACGGCGACAGCTCGTATATTCAGTACCTGTGCCTAAGCTGATTTTAAGTGCAATGCACTTCTTAAGCGACCCTGAACCTGCGTCCACCGGCGATGTCCGCGCACGTGGAGATGGGCGCGCGCAGCTCTGGCCGCTGACATGGCACATACCACGTGGGGGATTGGCCAGGAATCTCCTCGTCTTCCTTGGCAACGGGGGGAGATGGGGCACGCGCTGCCTGGCCGCTGACATGGCACATACCCACGTGGGGGATTGGCCAAGAATCGGGCGTGATGAAGGGCTAATGCACCTGCTTAAGGAGTTACTGACACGAATTCAAAGCTGAGATCCGCTCTAGCAATCAAGTACAACGACAACACAAATAGGTGTCTGTGAATAAATGCATCTTTCTTTTCTTTGTAGTTGTGTGTGTGTGTGTGTGATCTCTCTTTCGCGAACATTACCGAACCGCGCAAATTCAACTCGTGCATTCGCACTTTCACATTCTTCCCCTCGGGGAAATGCGGGGAATTTTTTCTTTATTAGCGCTCCACCCAAGCAACTGAACTTGCTTTCTCAGGGTCCACACCTGGTGTGACCAGAACTGCTGATTTTAACCTTTACATTTCCTTCTATTCGTTTGTACTTTTGATGGAATCTTGAAGAATTACGGCGCGCACTGTCGCAGCTTTTTCTGATCAAGGATCCTGAATGAAGAGGCTGTCTTCTAACCCTCCACTTCGCACAGTACTAGTATTGTGATTAACAACCCTGGTACTTGTGTCCTGACAATTTGTCAAAAGGAAATTAAAAACCCCCGATGGCAGAGGCTCCCGCACACCAGTGTTAACACTGCGTGGACGTGTTAGATGGCGCTGTTCAAAGGGATGATACGGCGGGTATCCACGCAAACGCACCGCTCTCCTTCTCGAGCTGTTAGCAGTTGTTGGCACTGCGTCGAGTGCAGGTGCTGGTTCCTAGCTTCCAGCTCTACCGCACAAAGCCCTAGCTCTTGGCGAGAATTTCAGCCCCCCCCCCCTTCCCCCCCGCACAAATTCCTTGCTACTCCGGCAGTTGTAGTGAGGGGAAAAGGGGGGGGGGGGGCTGTATTTTACGACATTACAAAAAGGCGGATGCGTTCTTTCCTTTATCGATTCGTGGTAGGCAATGACATCAAGTATCAGCTGGTGTGCACACGCATTCAAATTTTTTTTCGTGGCACTACAGCATAGCGCTGTGAAGAAAAACAGAAAATAATATTTTTGCCATGTGTCGATTTGTTTCTGTCCAAACATCGCAATTAAGAAAGGGAGGCCGTCTCTTCGGTGTTATTTCCAGTTCCTGTTGCCGACGCTAATCTTTCATGCAGCACCAAGTCTGTAGAAATATCTCAAAGTGCTTATTAGTGGAGGCAATATTTTTGGGGTGTCCCTTGGCTCGCATGGAAAGGAATATTTTTTTTAGTTGTCTCGTAAGAGGGAAGCCAATGTCCGTAAACCGACTTCCTCAAAGTGCACTTCCTTGAATGAGTGTTAATCGTTTTGCAACTTTACAGGAACAACAGTGCAATGAGAACGCATTGCCCTCACCGTTAAGATATTTCAGGTGTTTCCAACTAATACGTACTCGAAGTGATGCAGTTTTGGGGCCAGAAGTCACAGCCTTGAACTGGGAAAATATCCAGGCAACATTCGCTCTGAAGGGAGGCAGTGCTTTAATCAATCTTTGAATTACGTCCAATTAATGATTTCCAAGGAATGAATGAGGAATAAAGACATAATTCTTTCTGTCTAATGAAGGCGTGTGTTACGCGAGGAGTTGAGTGTCAATAAATACTGCATTTTATGGCATTTTTACCCTGCTTTGTAGGCTGAAGAACGGGGGAAAATAGAAGGAGGGGCTGTATATAAGCCGCATCTACGGATAGCACCCAGTAGTAATTACTGGACTACTTTCTAAAAACAATTACACCATCTTCCCGTAGGGGAACCCTCAGTGGTATGCGAAGCAGCCATGGGGTCGACTGAAGTTCCCATTAGTTTTCAGTTCGCCGTTTCCGTTGACGTTCAGCTTCGCGTGCCTTCGTTCTATCAGTAGCTTCTTGACGTAGTTTGAATGAATGAAAAACATAACGCGCGTTCGTTAGGACATGCTCCCGTCTCGGTTTGTAGCGCAGTGGGAAGAGCGCCACGTACTTCCCGTTGCGGCCAGAGAGCCGTGGGATCGAAACCGGGCGCCGCCTAACTATTTCTTTTTATAGTGGACTGCGCTGACGTCAGCCCAACGCTGACGGGGGCTGAAGAGACGCGCATGCGCAGTAGAGTGCGGACGGCAGACAACCACAACAACAAAGGGGAGGCAGAGAGACAGCCCCGAGCATAAGATGCTTCGCATCTAAAACGTGCCAATTTGAAGAGAAACGTCCTAGTCCCGTGGTGTTCATGCACGGCCACCCTCTGTTTGAGACAGTCGACCTATAGAATTGATCTAACATGAAAAAAAAAATGTGACCCTTTGTTGAGAGATCATCACTCGACTCCTGGAGAGACCACCATGCGACACCTGGACGCGAGGATTGGCTTTCATCTATGCAGTTGGAGACGGCCCCCGATATGCAATATGTTTCTGCAAATGAGAAGCTTTCGTATGTAACCGTGTGGGGGACATTAGAGGTGGATTCTAACTTCTCGTTTGTGAAGACTTACCCTACCATTAGGGCCACCCTTAAAAATTTGTCAATTATAATTTTAATCTGTTTTCGGTTTTTGTCACCAGTTAATTCTTGGTTAACATGCAACTCCTTCCCCGAGACTCTGCGTGCAACCTGTTATTTTATCTTTCCTTATTTTTTCTCCTCGTTATAAGAGCTTAGGTGCAGTGCATGAATGTCTAACAGGCAAAGCACGCTTTACAGATGAGCTTCAAAAGTGATTAGGTGCAGGAGAAATAAACATTTTAAAGCGAAGGTTTCTTTGCCTGCCTCATGGCGACAGTACGTGAAAACGTACTGCTGGTAAGCTAACTTTACCCAATAGAACTGCACATGATGTGTATGGGTTTCCACCAAAGCACATCAAGCGCCTCAAATGAAAGAAACGCTTCTTGTGGGCGGAATCGAACTTGGGTCCCTCGCGTTATCAAGCCAACGTCTATACGATTGCGCCATTCCGACATGGTTGAAGCAGTTTGGGTTTGGGACTTTGACTTTCACTCAGGTTTTATGGAAAAAAGCTTCAGTTTTTAACCATCTTGCTCATCACAAATGGGCTTTCCTTTTTATAAACTAACTCGTGTCCAATTCGTAGCCTTATCCTCGTCTTTAGAAAAACAGGAGAAGGGGCATGGCTTTTTATGGCGGAAGCGGTTAGTGCGTTAAAGAGAGTTTTCTATGCGCGATGCCACCGTTGAGCTCCAGCCTGCCTCTAATATATCTGGGACGCAGACCAATGTGATAAGGAGCGCGGACAGGGGGAAGAAAAACAATTTGTGGGAAGAAATTTAAGACAGGAAGTAGCTTGTGTGTTCGCTGGATGGGTAGCTTCCACAGATTCTGCAATATGGGTGGCCTGCATATTCCTGCAGGTACTCGTAAAATTCTAGACTAGAATGAATGGATAAACAAAAAATGACGCTGTTTGAATGACGGTGTTACGTGCTAGTGCCTAACCTAGGGGGTAATGTTCTCTGCAGTGGAGGGCTAGAGATTACTTTAGGCCGCATAATAATTTTAAATGCAGCGCACTTTAGCGGCCCGGCTTATAGGCGTAGCTCGTCCATGGTCGCGCAATCTAGCCAATGCAGTCACGCGGCATCACCGACCCAAACACGGCCCCGGGGCGTCGCACCGGAACGGAGGCTTAGAAAAGATACCGGCTTGGCCCACGATTCATCCCTCCGGCCAAACGTTAGGAGGATACTTGAAAAAGGGGTTTATACAAGCAAGATCGTACGAAACACCTGGAAGGCCTGGTGCTTGTCATAAACGTCCCCATTATTTAGGGCAAAGAACGCTGCAGATACATTTGAGGCAAAGATATCTGTATTTAACGCAGTCCCCGCGTCCATTTAGTTAGGAATGCCCGTTGGGTTGGTATTTACGATGCTAACCGAAAAAAGGTGGCCGCCCAAGAAAAAAATTCGACGGGCCCAAAATGGCGCAGAAAAACTCCAGCACGTGTGACATGAAAGCAAGCACAAAAAGAACCTAACTTCTGCTCGTGCTGATACAGGGAGAACAAGAAACACAAGGAAACGAAAAGTATGCGATCTGTCACAGGAGAAGGAGCGAGAGCACTGCGAAGGCGGGAAAATTGAATTGCATTGAACAAACCTCTGCTCAATTCATCAAGAGAGGAATGAGACAGAGAAGGTAAGAGCCTGAGGGGAGGGGGTTAGCAAAGAGCGGGGCAGTGCGCTGCAGCCCCAGCGGCAAAGCACTACTCTACAGTTCCGACAGCTTTCACGCTGAGGGGAACTGCTTTAACTTTTGAACTTTGGGACTGGAAATCTTCACGCGAAGGTGTTTTCCTTTTTCGCCTCCATCAGGAATGCGGCTGCAGCGGCCGGTATGAAACTCACATTCTCGTCCAAAGCAACACAACACCTTAGTTACTGGGCCACTGCGTCAGCTACACACATACCAAGAATGAATGCATGCAAAATACATCGTCTTCATCTACGTACTTCACTACCGCGACTGGTATCCAGCACGTGCCGACGAACCTACCAGCAGTACACCTCAGCCACTGAGTCCCCGCAGCGCGTGTGATACACGTCGGTAAAACCCGAAGTGATCAGTAAACCAATATCAGCTCTAGACAGGCCACTGAGCTCCTACAGCATACAAAGTAGTAGCGAGTAGCGCATTAATGCGGCTTCAATTGGCTTACACGATAGCGACGTTGTATTTTTTTGAACACTGTATACTAATCTAGTCATAGCGTGTATACTTTTCGCGTGTTTTTCTACTGCGATCAAATATATTTGGCTGAATTGTGATTTGTGGTCGCGTGGATGCTATGGGCCACTAAAGTGTATGCGCAGGTTTCCTGTAGACTTGCGTTGTTAGTCAGCGTTGCCATCTTTCTAACTTCCTTTTAAGAGCGGAGATCTTTGGCAAATCACAATTTTCGTGTCTGCAGTTAAAAATACCAAGAAATTGCCGAGAGCGCGGGTCCCGCGGCGACCACCGGGAAGTTAGCAAACCAAGAACATGCCTAGCGCCTCGTGTGTGCGTGCCTCGCGAAGAGCGCCCAGCATCCCCTGCTCACGTTTGTCAAGCCAAGCATACTCACGTAGGGAGATTGGCCAAGATTAGCCAAAAAAAAAACGAACTCTAGCGTTTGCCGTGACATGTTCGGATAAAGAAAGACCGTCATAGCATACGCCTCTACAAGGTGATGTCCAATGATTATCACTTCTAAAAAAAAGAAAAAAGCTCACCTAAACCAACAATGACGGAGTAAAGATCGTTGCGGCAGCGAAGATGAAGCAAATCGGAGGCAATCGCGTGGTTAAACCACCGTGATGGTGGTGGAGGTTGCGTACAGCTTCGCCACCTTCAAGTCTTATTGGTTAGCGTGAACTTCCTTCATTTTTTGTTCCTGTTCATTCAAGATGTTCAAGAGCACGCAGTCAATATGCCACTTCTTTCTTCATTATTGTTATTTATCATTTGCATGATCCACGTTATCACTCCTGAGGAGTTGACAATCACAAAAATGAACGGAGTCCCTGCGAAGCTTACCCTGGTATTCTGAATCCTTCCTCCACTCGACGCTACAGTGGAAGATATCATTGAAATCGAGTTAACCGCGCGTTAGCGTTGCGGAATCCTCCCCTCAACCGAGCGGAGGGAGCAAATTGAGTGGAGGGAGAAACTCAGAATCCCCCAGGTTCACTACGTTCTGGAGTGAGCCTGGTCTCTCCCTCTTTTTTGCCACAGACTAACCGCCAGAGACCAAGAAAGAGCGAGATTGCTAAGGCCTTAATCATCCGTAGTTCTGTAATCCCGAAAAAAATTGATGGAGAATTTTTCAACCATGTGTACCTACCTCGGTGAGTTGTGCCATGGGGATATTGCCCAAATGGGATTGAGGCACGACGCTCATATGCAAGAAGCCTGGCCTGATGATTTTCGCGTTGGGGGAAGCATGCTTTACCCTAAAGGGAATAAAATGCACCTTGAAAAGGGTGTGCAACCAAAAAATCTGTAAGTGATATGTCGTATAAGGGTATTTGGGCCCTGTTTCTTTTTTTCTTTTGTCCAGGCTGTCCTTCAAACCTACTTACGACGCAAAAGAACTCTGGCCTAGTTTTTTTTTTACATCTACGGATGAGATATTTAAATGGCGCTGATAAATGCACAAAGGTGGTGTTTACCCCCACATCTGAAAATTTCGCGTTATAAAAGCTGCATTTTGATGACTGCACATCTGTCGGCTCGGTAATTCGCGCAGCGTGCCTTGCCAGCCAAATGCAACGACTTTAGCACTACTACGCAGTCCAGTGATACAATGGCTCAGCTGATGAGCCCATTCCAAATAAGTAGATTGCTTGAACGGAGCTTTGTCCAAGCGATATGCCCATTTATGTCTCCCGTGTCAGGTTTCTACACCGGCGAAAACAAAATCGCCATAAAAACAACTTTAAGAAAACCCATGCGCCATTATCATAATATAAAGACAATACGCTATTGTACTTTATTGCATTTAAGTAATTTTGCGTTCGTATTTCTCTCTCCCGCCCCATTTACCGCCCTGCCCTTTTCTCCCGGCCGCGTATCGAAAAATTCTCGGGGCCAGTAACAATTGGAGACGTCAGAAACGAACACATACCGCAACAAAGGTAACCGAAGCCCTCCGGCAACCACTGAAACAAAGACCATGGCGATGAAAAGCGGGATGAAGAACGACCGTTTCCCTCCGGCCGATACCGAAAAGAGAAAGAGTCCCCGACTCTTGGCACAGATCGTGTCAAGTCGGTAGGGAGAACCACAGTCGTATAGGCTAATGAAAAAAGAAGGTGCCAACTTAAGCAACACCCGCCATAAACAGCGGCGCCACGGGATTGGGTTGGCAAGGAGTCGTGGAGAAAGAGGCGGATAGCAGGCACAAAAACCGAGACAACTCGGCTGAGAGAAATTAGGAGGGGAAGATGAAGTCAGGGGATGAAACGTGATGGTTCTGCTTGCATGCGCCTTGTTTTTCGAGCTCGCGGCGGTGTCTGGAACGTCCTGTCTTCCTAAGCAAGGCCTCACAAGGAGGCAAATAGATAGCCATGTCCGGAATGGCTGCATCCAAGAAGCGACCAGCTGATCAGTCAGGTCTTAGGAGACACGTAGGAATGTGTCGCGCAGACGCACAGGTACTGCATCTGGCAACGAGACTCTCCCGTACTATGGCTGACCTCTCCTTCCTTTCAAGTAGCGCAAATACACGGGGGTGTCGTTTCTGGGAATCGCGCCGTCTGCGCTTCTGGGCATCGCGGCGATTTGTAGGGGAGAGACCGCACGGCAGCAACTATTATTCCAGTTGGTGCAAGTTGGTGCACATCGGCACTGTCAATTCCTGAAAAAGACAAAATTTCCCGACGTTTTTAACTTGTTGCTCTGGGCAATAGCTACTGTCAATCATTTGTAAGTTTGTCTTCTTAGGCTTCTTTCTATTACGTTTACACTGTAAAATCGCTATCATTAGTCTTAAAATTACGATTTACTCATTTGTTTTTTTGCAAGCCAGCCTATAAGTTGCGTTTTGTTTATATCTTTAGGGTGTCTCAAGCAAAAATAGAGAAATAGCCCAAACACAGCCAACTACCCAATTAATTTTTCTCGCCAACCATAAAAAGAAGGGCGATGACCCCGCACCGGCGCCGGTGCCCGCGGAGGCCGCATACGCGGCCGCGGAGACGCCAGCGCCATCTCTCGCCCCCGCCGCGGATCCTCCCGCGGTGAAGTGCGAGGAGGTGGCGCCGCTCGTCGGCACCCCAGCAAAGAAAGAACTGAAACTAAAGCGTGGCAAAATGTTCGCATGGCGACGCAGTGAAACATTCCCCTCGCGAGGGGCACGATCAAATGCAGAGCATTTCCGGGGGCGCACGACGTTAAGTAGTTTGCGTTACGTTAATGTTGCTGCACTTGTGGCAACTGCTGACGAGAGAGCGCTCGTCAGCAATAATTTGAATGAGTCAACTATATAAGGCGCGTTCGTAGCGTCCCATTCTGTGTCGGCTTTGTGGCGCAGTGAGTAGAGCACCATGTACATTGCGTTCCGCCCGCAGGGTCGAGGGATCGAAACCAGGCGCCGGATAGTATTTTCTTTTATATAGTGTAGGGGGAGGGGTGCGGACAACGACGGTGCGGACTACGACGGGACAACGCGGGTGACATCGTGAGTTACTGAAATGCTCTGCATTTAAAAATGCTCTGCATTTAAAACAAGTAGCCAAATTTGGCTCTTTAGAGGTCAACCTGGCCTCCTTGTCTGCCATACGTAGTGATGGGGACGCCGAATAAGATCCGCGCTCCCGACGTGGAAGACGCTTACCGGGAATCGCGTCGTGCTGGTAACCGAGAACATGGTTGTGGACGCGGAGGGGAGCCGGCACAGCGAGCCAAAGAGGCGGCGGACAAGCTACAGGGCAGCTTGGACGTAGCGGCATGGGCAGGGTACGCCTGTGCGTTCGTGTACGCTCTACAGCAGCCTGTTCACGAGCTGTACCTCGACACGACTGCGTGATTGCTCGGCCGGGCTAAGCTGAAGCCCTTGCGTGGGAAGGCCTGCTACTTGGCTCAAAAAGCAGGCAAAACCTACCATAACCTTACAAAACTTAGCAAAACCTCGAAAGGCCAGGATCAGCTTGGTGCCAATCAGCTCCCGTGTCTATAGCCTTCTAGCACTAGTGCAAGATGCGCCCACTTTTTTTATGCACGGACGCTTTATATTGTTAGCTGTAAGCTTTCGCATATCAGGTTGCGGCTGAGAAACATCGCAGCTTCGCTAAAAGGGGGAGGGAGGGGGAGGGTTAACTCCCATATCTCCCCCTCTCTTCTCGATGCTTTTGCCCGCCCGGTGGCCTGGGCCTGCCACTGAATGTTGTACAGATAAAGCTATGCCACAAAAAACCTACCAAAGCGGGAAAAGCCAACCTAACGGCGCCACCAGCCAGACGAGACGATTCACGCCGAAGGCAGAAAAATCCGGGTTCATTTGTCCGAGGCATTTCGTCGAAACCAGCGACCAGTACGCGGCATGGACGGTATATCCCCGATAGATTTAGTGCTCCGTATTGTATCAGCGAATCTTTACTGCACCCTGCAAATCTGAAGTAAATCATTTTGAAACCACACGTGGAAGCGGAATTTCCTCACAAAATGTCAAAATATTTCCTCACAGGCCCAATTAGTGTCGGTCCAGTGAGATCACATTTTTTTAGTTACCAAAACGGAATAATAAAAATTGGCTCTCGCGCAATGTAGGTAGGCAGAAAATAGGTGAAAAAGATTAATTCAGTAAGTCGGACGCCACTAATCATTTTCATGCCCACTTAGCTTAGGATGAAAGATCAAGGCTTGTACTAAAATGCCGAAGGCAGCCAGAATAGTAAAACAATGGGAAAGAGCTGGTGCTCCATAAATTTCTAACTTTGAACATTCTGTTCTAGTCCAGCTTCAACATGTCTTCAAAACCTCTGTTCCTTTTCACGCCCACTTAAGTGCATTCGTAGGAAGCCACTGTGAGCTACAAAATACTTTTTTTGTGTAGTGCAAAGTTCTAACAATGGTGGAAAAAAAGTGCAGTAGGCGCTGAGCAAAGCCCTGGAAAACGCTGCTTAGAATTCGGAGTATGAACAAGCTTGTAAAATGCAATCTCATAATAATTAAGTAGACAAGAAGGCGCCAGCGATAGTGACGCTGTCGTCTGAAAATTACAACCATTCCATGCCCATTCCATTCCGGGAAACGGCGCCTAATAAAATTATCATCAATTCCTCCAAGCGTTGTCTTCATTCCATTTCCATTCCACTCCGGTGTCTCGAAAAGGTGGAATAAATCCGGAGTCATCCCGATTCCGGAGTGGTGACTCCGATACACTCCATACTTCTGCCAGCGCACTAAGATGGTGGTGTACTGGCGGCCATAGACAGACAACAGCTTAAATGTTGGCGCCTCCACAACTATAGGAATTTCAGAGAGGAATTCCTGTAACCCAAGCAAGGTATATAAGATGCAGAAAAAATCCCGCTCTTTGATGAAGCGTCTTTTCGTGATGTTGACGAAACGTATGCAAAGTGTGGAGGCTGTTTGCGTTGACTGAACTCTAAAGGCTATCGCTGGCTTGCCATTTAACTTGTCATAATTATTACATAAATAAATAATTAATTACTACATAAATAAATACACACATTTTACTACTATATTCCGCCAGAAGAATTCTGGAACTGCTGGACATTTTACGTTTAGTTCTGCAGGGTCAAGAATCTTCCATAAATTTCGCTCCGCTCAGGTTAACCCGCCTCGTCCTTACAGTACTGCATCATTACATTTTTTGGTGCGGAAACTTTCTTTATTTGGGGAAAATACGCCCGCTCGCACATTTAGATGGAGTGTTGCCGGGTGCCGCAGATAATGGACTTTTTGTTTATCTCTTATCCTACTCCCATATGCCTATCGAGGCTGCAATGCGATATTACGAATGCCCAGTTGTGTAAGGATGCATAATTGACAAAGGCGGAACTCGAAGCGTTCGCCACCAGCTATTCCCGGCGTGATTTCCCTCGGGCATCGCCGGCTCTTTCGGCTGGAGTTCTGAAGAACCACCCTTATTAGCGCGCCGTTTCCAGGATGCGTTAGGCATGGCACGTGGCCGTCCAGTTCGATAACTTGCTAAAGCCGGCGTGACCGATTTGAGGCTGTCAATATCTTAAGGTACGGGGTACTTTTTCTCGGTGTGGACCCGTAGGCTGTGACATGATGTATCCGCTGCCTAGCGGATAACAACAACAAGACAACACGCCTTCGCCGATTCGGAAATTTGAAAATTCTGGAAATCAAGCCCGCGGCCGGTTTCTGGGGCGGTAATTCTAAACACTCGTTCGTAAATCGTCACCGTATGGAGTTTTAACTGCCGGTTTTGTGTCGGAGGTTTGTAGCTGGTTTTATTGTTCATGAGGTGAAAAAAAGCTGTCATCGCGGCTTCGCCGCTACTTTAAGCAGGCACGCCGAAAATAAATACATGCCGCCGATCCTACTGACCCGATCGCCTGCACACGTGACGCATATCCCCACTTGATATTGACCGCAAATTTCAATGTGAATGGAATACCCGAAATGCTCTTTACCTCATGCGGATGTCTACATAAAATGCGTCGAATCCACACAAACAGATTTTGAGAAAACAGCGAAATTTTCTTGCATGCCGTAAATGCAACGCAGTAATGCTATTAAACTAGGTTGCTACTAATACATTTGTCAATTTTAATGAATCATTAGCAAATATTCCAATTACCCATCCAGCCTGACACTCCGAGCTGTCAGGCATGCAATGACCAGGAAGCGGCCACGATGGTTATATGACGTCAAACCAAAAGCAAACTCGCATAGGGAAAATGAATTTGGCTCCTTTTGTTCCGTGACACAACAGGTCTTGGCTTGTTTTCGAGACGAAATACGATCTCCGTACACGTTCGCCGGGCGTTATCCGACCTATTTTGCTGCAACCTATTTTTTAGGTGAAAGTCGCCTAGTTCTTGTTGTCACTATTGTTTTGCATGATTTCGTTCCTGTTTCTGGATTTGGCTGATTCAGAAAACAAACCTCCCACGCTGATCGTTCTCACCCCCTAGATCTTATAGCACCCATTCTTGTCTTTGAGCGGCGGCCTTACTGAACTAAAAGCGGCCAGAAGGAGGATGCGATAGAGGGAAGGGGAAGAATAAGTGACGGGGAAATAGGAGAGAGCTCGGTGAGGAGTGCGGAAGAGGCAACAGAGCGACCGTTCGGGTGTTTAACGGCGTGTGCGTCGGCCGAGCGAGCAGGGAGTACACGGAATGACGAAAGAAAGTGCGTCGTGCGTGAAATCGTGTCGTGCGTCTGCAGACGCACGACACGATTTCACTATTGGGGGTGCCGGTGTACAGCCTGGATTTAATATATTCATTAAATAACACCACATTTGGACTAGTAACCACGTGTTTATTGGCCGCTACGTCTGCTGGGAAAACGGAATAAGGAAATTCTGGTAAAGCAATGTATATTTTTCTAGAACTCGATTGAACTGAAACAAGCGCCCGTACATCGTAAGCTGTATAGAGAACAGGATGTCGAACCTGAACTTTTAAAGCAAAGCTTTCTACCTCTACCAGCCAACGGTTCTTTCATAGCGTGCGGGACAAGAAACTCCCAACGCGGCTGGGAGGCGGAGGGCGCTTTTCACTCACGGACATCGGTGTAGATGGCGCGGCGAATTTACGCATCGCTTACAGCGCGCTCCCGCCGGCGGGCGCATCGGCGCGACCCGGCTTTGTCGTCTGCTTTAGAGACGGCTTTTTTGGGCCTGTTTTGCCGCAGATTCGCGCCCATTACGCACGGCCTTCGATCGACTTGATTAACTTGTTTGACAGCACCTCCAGGGTAACCCGCACCCGACGGAATTAAGTGGTCTTACGGCAAACATACGTTAAAAATTCGCTTGCAGGGCACGAAAACAAAATGTAGAGACACATACAAACATCTGGCCGCTAAACAAACACTACCTTTTGCGCGCTGCTTGCTACAAATGGGACTCCGTTTTCTAACTTGGCGAATACCAATTCGGTTGTGTTTTAACAGGAATTACAAAAGGCGAAAGGAGAAACTGGTTCTAATAAATAGCGATTATAAGAGCTCCCTCAGCCTTCTCGCAATTCTCAAACTTAATAAGCTAAGTAGTTTAAATCGGTATGAATGGGAATCACTAAGCTCACATGCCGAATTGTTTCAGTGTCTGCGCTTGTGTCGCGCGGTGATGTAGCCCCGAACCAGCACATCAGGATGGCTAGGTTCCGCTGTCTCACCCTTCGAATGACGCTCCTCGCGTCTTCTTTCTGTCGACGCACGCCCGGGCTACAGCGGCCGTGTCCGCCGCTCTATAGCCCGGCCTTGGCCGACGCTTCTGCGTTCGAGTCGCCGTCCCTCCGAATTCTAGGAAACAACAAGCAGAATACCTGGTTTCAATATTTGTAGAGCCACGTGTGTGAATTCAAGTGACGTCGCATGTGCAATCGTTGTGGGTGTCATTTAATACTTTGCTTTCCAACCACGTTGATTCCAATATATGTGCAAACAAGTATTGTCGTTTTTCTCGGACGAGTGTTGCCGCCTGCGTTCGTCTTTTCTCTCCTTTTAAAGCAATAATATCTGTACGAACAGCTTGATTAGCTAACTCCCATCCGCCATTTTGGGGCATTCTGCTCTACCGTCTCTTCTTCATTTTGGTAATCTATTAATCCTTTCAGAAAACTGGTTTTCTGCCGCAGCTGGGACTCTTCGGCCGCAGCTGGGACTCTTGTAAAAAAATATTACCTTACCATCCTTCAAAAATCAAAGGTCAAATGAATGAGTGGCTGTTGTCGAATTGCTCCTATGTGCCTGGTTGGCGGTGCTTTCGTGTATATTCGTTAAATCTCTTTTTCCGCTTTTATTTCCATCACCGTCCTTCCGTTTTCAGCACTTTCCCTCTTTCGTTTCTCGGCTGCAAATATCGTCTGTTTCCTTATCATGTCCGCTGTGGCGGAAGCAATGCGTATCTTCCCTGGTCTACCGGCCGAGATCTCAAGAGAGCTGAGCCCGACAGACTCCTCCATCCATTATGCATGGCGCGGACTGGGCACTTACCTGCGCGCCTTTATGGAGAAGAGAAGGAACCAGTCACCGCTCCGTCCGCATGTATTAGTGGCCATTATAAAGTGCTTCCATCTTGCCGTGTACGGCAGAATGAGCACTCCTGCTGCTTATTAACGCGTGAGCGTATATGCACCCACTATGAAGAAACATTCCGCAGGTGTATGGCCACACGGCTGTGTGCCTTTTGTGCCTCGCATGCTTCAGGTAAGAGAAGTGAGGTCCCTCCCCAGTTGTTGACTATGGCATCTACTGGAGTTCTTTATTCTGTACAAATTTCTATTGCAACAATTAACCGAAAATGAAAGCCGGAGATCGTTGTTTGTTGCCCCTCCCTCAACACCCCGCCTACCTGGGTGGTTAAAGAATTCGGTATGTCTCTGGCAATCACCCTAACTACGTCCCCGGCCATAGCCAAGGGACTACCAGGCAGCCTGCCATAGGTTGTTGTCCGGCAAGGTAGCCCCGACAACCCTTTCACTACCACGCCATCATCACCGCATCCGGAACATTTACCTCGTCTGGACTCCGGCTCACTACTCACTGGCGGGCAACAACTAGACCCAGCAGAACGCCTGCGCCCTTTATAACCAGGTTACCAAGGACAATTGGGCAACTTTACGCCTGGTCACTTTCCAAGAATTCACACCGCATTCCGAAGCCCAAAGACTGTACGTCGCGCCGCTTCATCCTAACCTACTCAGACCCGAATAACTAATCTCTGTCGCATTACCACCAGAGCTTACCTTCACCCGACCTTGCTAGACAGCCTCTACCTAACCCAATACGCGGCAGATTGTAAGTTTTGTTCAGAACTAGGCCCCCGATAACCCACGTCCTCATATCGGGTCTGCTCACAACCCAGCCTTCCCACTTTTTTGCTTTCCTCTTCCCGTGCTGGGTATGAACCTGATGACCAGCGGTGACCTGGGAACCCAACAACTACTGGTCTCCAGGGCAGAGATCGCCAAATCGCCACTTGTAATCCTGGCCTGAGAAACCAATTTCTCTACGATATGAAGTTTACCCCTGCTGAAACAGAGTGGGTGCTCCTCGTAATTTTGCAGCGTAATAGCGAGCTAGAAAGACGGAGATGTGTGGAAAGCGCCGTCGGGAACAATGCTAGTTCATGATGCCGAAGTCGTCTCTAAATGCCAAGCCCGGGCCGAACATGCTAGATAAGAAATTCCAAGAAACGTAGCTGACCTTAGGGTATGAAATTTAAAACAACGTAGCAATTTAGTAAGGCGCCCGATTTTGCTGCCTGGTAAGAGTGAGTGAATGGGCGCCGCACGTTGGTGGGCTTTCTCTAGTCCGGGAAGCCCTGGTCCGCGCAGGCCGCACAGGCCTTCTCCACCAGGCTACGCTGGGTTGAAAGGTCGGTGCTGGCAAAAATTTCCTTGATGTAGAGAAGTTAGTCGCTTGAAGCGAGCTAAAAATAACCTGGATTACTAAAAGAATAACGCAAACGTTCGCACAAACAAAAAATATACATGGCAGAAATGAGGGAAAACGTTTATTTATACTTTTTAGTGATTGGGCGGCACTCCACCGAGGACTGGTGCACGTGCGACAGTTCCCGACAGGGACAGCAGGGGTGGTACCCTTGGTCCAGGAATCCAACCGCCTCTGCTGCTTTGCGTGCCCACTGAAAAAAATAGCACGCTATCTCTAGATAGGGATTCACTTCCGGGAACGACACTTCCATTTATTTATATAACTTATATTCCGTTCCAACCCGTTGCTTTATTTGCTTAAAGTGAGTACGGACTCGGCTGTGTCAGCCTTGCAATCTTTATATCTTTCTCTCGGCGACGTTACAACCTTTGACACGACCTGTTCCCACGTATGCGCAATTCATCCACTTCACTTTCAGAACTGTAGTTCAAGAAGGCTGTAAAATACGTCAGTGCCAGATTTTTTGCTTTTCTCTTTTCTGCGTAAGTCCATAATCGAATTCACTAGAAAACGTAGCACTAATTCTTTCGTGACTGGTGGTCAGGAATGAAAGGACTCGCGCTGAAAACAGCCCGGTGCACCACAAACTGTCTTGACAGATAAGGCCTTACGCAACTAACGTGTTTCATTTTTTGACTTTATAAGTAACTTCACAGTTCACCGCGAACTGACTGGAAAACGTACCCCATGAAATATTGTCCTTCAATAATCATCATGGAATGAGCGTACTTCAGCAGCTGCAGCTACCAGTCGCATCGCTTTCGGTTGTACGTCTGTGACGTTTGAAGCGGAATTTCTTGCACATACGTTCTAAATGGTAGAATATTGAACGACGTAGAGGGAGGTCAAGCAAACAGGAAAATAATTCCTCAGTTGGCAGAAGTACTAAAGGCTTATTTCACGATATCGACGATGTTCAGATCGACCGCCCACGTTCCTGGAATTCCATGTCGGAGGCAAAAGAAGACAGATAAATGCGAGCATTACTGGCAGTTCTCGTCGTAATAAGCCTTGTTTCCTATTACCAACAAAATCCGTCGCGTAAGGCCTGATACAGGCAAACATAAAAAAAAATCGGCAGAGCCTAAACAGCTCCGCCCACGCGTATGGATCAATCCCATGCTTTCGTTCTGCAATCGAAGTTACGACAAGCATTCGAAATCTTCGCAATGCTTCCGGGACGCGCTGATGTGGGCACCAACGACAGCAGCAGCAACAAACGCGGTGGAGCTATGGGCTCGAACGAAAGGTAGTGCCGCTGCTACTACTGGCACCACTTTAAGCATCGAAGGCTTTAAGCGTCGACGCACGTACTGGAAGCAGCGGAGCAAATATCTAACGAGCGAGAGAGAAAAACGGATTCATTGTCGGTCCGTTGCGCTCTTAGGGATCCGGAGCATTCTCTGCGGACTTTATTGTCGTCATGGGAATAAAAGACCTCGGCATGTGCGCGGGGCCGCGGCTCCTTTGCGTCTCCACTCGATTCCGCTCTCTTTTTCTCGCACATATCTCTGGTCGTCTTCCGTTCAATCGATGTAAGGAATTGACGGAGCGCGTTTATTTCTCAGTCGCTATTGTCTGCCTGTGCCGACATGCAGCGATCGCTTCATCCGCTCTTGCGTTTGCTCTTCCCTGTTTTCTTCCTCGTCGTATTTTTATTCTCCTGGACGGCGTCGTTTAGGTTCCCGTACTTAGGCATCGCGGACGCCTTCGCTGTTACGTTTTCCTCCGGCAGGGCACCGCCAGATCACGTGATAGTTGATCGCTGGTTGTTGTCCGATCCTGCGAGGTTTGCTGGTCGCACGCCGGGGAATAGCCTCCTGCTGCATTTAGGACACCCAGTTACCGTTTCTCTCTTATTGGCGCAATCTCTCCGTGCGTTCATGCTATATACTTTATCTCTCTCTCTCCCGCCAGATACCTTGAGTTTCTGTTGAACAACGCGGGAGTTGGTGGTGCCGTTCACTTGCCTACCCCGCGCCAGTGAACGCCTCTACCAGATGAGGCTGGAGGAGTAAAATTACACCCATCTCCCCGAAGGGAACCATGAGTAGGATGCTGAGCGTCATGGGGGTTCCGTTCGCGTTTCCGTTATGTTTGTTAGCCAAATTTGGTGAAAACGTAGTGAACTCCGTAATGCTCATATATCCTACTCATGGTTCCCTTCGGGGAGGTGGGTGTAATTTCCCTTATTGTATGCGTATATACGCGAGTGAGACGAGATTGAAGTGGTATCTAAAGGTCTTTATTTAAGTTTGCACGTCTTCTTACTGTGAGTATGACGGCCTTGTGGTCGCTGAAGTGCACAGTCAGTGGATCTCGTAGCAGCGGTTGTATGCAGTCGTCGCCGTTGCAGTTGGTAAAGACGAGATCGATACACGTTCCGTGGATTGTAGTTGGGTGTAATTGCTGTTAGTGTTTGCGCTGATGCTCTCACTTAATTGCGTCAGCAGACTCACTGGCGGGGCTGTTGCTTCCATCCTACTTCATCTGAAGAATCACGGAGTCAAGCGCAAGCACAACCTGAGCAGTTGTTTTTGTTGTTGTTCCCCTTCTATGGCACGTACCCACGTGGGGGATTGGCCAAGAAACGGTGGTGTGCGGACGCCGGACCACCGCCGACGCCGCGGGACATACCCCCGAGCATAAGACGCTCCGCATCTAAAAGCTGTGTTTTGAGCTTCTGATTTTGAAACCAAACATTGTACGGCTGGTGTTCCATTAATTTTTCCTGTGCGCGAGCGAGAACATCTTGCGGCAAAGCTAACCTCATCACAAATTCTCAGCAGAAAATGGCTGTACCTTTGTTTTATCGAAACTTTCCTAAAGAACATTTATATGACAATTGGTCGCTGAGATTAATCTATCATTACTGAAAGTTTCATTTATTTGTCTTGATTACTTACATTAGAATGCAGTTCTAAACACGGGATTCCCGTCTGCTGTCTCATTACATGGGCATCTACGGAAAGAGCGGAAAACCGCCGTAACGTTTCTTTATTAAAACTTTTTCAGCCAAAATTGAATGCAAAATGCGCCGCTAAGACGACTCTATTTCTACTCCGGGTTTCATTTATTCATCCTCACCAGTTAGTACAAAGTGAAGAGGTAAACGTTGCAAAGTTCCCATTTAATGTGAATGCATCGACATCAAGGGAGCAGCATGCTTATAGAAAAACGGTTGTAAGTCTTGTTTCATCAAAACTTGACTAACAGTAATACTGTGAAAAGTGACCGCTGTGACAACCCTAATATTACGCCGAATTTTATTTACTAGTAATAATTATTTCAGAATAACCGAGTTGGTACTTTTGAAAGAAATTCTTTGTCAACTCAGTCTCTCGCCCTTAACCAGCTTCGATGGTCATCCACCTCCTCAAAGTAGAATGGATTACAATTTTTTTCATTCCTCCCCAACCACTGCTGCAAGCATAGAAAATTGAGAGCGAAATGCCGAGTGAAACCAACTACGCCCGTTTTCTGCCCGCTCTAAAACATGTTGGCGTTTGTTTATCGCGTTCCCAAGGTGCCCGAAGAGTGTAAAAGAAAACTCCTGGGAGCAGCTTGGGCGTTAGCTGCCCGATACCGAGTATTTATGACCGGCCATTAACGTCCAGTGGTGGCGCTACTGTCGCGACGCGTTTGCGACTGGATGGTGTTCATTTTTTATACATGGTGAATGTTTTTACGTTTTCTCTTGCAATACTCCCCTTCTATACCTCTTTCCCTGGCCTTCGTATCGTCGGGCGCACGTCAAGCCACCACCCAAGTTGATGCGGCTTCACCTCGCAATTTTAACCTACCTTTACTCCGGAAATCTCGGAAAGCAGCCTTGCTTTTGTGCCCTCAATCTTTCAGGATTGATTTTTTTTCCGCGCCCTGTTTCTGCGCGTCCGAGGAATGCGTGTCCTGCCAACTAAGTATGCTACCTTTCTGTTGCGCTGCCTGAATTACAGCTCATGAAATGCGGTCAACTGATATTACTCTCCCACAAAAATTTCCCCGAGTTTCGTGGATTCGCATTTACACAGTGTGCACATGGTCCGTGACACATGAACTATTCGGAGGTAAGAGCATTATTCCAGTACAGGTTTCTCCAGACGTTTGCAGCCAGCCGCTGTGGTGGTTGGTTCAAAACTATGCTTCCCCAATTGCATGTGGCACTTGTCCTTCAGTTCATCGGCATATACTATTCCAGTTATTTAGAATGCGTCTATCAAGTCGCCAAGAGCAGCGGCTACAAGCAGTGGTAGTGAGACGCTTCTGCCTCGACGAGCCTCGGCCGACACCGCGAAAATGCGGTCCCCGCGGAGGGAAGGCAGCCGCAGGTAAATACACGGAGACGATGTGGAAAGCTATACCTGACCAAGCAGCACGGGTCACCTCCTATGGTTCCCTGCCTGCAAAAAGAGTCAGGGGCGAATGTTTGTGAGGCATATTTGGGGCTATTGGGACCTTTCCCATAGTACTTTTCCGGCGGCACATCCCTGTATTGCCTCAAAGGACTTTCCTTTCGATCGTAATCATCGCCCAAATTTTTAATGACACCTACCTCAGTGTTCAGTTCCAGTGGATCCCTTCACACGTAGGAGCGTTAGGAAACGAAGCCGCTGTCAAATTGGTCATAGAGAGAGAAAGAGAGAGAGAGTGAGAAAGAGAAACATTTTATTAAGCTAGAGAGTGCAACCCTAGTCCGGGAATCCATGCGTTGCCCTAACCGTCTTGGCCCGGGTCACCAGGAGTGCCTAAACCTCCAGTTGTCAGATCGTCACCAGTGTCTCCCAAAAGAGGGTTCAAATATTCGCTTGTTGAAAGTAGTGTTATACTAACAATGCATTTTAAAGCAGGCCATCACCGAACATTTGAGGTCCGTTTGGCACCCACGTTTGCAACTTTGCGTTACCAAAGGAATGAAAAGGGCAAAAAAGCCACTTCTTCCCCGCATCCGTAAGGATTCAGCCGAAAGACAGGGTGCTTTTTGTAACCAGAAACTCACCTCATTATAGGTTACGCTAGGCTATAGGCTAAGTGGCCATAGGTTACGCTAGGCCACTGTCTTTCTTCCCAGCGGGAAGCTATGCAGGCGTTTTCCACCCTCCCGCCGGTTGAAACATCCCGGAACAGAGCACCACGGCATCGCTACCCTGTCTGGGGGCTTAAAAGCTCACTCTCAACGTGTCATATAGCCGCAACTGGCGTGGCAACCCAGAGGCACCAAAAGGTCAGCGCCCATGAGTCTTTCAGGGATAAGCAAATGTCACGTGACGCGGTTCGACCAATGGCCGCTGTCAGCGGCATACAACAATGACAGAAAAGAGTGCCGATACTCTGAAACCTGATCTAGTGGCTCTAGTCCACACAAGTCTGTCTCGATAAGCTTGTTCTAAAGCATGCCTCCTGTTGTGTTTACACATTGCGTGCGTGTCGTCGCGACGGAACGAGTCAGCCTGACTGTTTAAGCTAGCCGATCGGAGCGATGACTCCCAGACTATTTTTCTAGTTTTCGGGGAGCTCCACCAGGGGGCCATAGTGAACGGACGCCTCTATGAGGGCTCCGTCTTTAGTAGTTAACTGGCGGCAGCTAACAACTGAAATCGAGTCAATGACCGGTTCAAGTTTTGTTCCAAACGTGTCCGGCACGAGTGGAAGCAATTTCATAGTCGTGCAACGACTGGCTCGGGCATTACGAGCCTTTTCTGTTTCGAGGCGGCACGCCTGCCTGCTAAACCTCACGAGGTGTCCGCCATCCATCGACGGAGCACGACGCGGCGGCCGCCTTGGGCCGTTCACGTACACCTACGCCGGGGGCCCCCGCAGGTGTGTGCTTGTGCCATGGACGTCGTGGAGGTCATGGGTGAGTCCATTTGACCCGAGGACTTTTGTGGAAAACCGGGCTAGATAAGTAGGCACCGCAGGAAGGGGCGCGAGCCCTAGCACCGCTCCCGCTAGTTGCGGCGTGGTCAACAGAGGGCGCTATGAGTCCCAGACCTCCCGAAGGCGGGCATTTTTATTTATTTATGTATTCATACTGTTAGACCGGGAGGGCCGATACAGGGTGGAAAAATATAAAACAACGCTGAGATATGCAGCTGACAAAATAAGTAACACTACAAAAACAGGCACTTCGAAAACATACACTGAACAATAAAAAGCCCACATCGACATTTGGAAACACATACTTCTTCACACGCGAAACACTGTTCAACAATACTCATAATAATGTCAAATATAGACCCACCCGTTAAGCGGAGACACAGTGCTGGCAACGTGCAAGACTATGAAAAAAAAAACCCTTCAAGGTACTCATCGATAGTCACACGTTTAGAAATGTACATTTACAGTATCTGTGAGCACGGACCTTACCTAACTTTCAAGATGCACAGAGAGGTTTTAAAACAACTCGGGGCTCGCACTTACAGTAAGAAGGAAAGTACAGTTAAATTCCGTCCGTTCCGGGGTACAGAGGGCCGGAAGGGGAACTTTAAACTTATGTTTCGATTGAAAAATAATTTAACAAAGATTTTCCGAATTGATTTAGGGTTCCTGCATTTACGATTTCTTGTGGCAAAAGGTTCCATTCTTCTATTGTTTTAGGAAGGAAAGAGTACTTGAAAGCATTTATACGTGTCATTGTCGGCATAAATTGACCTTGATGACTACTTCTTACTATTCGCGAGGACCGCGGCTTTAAGTACAGCTCTGAGCTAAAATAAAGTACTTATGGTGCATTAGATAAAGAAACTTTAGTCGTGCCACTCTACGTCGCTGGGAAAGAGGAGGGAGTTTGAGCTTGTGCAGCATTTCCGTAACAGACTCTGATGATCGATAGTTAGACATAATAAACCTTGCTGCTCTTCTTTGGATCCTTTCTAGCTGATCAACTTGGTATTTTTGAGATGGGTCTCATACTATGCTGCCGTACTCTAACACAGGCCGTACAAGGGATGTACACGCCGTTAACTTAGCTTTCATGTATTCTAGTTTAAGTTTCCTTCTTAATAACCACAATTTTCTTTCTGTGGAAGAGCATTCATTACTTATGTGCAACTTCCAATTTAAATCTTCGGCTATTTTGACACGTAGATATTTGAAGTGGGTAACTCGCTTTAAACGTTTTCCATTGAGCTCATAATCATACGAAAGGGTATTCTTAGTTTTATTTGTTATCTTACAAAACCTGTTTTATCAGGTAAATTCTCATTTTCCATTTCTGCACCAATCGTGAATTCCTTCCAACGCTGTGTTTAATGCGAGCTGGTCCTTCTGACTTGATATTTTGGAATAAATTAAACAGTCATCCGCGAAGAGGCGAACCATGAGTGAGCTGTCAATGCCTTCTGCAATATCATTAATGTAACATATAAATAAAACGGGACCGAGCACCGACCCCTGTGGAACCCCGGACGTTACCTGTAGAATTGCCGATTTCGCACCTTTTATCTCAACGTACTGCGATCTGCTCATAAGATAGGATTTAATCCAATTATTAAGTTCTTTATTCACTCCTAAAAGGTTAAGTTTAACTAGAAGCTCAGCATGCGGTACAAGATCAAAAGCCCTAGATAAATCTAGGCAAACTGCATCCACTTGGCCTGATTCATTTAAAACGTTAAAACCTTGTAGTTGATAATTTACGCCGAAATCCATGCTGATTCGGAAAGAATTTATTTGAGCTTTCCAGGTATGTGAAGAGTTGTTTGGACAAGATGTGCTCGAATATCTTACAACTAGTGCAAGTAATTGAAATGGGCCTATAAGAACCTATTGCCGCTTTTGTGTACCGGTACAATTCTAGCTATAAGCCAGTCAGGAGGCAACTTCTGTTGCTTCAGTGATGCATCGAATATAATTAGCAAATATTTTGAAACCCATTCCGCATAACGCTTTAAAAACTCGTTCGGAATACCATCCGGTCCAGGAGACGTTTTGGTGTCGATGCCCAATAATAACGGCAATATTCCTTGCTCGGTCAGAACAACACTCGACGTAGTGGATTGTAGACAACCATTAAGCTCTGAGCCAGTTCTCACGGATGATTCCGCAAGACCATCGAAGACAGAGTGGAAGTATTCATTAAATTTGTGGGCTAATTCTTTCCCATCGGTGATGATGCGTTCATTAACGGTGACATACTGGACATTTTCCTGTGATAGGGAAATGTGACGCCAAAAGCGCTGAGGGGAGTCGCTCATGAATTGTGTAAGGGTTTCTGAAAGATATCTTTCCTTCGCAGTTTTTAATTCCAAAGATCCGTAACTTACAATTTATTCAGGCGTTATGCTTCCTAGCTGTTTTTACTCGAAAAGGAACAAAATTTTCCAAGCAATAGTTTATATTTGTTTAAAGCGGCTCCGCAACACATCAACGTACATCTCCCCATCGAATGAATACAATGACATCTCTAAGTAATCAAGGATACTGACATCATCAGCCCCTGACAAGTTTCTGCAGGTAAAAGTTTTTCTGTTACAGACCTTAGCTGACAATGCATTTTTTATGCAAACCAAAACAAGTTTGTGATCAGAAAGACCATCAGTAATTTCAACATCAAATTCAGACAATCAACCATCCAGAAACACAAGATCAAGTACTGATTCCGATGTAGTACCAACCCTAGTCGCACCACGGACACACTGTGTAAGGTCAAGTGTGAATGCTATTTCAAACAAAATTTGTTTTGAGACCACGTGACTATCTCGACTAGGCGAGCTACAGATATGCCCTGGTGAAGGACGACGTTTTCCGCACCGCGAGTTTCAAAGCCGAAGAGGTTGAAGAAGATACGCTTCGAGTAAAGAACCTCAGAAACATCAGACCAGTGAGGACGCCCAGCTTGGAGAGAGCCGCCATGTACAGCAAAACCGAGTCGCTCACGATAAGGGGCAAAACCTACGGAGTGGTCAATGTTACGCCACCGCAGGATTGCGCAAAGGGCGTCATCTACAACATTCCGGCCACGGACAGCAAAGAGGACATATAGAAAAGCCTAGTGAATCGCCGAAATCCGATGGTGCTCCGAGCGAGACGCTTGGGGAAATCAAATGCGACGGTCATCGTCTTCGAGGGGGGACACGTGTCCGACCTTGTATACTATCGAGGGGTGGAATACCGCTGTCATATGCATAGTAAGGAAAACTAGGTGTGCGAGAAATGCGGACGTCTCGGTCACAGAGTCGACGTGTGCCCAGTAACGGCGGCTACTGAGTCGGCATGGAAGTATGTAAGACATGTGGTTCCAGCGGATCGCAGGATGATCACTTGTGCGAGCCAAAGTGAGCCTTGTGGGGCAGAGGGCACAAGACAGCTGACAAAAATTGTCGGCAGCGGTCCGAAGTTCCGTACTTAATTAAGAAGAGAAGGCGGGAGAAGGAGCAGAAGAAACGCAGCGGAGGAAACATCTCGAAAAAAACCTTGGGCGACCCACGGGACTATCGCGGATACCCTCTTTTTATGGCTGTTATCTCTTCAAAGACAATCACCGCGGTGCTGTTGCAAAGAGGCGGGGCGCCATTTGACTTCGGCCTGTGACAATGAACTTCACACCTATATCCTCACGTTTGTCGGAAGACCTGGCTTTCTGCAGAGGCGCTAAATATGCTGCTGCTGATGATGATGATTAATATTTTTTTGTTATTATGTTGGTGATAGTGGAGTGATGGGGAGTGGGGGGGGGGGGGGCGTGGTGTTGGCTTTCGGCCTTACCCGTTTGAAAGAAATGATGAGTTGCTCTGAAAACGTAAACGGCCCAGTTGCAGCTTACGTTTGACGGCAGACATGGCTTCCTACAGTGGACCTAAATAGGCTGACGACGACCACGATGAGGATGATGATGGTGGTAGTGGTAGCTTTTTGGGTCACACGTTTGAAAAAACGTGATGAGTTGCTCTGGAAACGTAAACATCCGAGTTGTGGCCCGATCCTTCATATTACGCAGTAGAATTTGTTGATGGGCAGCGGCCGATGGGGTGCAACAATTAGCACTCGGTAAGTACACGGGACAAGGCCTACTTCCTCGTGAAGTTTAGCTGAGTAAGAGGGGTTTCATAATTCATGCGCACTTTGCTGGCGCTGGGAAAGGGGAGAGGGAGATGGGGAAGTGTAGGCGTCAAACAGTGAAAAGGCGAAGCAAAACGGTTTTAAATGTTTCGTAACGTTACATTGAAAGGAATATCTGACTGGTGTATCCAAGATCAATTGAGAGTCCACTGACACACTTTTTTCACCTCTCCAGTAGTCTTCAGAGATGAACTGAATCGAATGGAATTGATTATTGCCATTTTAAGAGACATGGTACATCGCGAAATAATGTCTATAGCTAAAAAGGAGGCCCCAGAGTAATATACCGCAATGGGAGCTCTACAGTATATCCTTAAATTGTTTTAGGCAGCGCGGTTCTAAAGAAGCTGCATGCGAGAGAAAGATGAATGACGTTTTCCGTCGGTGGTGTGCAAAACCAGGCAGACATTGAACAAAAAAAATTAACTCTGTACTAGTCTGATAATTAACAAAGACTTGTTTATAACATTACAATGGACGATTTTATAGCGGAAGTTTATACTTGTGATAGAGGAAACTAATAACTAAACTTAGCCCCCTTCACAAAAACCCCGGATATAGTGTGGGGTTACGCGTACGCGCTGCCAATGCTCATCCTCGGATTCGCTACCGATATAGCTTTTATTGCGCACCTGGTTAAAAAAAAAAGAATAATCACCCTGGCGGCAATGAATTCTGGGTGGAATTTTGAAGACGCGTATCCGACCCACAAGCCAGCTTCGGGATATCTACAACATGTGCTAGCTTCTATTTAAAGCTTGGGTCAGTCTACTAATACAAACACGCACCCTAAAAGTAGCAGTTCAAAAGTTATTGGATAGATTTGGCTAAATATTTCAGTCGTGTTCGTACAATTTGCAGCTCTCAATCTGCAACTGTCTCTATGAACCACTGGCAAAAACGGCCCTAAAGCGTACATGTGCTGGCTGTTACTTCTTTACTTCTATTAAAACTATCAATATAAAACCAGAGCGAATTAAGCTACTCAGTCAACTACTCTTCGTCATTCTACATAGCTGTTGGCCAATTTGATACTAGGTTCCAATCCCTACCTTTGCCAACATACGCCCAACCAAGAAAGATTATAACAAGATTGCAATTAAAACTGATGACGGACAGGTTTAAGGTATTTTCCTGTATAAATCGCACATCAAGCCTGGGCCCCATTACGCGGCGTCACCGCAATTCTTGGGCTCGAAAGATTGTAAAAAATACCTCATCAAGCACTCGCTGCAACAACGAACAAGAGCATCGCCTCTATTGCTAGGAGACGCCTAGGCAAGCCCAGAGCAACTTGGAGGTGCGTCGAGTGCGACAGCGCACTGGCATTGGCAGTGGCAGCGGACAGCTGGGCCCGCCAGGCAAGCGAGAGAAAGCTGTTCGGCCGCCTCTCTCTGCGACAACACCGCTTGTTAAAGCGGTTTGATTCGTTTGGGTTGGCCACGGAGATATAACAGATTTTAACGCCACAGCTCTGCATGTGTCATCTGCAAAGTGCTTTCGCCAAAAACGGGATATATCACAGTTATTCATACCCCCACCCTCGAGAAGTGGGGGGCCGCGCTGTGCAGTTCGGACCCTGAGGAACAGCGGCAGTTGGTGGACCGCAGCCGCCTCAGAATCCCTGGACTGAGGGCTTCTCCCGCTTTCAAGGTCGAACCACTTTCATTTAAATAAATGTTTCACCACCACCACCACCGCCACCCACACGACACCAAATCGCAGCCTCCGATAGCTCCCCAATCCCAACATTCCGGCTCAAAAACCAACCGCTCAGGAACTTAGTAAAACCGTAGCAGAAATGAGATATTTCGCACAGAGAAAGGAGCCGACTCGGAATATAAACATGGAAAAAAAGATTGCACAATATTAAAAACTTCTAGCGTAATTTGTTGTCCAAAGCACCCTCCTATACAGTTTAACGGCATAATTTTGATGGCTCTAGAACCTGGTAAAGCGACGCTCTTACCTTAAAACTATGCGCACAGCAAGATTTTCCCCTCAAGATTAACTGCGCGAAAATTTCATTGCACTACGGTGGGTGACTACAAAGTCATCATTTCTAAAAGAACTGGGATGAGCCCGAAAACCTGAACCTATGGGCAGGTAATGAATGTGGAAATTTCTCCCGGCCGATTGTAATGCTTTCTAATTCCTCCACCTAAGCAGTCTTAAGTGTATCTGCCTTTTCTTTTGTTTTTTACAGCAGACATAATTACAGCTACAGCCTCTTCCGTTTCCCCCTACCGCCGGAGGATGCCTTTACGGCGATCGCGTGATCATACTCAGTATCTGTTCCCGCGGGTTCTCGCTTTCAGCGCGGACGTATTGGTGCGAAAGCGGCACTTAGCGCCCTTTAATAATGAACATGCTCGCTTAAGGTCCTCTTCAATTATTCCGCAGCACGCTGCCACTAACTTGTGTCTAGCTTTAACTTTTGTCTTTTCTTTGTGTAATGTCGCATGGAGAGAGATTCGAACCATTCAATAGCGCAAGAATGTGCGATTAAGGGTGTAGGGAAAGGAACGCATAATATGGCGTGCATGAATTATTTTGATTGCCTTATTTCATGAGTGGTTTGCTTTGGGAAAAGCGATGTTAATGTCGTAATATTAAAATGTCGTAATATTTTCCTATTTGGACACTGCTCCTTCATGGTGGTATGGCTAGTAAGGCTTACTCACTAATTATTGGTTGACAAATATTAAACTGACCGACTGTATTTGAGGCCGCTCATAGCAGGCCGTAGGAACAGTAACTCTATGCTCATTGTTCCTATAAAGGGCAAGACTATTGATGAATTCGGTGGCTTTAATTGCGTTTCCACAACGCCTACGCGCGTTCATTTCTGCAAACGTAGTGTACCAGCAAAGGAAGCGTACAGACGAGTTTTTTTTTTTTTTCGAAGAACCTGGGTTCCCTGAGCTGTGCTCAAAAAAACAGCCTAGTTTCAAGCGCATGTCTAGGAGAAACGGCAAACTGTAGTATTTTATCATTCACTCCACCGAAGCGGTCAAAGAGGTAATAAACTGTAATCGTAAAAGGGACATTCCTAATACTCGTTCTGTACCTAATGAGCCTCCGCCGTGTGAGCCTTTGCACGAAACATTAGGAGACATTTCGCATGCCGATCAGTGCCACGGCATTTGCCGGTGCTCATAAAAGGAGAGCTGCGTGAATCAACGCCGCGTCCAACCCCTCCTTTCTGTTGACGCCTAGGGCGTGCGGCCTGTGCTCAGCCTACACATGATGCTGTAGGCGCTCTCGAAGTCTAGCGACGCGTTTCCTTCCACGACGAAGGACGAAAATTGGCGGGGACGGCACCCCCTTGTTCGGGTCACAGGCTCGCACTCGGCGTGTCGCGGGTGCGTGCCTCTCATGCGAGCTCTGCAGCACCGCCGTTCCTCCCTTTGACCTGTCACGTTTCCACGCAGCGCGCTCTCCTGGCGTCCTAACGGAAGGGTGCACCCCATTTGTGGTGATTGTCACCCGACCCCGTACAGTCCAGGTACGCCTAAGGGCCGCGGTATTCATTTATTGGCAGCCGTTAAATGGTCCGGGTGGCGTGTCGCGCCACCACTTCGTCACAGTATACGAAAGGCCGTGTTTTGTATTTGCAGGAAGGTCGGTTGCGAAGCAAGTCCAAGAACCAAGAAGCTGACACCGTGCAAACAAATGTGTACGGAGCTTCGCGTCTTGGCCGCCTGTTCTGATTGTGTTGACTAATGGTTTAAGTGTTCTATATCACGCTACGCACTACTGCTCTGAATATGATATTGACCTTTGCTGAGTAGGAAAGGTGTTAATGAACATTGGGCATCACAAGAGAGTCTCAAAGTGAAAAGAGTGGTCAGGTTGAGAGAGAGAGAGAGAGAGAGAGAGAGAGAAGAGAGAGAGAGAGAGAGAGAGAGAGAGAGAGAGAGAGAGGAGGCGACGAGCGAGAGCGAACAGCGAGAAGAAATAACATTTATTCGAAGATCTCCCCCTTACGGAGCGCTGGCGGCGGCCCACAGGGCCCCAGCGACCTGCAAGCCTCGTTAGGTGCACGACTATCCTGGTCCGACAGCTCGGAGCGCCGCATGGCCTGCTCCCAGGCCTGGGGGTGGGGGGGGGTGGGTAGGAACATTTAGGACACCGGCAGAGGGAATGAAAGTGCGTGTCCAGTGCACCACAGTACGGGCAGCGCGGTGAGGGAAACAGATGAGGGGTGGGAGTGCCGTGGGAGTGTGCGGGGGGTGGTATGCGCTTGGATAATGTGCCACATGCGGGCTTCCTCTGGTGATTGGGAGTTGTGGGAGGGGATGAGAAGGTTCAGTCTGTGGTGGAGTGTAATGTCGTTTCATGTGTTTAGTGGGGTGGGGATGCTGTGGTTAAGAGCGAAAGAAGCAGGAGCCCGGGAATTTAGCTCCCGAGCATGTGGCTGTGCTGTCTCATTGCCTGCTAAGCAGGTGTGGGTCCACTGTAGCCCCACAGATCCTGGGGCGGATGTTGGAGGATTATATGGCGAGATTGTGGAGAGATACGACCCTTATAATAGTTTGAGAGGACATGCTGGGTGTCGTAGCGGATGATGGTGAGGTGGGGTGTTAGCTATAGCGAGGGACAATGGCGGCTTCCTCGACCACTGTAGGAGAGGGCGAGAGGATAGACATGGTGGTGTGTTAGCGAAGGCCGTGGATAGAAGTGACGTAAGCGCCGCGAATGCTTGGGTATTGGGCCACGTTCACGTAGATAGCAGTGAGGGAGGGTAGGTGGGAGATGGTGTGGCCTACATGGTAAAGAGATGGTGTGGCCTACATGCGGTGGCCTACATGGTAAAGAAGGTGCGTATTGCGAGCAAGGGGTTTGATGTGGAGTGGGCGTCGTATGTATGGAGGTATAGGCAGGAGGAGCTAGGGGTGCGAATAGGATTGATGTTGAGGGAGGCTAGAATGTGATGTCCGGTTGAAGAGCGGGAGAGATGGAGGATTTGGGAGGAGCGGTGGGCTTCGATGAGTTCCTGTGCAATGTTGTGGCGCCCCATAGCTGTAATTCGCGCAGTGGAAGCGTGTGGAGGTAAAAGCAACGCGTGACGGTAGGCTTGGCGTACGAAGTCGTTGAGTTGAGCGTTCTGTGTTTGCGTGAGGGGGCGAAAGGGAGGTGGTGGGCTAATCGACTGATTAGGAAGATTTGGAGAAGACGTATGCGGTTGGTCTCTCCCCTGCCGTGCTGGAGATTTGCTACCTGGCGGATAAGTTGAAAGGTTTGGTTTGATGTGATGGTTTGATGCTTAGTTTGACGTATGGTCTGATGTGATTGAGGGCTATGTGAGGGGAATGAGCGAAGGTGAAGCCGAGGCCTAGAATACGGAGATGGTTACTTTGGAATTTGGGGGATGGGGGCATTATGTGCGAAAAGGCACATTTCAAGTGCGGGGGTGGTTTTGGGGGCGGGAAAAGGAGTAGGGCTGACCTGGTGGGGGGGCAGTCGATCGTGGGTGGTTGGATGTGTTGGAGGGTAGTAGTGAGACCTGCCTGAAGGTTTTCTCGGTGTGTGCGTCGCGACATGAAGGAACCAGCAGATTGATGTCGTCTGCACAGACAGTGCTGCGAATGTTAGTGATTGTGTGGAGGGCTGTAGCTTGGGAGGTTAAAGATATGTTGCAAGGAAGAGGTGATAGGACAGCCCTTTTGGGTGTGCCGCCGACTGGAATAGGGTAAGGAGGTACGGTAGGGTGCCCAGGCGTTTGGTTGCCGTACGGGGGAGAGGAAGTCGCGGATACAGTCGAACACGGATATATCGAACTCCAAGGAGAGTGCGAAATAGTGCAATATATCGATAATTCGAAATATAAAATAAGCCTATCTAAAGATTATCTGATAACTCTGATAAGCTTTCCGAGACCGTGACAAGCGGTAGCTTACCTATTAGTTCCTCAAAGCACGGAAAATTCGAACCACAGCGCGACAACTACAGCGCTTTATTCAGCATGAAAAAAGCTTGTCAGCTTTGCTTGCTTCTTCTGCGCAATAAAGTTTACCAAACTGTCTTCAACATTACGAATGCGGTACAAATGAGAAAGTCCCGCGATGTCAACTGTGCCACAACAGCGGCGCATAACGCTGACGCAAGATCGGCTTTATTAGGCGGTTCGGAACGTCGTCAGGGCGCCTAGTCACTAGTAGGGTCAGTATCTATACGGGATTGGTGTAGTCCGCCACAGCCTGCACATCGCCGTCCCCACTTACTAACTCGTGTGCGGTCGTGTCACTTGGGATTCAAGCTGCTTCAAGCTACCTTCAAGCTGATTTAAACGAAAGCAAATAGCTGTGAGAAACAAAATTATGCGTGATTTGTTTAAATACTAATTTATCAGATGTCGCTACGTGCACCACGGCGGCCGGTAAGCCGCAACCCGCAAAAAGCACGCGGTGTGCTAAAGCGTGTCCTATTGTTTTCAGAAAACGGAAACTCCGGCTTCCGGTAACACAGTAAACGGTAACGCAAACACGGTTACGATATGCTAAAACTGTCTAATTTCTGCAGTTGGGTGTTGACGTTTGTACCAGAGATAGCGTATGTTATGCGAGATATGTTGAATGCTTCCTTTAGTCGGAGTAGGTCTCTTTCTTGAAGCCCTATATGCCTATTGGAGACTCGTTTCATAAGCTGGAGTAATTGTTCTCGTTGTTTCAGAATGCAGCTTACTGTAGTGTGGTCCCCACCATTCTTCTGGAAGTTTTGGCCAAGGATCTCGATAGTTGGCGGGGTAGGGATCGCTGTCTCCGGTAGCGTAAGCTGAACGGTGAGTGGTTTCCATCTTCAGTTGGTGACCATGAGTACTTGCGTTTTTAAAGACGATAGTCTTTCTGGGGATACAACGGAAAAATTTTGTTCTGTCTATCAGTAAAATCAGCGGTCCGGTAAAGTAAAAGGAGATACGGAACAAGATGTTTATGCCCTCACAACCATTTCTAAACATATAAATCTTGTGGGAATGCTCATGCTTGTTAAAATTGTTGAGCAAAAGAAAACATTCCGCATATCTAAGGCAAAAAATCAATACGGAAGTGACATTTGCAATGTTCCTTTATGAAAAATTATATGGACGCTTGACTGTTGCCATAGCATATGCAATAGCACAGCCCCAGTAACAAACAAATTCGCTGTACAAAAAGGCGCTATCTGGAGACATTTTGTGCGTTTCTCCGGGCCAGTGACAGGTGGTGCCGCGCCACTGTTATTGATAGAAATATCTCGGCCGGTACTTTGCGGGGTTCATGGTTCTCGTCTCCATTATGCGGCATCAAATTTCGTTGTGTGCGGGGTGCACATAGCTGTGGAAAGGATGGCGCCAGATACGCGATTTTTTATCCTGACAGTGGTGATTTTTACCATGACAGTGGTGATGAAGTGTCAAGACTAGACGGGAAGACATGCCTACAAAATGCACGGATAACTTCAATGACACTGCATTGCGGCGGAGGAGTACCGGCGTGCCCAGGAAACGTCCTAGCAACGGGCCGAGTGGCTAAAAGCTCGTGAGGTGAGGCGCACCCGGAGGCAACACGACACACACCTGGCTCGAATCGTCCATTTACCGACCGTTCGGCAACAACGCAGTAAAAATGAAATCTCTTTAAAGAAACCGCAAATGCAGTAATGCCAGGACGGAAATAGTAAGGGAATAGCATCACGGGTTGGCGGTGGAGAGATGAGGACTGGTGCAGCAGAAGCAGCAGAGGACTATAGTCTTTCGACTTCACTTGCAAGCGAAGCAAGCCGATACACGGCTTTTTTTTTTTTTTTTTTTTTTTGTGGAGCATGCCAGGGCATGTCGGCTGATTCTTGGGTTTTATTGAGTGCCTCGTGTACTTGTGTTTGAATATGCGTTGCAGTTGTGTTTGAAGGGATGCAAGGGTGAACAGGGTGGGAGATAGTAGTGCGCCCTGTTGTAGCTTCGATGCGGATTTGGCAAAGGTGGTGTCTCATCTTCACCTATGGAAACCACGAGAGAACGTCCTCGTAAGAAATCCCTGACGTAGTCATACAGACTTGATCCAAAGTTGCTGGCGGTTAACTCCTCTAATAGGTGTCGTGGTCCACATAATTAAATGCCTTCTTGAGGTCGACTGCGAGCATGGTCTTGGTTGCGCCAAGCTTGGCATAGGCGACACATCCTTGGAAATTCATGCGCTTGTGTTTGAAGATGCGGCAGTTCAACTACCATATAACACGCTGTGTCTTATAGTTCCCCATCATGGTCGATACTGGCTACTAAGGGCACGGTTTCTGGTGGGAGAGGTGGGGGTGTGGGAGCGAGGGGATTAACTTGCGTGGCCCATTTGAACAGCTCTCTGTGTAAGATCTGTACTGTGTGTTTAATAGCGACAATTTCTTCCTGTGTTTGCTGTTTGAGTGTAGTGAAAGCCTTTTCGATTTCGGCACGGACGGATTGTATTTCGGGAGCGGGATGGGTAGACGTAGTTTATATCAGGGCCTTACGTTTAAGAGGCGGAACCGTTTGTGGTTCATCAGGTAGGGAGAGTGGGGTAGGGGCTTGGAATTTCAGAAGGGCATTTTCTGGTCATAGCCGCTCGTTCTCATGTTCGGTGTGGGGAAGTCGGGAACAGGGTTCTTGTATTTCTTTAAATATGTTTTTATTTGAATGTGCCAGGAAGGAGGTTGCTGGGAGAAATGAGGAAGTATGGGTGGGGAAGGGTGGGGAGCAGGCCAGTGGAACTCCCCTGGCCGCTGACGGCTTGACTGTAGGAGCCGGGTAGGACTGTAGGACCCTTTGCTGATCGATGGTCGTCTTGGGGGGGGGGGGAGGGGGGTGGCATGGATCGTGGCCGTTGGAGACCATCTGGGCATAACTGGGCGATCGCTTTCGAGGCTGGAACCGTCGGGTGCAGTCGGCAGAGCACCCGACAGAGCCCGTGTTGGCCTTCGCACACAATGCAGGGGGGGGGGGGGGGGGGGGGGGGTTGCAAGGGTGATGTTGTGGAGGGCTTTAAGTGTCACAGCAGGAGCACCTTGGGGGCAGTTGTGCAGTGGGACAGACATATTTGCGGTGTCCAGTTTTCCAGCAAAGGGCGCATGCGCCGTGACTCCTTAGAAGGCTTCATTTCACCACCGTTTTAGGTTGCGCCTGCCAAGATAAATAAGCGCTTTGAGGCAGACCGTTGTATATATGGAACTATGACCATTTCGCCAGTTTATTCCACAATACAACTGATCTCTCCCAGTACAGTGTCAGTTTCAAAAGTTTAACACGAGGCACATTTGGTACATTTATTGTAGTTGCCTTGTTTTCTGCGAAGCAAGCTAATAAAAAGCATTTGTACCGTTCTTGGAGATAACAGAAACATAAATAGTTGCCATGCTCCATTTGCGGACAGTTGTCGACGACGGAGGAAAGACGAGATTTGCGGGTTTTAGGAGTCAGGATAAGCCTTTGAAATAAAAAGGACCTTCTCCATTCCCTGTCCTCCTCGTCTATTTTCTACTTTTATCTTTTTAATAGTAGCTGAGTGTCATCTTCATAAAATCCGGGGAATCTGCCGACAAGTCACTGCTGTGCGTCCGAAGATAGTAAAAAAAAGTAAAAAGTGAGAACAGTCGGCTTTTCGGCGTTCGAAGAGTCTTTCGGAGCCTTATAGTGATGCCACTTTTGTGTAGCTACGCTTGTTTCCTTTCTGTGTGTTTCCTCTGCGCCAAAGAATTCAACCGATTGAGTGACCACGATTTAAGCTCCCACAGGCCCCGTCCGGCTTCAATGGGCTCTCGTCAGGGTACGCAGCTTATCCTTTTCTATTCTTTTTTGAAAGTTTGTAAAGTAGCACCATTTCTTGCTTAAATACTTTTCAAGCTTATGTTGTTTTAGCAGTACATAGAGTGAACAAAAGTGATAGCGCCCACTGAAAGCAAAAGAAACATTGAGTGAAAGTAGCCGACTGAAAGCGCGATGAAGATTTAGTTATTGACCAGAAACTGGATTGACAATAGATAAGTTGAATACAGTTACCTCCTGCCGCCGACGCTGCTCGAACTCTAATTCCTCTGTAGAAGTGGGGACCGGAGGAGTGGGGCTGCAGCTGGAAAAGGGACTTAGCAATTGGCCTTTTATTTTGATTTTTCTTTCGCTGTAAAAGAAAGAAGGGCGTTAAAAACCGAAAAATACGTCCCCTCCCCGGCGCTGCTAGAAGCATTGCGTCCGTGCCGATGTCCCTAAAGAATTGCACGTTCAAGCTGTGCTTCAAAAAACGCTTCCAGGCACCCTAAGCGCTTCTTATTGGTCGTGGATGCGAAATTATTGAGGGCCCCTTTGAACTTCTGAAAAGCTTTGCTTCCACCTCGCGATGTCGAACAGCTTCGTCCTCTTGCCACTTGAGACGGTTTGCTGCGCAATCCGCTCAACGCTTTCGAATGACTTCTATCTCTCTCCTAACCTTTGTGTCGCTGCTCGTTCCTGTCGCCATGTAATGAGAGGTTTGACGACGGTGCTGCATTTCACTGGTTTCCTGTTGGCTCGTTTAGTTCCGTTCTTCCGCTCGCTCATTGCAACTGCATGACTGCATGACTGCATGTACTGGTGTAAACGGCCACCTCTCGATATATGAGCTCGAGCTGTGAAACAGTCGCGCTATGGAAAGCTTTCCCGACACGTCTGCTAGCAGCCGTTTCACAGCTTCTAGCACCAACGCCTGCGCCAACGACGACGCCAGCTTGTTTTGCTCAATGGGCCGTTTCGCTCACATCGGGAAAGTCCAGGCAGTAGTAAACAGGCGCCTTTGGACGATATTCGAAGACCCAGGGGTCTTCGACGGCAGAAGGACGCTCGGTGGCGCGTTCGTCGTTTGTACTAGCAGCGGTGACCGGGCACATCGCCATCAGGCGTGTGTCTGGAAACGATCCCTCAGAGCAGGTGCGCATGCCTATTAATACCGCATTTAGTTTTTAATAGCAGAGCTGTTTAAGTCGAGCTTTGTTTAGTAAGTTTAGGCAGTCCCTGTTAGTGACTGCCGGTGAATACGGGCCATTATCTTTTCACGGCGAATTATACAGAAACTCACAAGGTTACTGCAAAATATTTCTTCAGGGCAGTATTCAAGGAGAATTTTTACTGTGTGAGAAATACCACCTTTCTGGACTTCTTCTACTAGCTTCGTCAATCGTCGGCCTTTAGAGCAACATTTAAGTGTGGTGCGCTTTAGCACTGTGCCGTGTGTTCGGTCGTGAGAATGCGAATTCAGGCTTTGCTGTTGGGTTCTGACGTAAACCTAATTGCGGACCAGTAAATTTTAGTACTTTTTTTTTGTTTCTCATACAGTCTTAAGAGCCTTATATGTAAATGTTAGCAGCTTCCCTAAGCTTGTTGGACTGGGCTGCCTTCGCTAAGCGTATGAGAAGGAGAGAGCTCAAGGCGTTCGTTACGGCTTACCCGACTTCAAATTTCTTGTGAATTCTTTTGCTAAACCCCATTCCTTAATTGCTCCCGGCCGTTATCTTCAACGCACGGAATATGAGGGGCGCTTATTTCCCCTTCCACCTCCCCCTCTTGCATTGTTAGTGCTGTGAGTGTCGTAATGGCCCGAGCTTTGCTGCTAGCGTGGCTGTGCGGCGATTAAGGAATTAGGCTGAACTAAGCGGTGCACAGCGTCGGTAACTAGCTTCGGCGATAAGCTTCGTGCACATAGTCAGCTCTCTCGCACGCACAGGCACTTACATACACAATGGGAACCGATGTCGTAAGGCAGCAGCGGCGGCGCCGTGAAAGCCTTGCAGCAAATAAGGCAGGCGACGCGATGATAAGGCCCTTGGGAGAAAGCATTTTCTTGGCTCTTATTTTCGTACGTTTTGTACCATAATTCTTGGCTCTTATTTTCGTACGTTTTTTACCATAACTTATATTTCCCTTCCCCGGCAGAAGTTCCCTTTAACGCCCGTAATTCAACTGTTTGGTTTATAACGTGAACTTGCGCGCGGATAATAACTGCGGGAAAGCTTGTGGATTGTAACAGACACCGCAAATAAACGTAAAACCAGGCTCATAATAAGACGGGCTTGTTTTTAAACGCATTTAAATTAGACCCATTTAGATTAAACAGCGTCTCGCAGTGGTGGCTCAATGGCTAAGGCGTTGTGCTCCTGAGCCAAGGACGCGGGTTCGATTCCCGAACGCGGCGGCCGTTTTTCTGGATGGAGGCGAAAAAGCAAAGGCTCCCGTGTATTTCATATCTCGGCGCACGTCAAAGATCCCCAGGTGGTCAAAATTATTCCGTCCGGAGCCGTTTCCCACGGCGCGCCGCATAACCTGTGTGGTTTCGGCGCGTTAAAGCCCATAATAAAACTAAACAGCGTAGTAAAAACGAAACAAAACGAAGAGATCTCACAGTACGTGCCCTGGGCCATGACCAACATTTCTTGTTCACACACAAAAAAGAAGACAACAAAGCAAGCGCAAAATTTGGAAAAATAATCAGAGAGAAATTTGCGAGTAAACCGGCTTGTTCAGATCCGTACACGTGCTTGTGCGTATTGGGTTTGCATATTTCCTTCTTCGGCAGCTTCAAGGATACGGTACTAACAAATTTGTGCTTTGCCCTGACGACACCCCAAGCCTGAAGCGTTCGCTATTGAAGTAGGCCTTAAAACAGCGTAGTGGGCGTGCCTTGTCAAAGCGTGAAGGGCACAGACAGTGGCAGCAATACCCCCCCCCCCCCCCCCTCCTCCCCCAGTCACACAATTAGCGCTTGTACAGCTGCGCCGTGTTCTCTCAGCTTGTTAGTGGCTCACATACTTCACTGATCGGTGTAACAGCTTCCGCAGGAAAGTTGCACCAAGTATTACAATGCCTTCTCTGCACCCAACATACTGTGCGACTTCCTTATCGCGTGCGTTCTACCATGGCGCACTTTGCGAAATCGATGATGAGGGAGGGAACCGTGGAAGAGAACTGTGTGCGGTCATCACTTAGTGATGACCGTGATTGGACAGAAGCGAGTGACGAAGGACACGACGGTGGTGGAGACAGCACCGTGAGCATCATTACGTTTGTGCTCTACGTATTTTGTAGAAAGACAATGAATAGGTGGCGAAAGATTCTTTCCTGGCATGTAGGGGTGTCCATCGTCGATAGGTTTATTTGGAGGCACATAGAGCTGCAGAATAATGCGGATAAATACCGGCGAACCTGCAGTATCGCCGAAACCGCATTTAACAGGTGGTGGGTGATCTGAGGGCTCGAGCCAAAAAGCGGCGCCCGTCTGCACGTGTGCGGTGCGATGGAAGGCTTTTTGAGACGAGCCATTTTATCTACGAGCTCCCAGACCGAAGAAGCAAGAACTGTGCTGTTTGTAGCGATAGATAAAAAAGAGGAGGCAGGAGGGAAATTAATGTTCTGCAAAACCAGCAGAAACAATCCTAAACAGAAATTTAATTATGCTCCAACCAATCGTACATAGACAGAACCCGACGTTTCGAAGCCGGCTCGGCTTCTTCTTCAGGGGTGACTGGGGCCACACTGCAGCTGCGTCTTATAGTGTTTCACTGTTGCTGCCCTCGCGCAAAGCCCTTCGCTGCGGCACGCAATCCGTGTGTTTACACCGTGTGTGTACACCCGACCAGACAGAAGTCTGTCAAAATGTTCCCCTCCAGAAACAATCCTGGCCTGCACCCAGGAGAATGCATCGAGCGGTTTCACACGCTGCTCAAATATGGGTGAAGGAATTGGAAGCAGAATGTAATACAAAGAATAAATATCCCCTGAGTTTTTCCTGCAAAGTTTGTGTTCTCATTCGGTGCGCCAGGAGCTAACAAAATGGTTGCGGACCGGAACGGCCGGAAAGTTGGTAAAAGTTCCGTACTGCAAGGGGTTAAGGTAGCAAAAATAGACGGGGGGCATAACAAAAGGTACGGCTGCGACTTACCAGCTAAGCCTACATCCTGTATGCACAATGAGTTGCCCAGTGTCCCAGGCGCACTCTCCCTAGCTTTTTTACAGCGTCCGGGGTTCTGGTTAGGCGCGCTCTTCCAGTTTTGACTCATGTGGCTAAAAAAAAAAGTCAAATCCAGCTTGCACAACTGTGCGAGCATGATTTCACAGCAAAGTTTTGTTCGTCTCACTAAACTAAACTCGACGAGCGCCATATGAGTCTGTGAGAACCATCTACCCCGTGCATATATATGGAGGTCGTCAGCAGAAGACCAAATCCGACGCGAAGATAAGTATATGAGTGCTTTATTTGTACAGTGCCCTTTCAGTCTTTATATACGTCATCGTCTGTCACCGCAAAGTCTTCATCAAGCGTTCCCTCGCCATTGAAGACCTGCACTACTTTTTCTTCTTGTCCTTCTGGGCGATTGCATTCTTGACTGGCAGATCGGCACAGTTCCTGATGAGCAGCCCCTTCTTTCTTCGTCCGGATCTTCTTTGGTCGCCCCATCCCCCATCTGCGAGGCACAGAGTCGAAGAGTGTTCTGCCGCCGCTGCTGCGGTAGCTCCGAGTTTTATGAGCGTAGCTGGTTGCCCCTAGAAACGCGGAGTGAGTGACGTCAGGAGCAGACGACAGTCGTTTTGTCGAAGACGCTCTTTGCTCAACCTCTCGTCGAATATACGCTCTTTCTTCATTCAAAGACTTAGGTTTCTAATTTACAGCTTTGTATAGCGGGCGCAGGAGCCCTTCTTACGCCCGGTTCCTGACCAATCCCCCACGTGGGTACGTGCTCACGCGCGGTGGGCCTTTTCTTGGAATTTTTTCTGTTTATTGTCGGTGAAACCAAGAGCTTAACTACCTCTGCTGTAAGGAAGCCGAAGTGTGCTTGGGCTTCGTACTCACTCGTACCCACTCGTACCACTGGCAAAACCCACCCACACAGTTGCCGTAAGGCACAAAATAATTGAAGCTTAATTAGTGGATCTTTACGAATGTGTAGCAACCACTCTCATTCGCCAACTTTAAGCTCGGCTCGTTGTTCACGTCTTGTTCCGATATTACGACTCCCCAACGTGGCGTTTCGCGGACGCCTCCCGTTGTTCACAAGCCAACAGCTTCCCATGCTTCAACCTCCTTAGTGCTCACGTTTCTTACTTTAGCGGCGGCACCCTCTGCAGGTCGCACCATTTGTTGTACTGTCAGTATCGGCATTTCGTCACAATCATTTCCATTCCTTTCTTTTTTGCAAACCCGTCACTGGCTGCGCACTAATGTTACAATGCGCATAAGCGGCGACGGGGGCCACGGGAACCATCGAGTCGGCGTGTGACGGACGCATCGGCAGAAGCAGGTGGCGAGCCGAGCTTCTACCTGACGTCTCCCTAGCAACGTTGTCAGCGGAGTGAACGCAGCGCCGCCGCAGCCACGGACTCTTTCATTCTCTGTTCTGTCTCTCTGGGGACGGATCGACTGCGAAAATGTTCGGACGTCCATCATATATTACTCACGCCATAATACTTTTCAAGAGATCACGGCGACGTGCTGTGAATTCACAGCGTCATCTGTGGGAAACGTTGTTGTGATTGTTTCGTCCTTTGATTGTACATTGCGTGGATGTTGTGTTTTTCTGGATTTTCTGTAATCGTTAGTGTTTGGTCAATGTTGTGTTGTTACGGAGTTTTAGAGAGTGGACCATTGGAACTTGACGCAGCACCTCTCTTCGCGCCACTTGCTATCAGAGCGCTAGCTTAACGAGAACCTACTGCAGTATTGAACGGTCAGCTTTCAGTTCTACTTTTACCGGTGTTGCTGTTCGTAATCATAGCAGCAGGATGCTCCTATTCTCCCTGGGTACTGAGCAAGAAGCTGTATGTGAACAAAAGAAAGTTTTGCAAGAGCATGTAACGCAAAATTACGTCCTCGTTGTTGAATAGGCACCGCTGAAACTGTCTGGTGGGTGGCCGGGCGGATCAGGACATTTACAATGAGCCGCCGACCATCAGTGGTTGCTGAAGAAGACATGGCTGTGGAAAATCACACAAAGACACTCATAACCGCTGTGTACGTCGCAAGTTTCGGTCTTGCAATCGATACATCCTGGTCTTATTCCTGTTGTGTTGTTTTTCGTCGAAGCTCTCCTGAGGTGATGAACGATGTGCACAGGACTACGGCCACAGCTTTTCGAGGGAAAGGAAGAGAGACTTCAAATAGGGAATAGGAGTAGTTCCGCAAGGGCCTCTACGTTCTCGGTGATTACCATTATGTTCTGCGCTCACATACCCTCTCATAAAATGACCGCCTTACAAAAAAAAGTCCCGCTCCACCGAAGATGGGTGATTCCTGAAGGTCGGTGGACAACACTCCCGAATTTCCCACTTTAATTAGGTCTAAGACGCCTCCAGAATCATGGGTCGAAGAGTGGCTTGCAGAGCTGCAAATGGAAAGCGTTTTTGCGCCACAGACACCGCACGTCTCTTGATTTCGACGCTGTAAGCCGTAACCTAGAGTCATGTAGAAACAGGGAAACGTTTTGTTGTCATTTTCATTCGATTGCATTCGCCCTCAACGGCGTGGAGTCGCCACTTTGTTCTTAACATTGCGACGGGTTTCATTTGCATCGCTACGTGCAAGGGTCGCTCGGTTTCGTCTTAAGCAAGGCTTCCTGCTCCTCTCAGTCCATCAGATAAGTCACAAGCTCTCTACTCAGTCCAAGTGACGCAGCTCGGAAATCGGAGAGAATTCGAGCTCCGCGCCGACGTTTTTAGTCGCCTCACAGCTTGCCCCACCCCTCCTTAGGCTGGCAGGAACCCGATTGGGTAACGTTGATTGGAGTGGCCTGGAGGATGAAATACCGTAAACGTCAACCCATGAGCGAAAGCGCGCGCTCACTGTTTAATCAACGCGCCAGCCGTCACTGCTAGAGCATGAAATTTTTCATGTACTTTCTGCTTGCTTCTCCCCGTTACCCCAATTGAACATTTTGTTCTATGATTTTATATTTGTGTTTTGTTCTTTTTAGTGCATCTATTTATTTTACAAAGCTGGTATCCCTACAGAATTTCGGCTGCGTTCTCCTCTCGTCCATTGGTAATATCTGGAAGCTTACACATGACTACCACGGCATTTCCTTTTGTTTTTCCTCATTCCCCCACCCTCTCCACACGTGTTCCCTTCGAATGACGGGTCCTACATTTTAGATTGTGCGCGTTCATTGACGTGGGGCGGCGGGGACGACGAGGAGTTCCCCATTCGTCCCCCTCGACGTTAATTTGCATATGGGCATTGTCGCAATGTCCGGAGATCTTTTTTTTTCTGTTCGTTTTTCGTCCGACGCGTCGTGCCGCCTGCCTTCCTCTGCACACGCGATACGGGGAAGTCGCTCTTCACGCGGAGCTTCGTAAATTACCGCTCCCTCGTATCTTGTGTTTCCTTCGCGCTGCCGAAATTAACTTGCGCTACTTTTTTTGTAGATATTTCGCCTTCATGCGTTTACTTTTTTGGCGCGCTTGCAATCGTGCGTCTTTTCATTTTATCTCGGAAGCTTGCGGGTAACTTCAACATAGGCATTGGCGTCACGGTTTATTTCTATTTATGCTAAGTTTTCAGAGTAACAGGCTCCAGACATTTTGTTGTATGGCATGCATTTTGCCATTTTGATTCGCGTTTACTGCATACCTAACATGCGAAATGAAGTTTGAAGGGTCCGGGTGTTGAATTTTTTAAGGTTAGCGTTTAGGTAGAACACGATAGGCTATCTCGGGCTGCCGAAATGCTAAAATCTGTCTGTCTGTCTGTCTGTCTGTCTGTCTGTCTGTCCGTCCGTCCGTCCGTCCGTCCGTCCGTCCGTCCGTCCGTCCGTCCGTCTGTCGTCCGCCCCCGGGACCAGCCAGAAATGTCATTTATGTGTCTGCTCTCTAGTGGGTGACTCATTCGCTGTGAATTGATGAGTGGGATCGATCACCCAGCAGGGGTGAGTGATCAAGAACTCCGCCGTTTGTCACCCCTGAGTCAAAGGTGGGCAACGTAATCCACTGGTAGACCCCCCACTGAAGACCAATTAACCAATTCTCAGCAGTACGTGGACTCCGCGATGCGCCATTAGCGCATGTAGGAGTCCACAGAGGGAGAGGGGGGGGGGAAGAGAACGGTCGAAGTAATGCATCAGGATGCGATAACAACGGTTGCACACAGGACACGTACGGAAAAAATGAAGAAGATACGCATTTGCCCCTACCCTTGTTTCGTCCGTGGTCTCTTTCGAAGCCCTTATTTTCGGAGCCAACTATATCCTTTTCTTAGAGCGCAACTCTAAAAAGATCGATCTTGTGTTTTTGCGTCACCGTTGGCCTTTTTGTAACCGAACGAACGAAGAGGACACCGAAGATAGACGAGATAGAGCGAGAAGAAAAGCAAACGAGGACAGAATGGCAAAAGTAGGAGGGGGAGGGCGGTATGCTAAGGCGGCGCGAGACATACTTCCCGGGGGCGACACGCTACAAGAGAACGCCAGAGCATAGCGCGCGCCGTTGTGTTGTTCGCTGATGAGGCGGTCACTGCCTGAGACGCAGTACCGCACGCGCCGGCACCGAGAAGACTACCGTTCGCGCTGTGCTCAAATTTTGAATTAGCGAATATCGTAATCATAACCCAATTTGTTAAAATTTGTTTCTGCACCATAGCTATAGCTAGCTTAAGGTAGAAGAACTGGATGCGTCATGGCTTTTGACATAGAGATGTGAGTTATAGATGTACTGAGACCTACAGGAGGAAATTGAGCATGCTGATTGCAAAAGTAGCAATGCATATATATAGGGACTAACCAAGGACCAAGAACAAAGGAAAACAGAACAAGAAAATGATGCAAAAGAAAATGGTATTAAGTATATTCAATCACACCACTGGAGGCCTACAGTAGTAACTGAGCGGGCTCGTAAGAAACGTACAAAGCGCGTTTAGTCCAGTAACTTATATGTAGTGTTAGCAAGGCCATTTATCAAGACTCTCAGTCATAGTAACAGAGAGAAGAAAACGACGCAGTCGGAAAGTGATGATAACGACGGTAATGAGAAGGATGCAACCCCAAACACTGTACACTTTTCAGTAGCACCTGTGTTGCCTATACTGCGAAGTACTCCGAAGCGTCTACTTCCGCGGCAGTTGTGAGACGTAGTCGCCAAAAGAAATACGCCTCATAATAAGATGCACGGAACACAAAAATGCCACAGGGCGCGAAAATTGGCGGCTAAAACCACCACCAATTAAAATGACCGCCAGCTGAAACCATCACCATCCGATATCGCCGCAGCCGTTACGACGAGAAGATTACACGCCAGGCATACCTCCCTCTGGTGACTAAGACATTGTCGCAAAAAGAGATGGCATAAGCACGACACTTGCAATCAAACACAGAGGGTCGCATAGTTCAAAATGAAATTCAATGCTTTCGCATTGCCGCGCGTGAGCATTCTTCGGTGTTTCTGATTTTAGCTTACCTCCACTGGTTTTCCGGGAAATTCGTGAAGCCTGTTCCTTGAAGCCTCCTGCATTTTCCAGTTTATGACGCGCTTTCGTACACTCCCTATGTGTGTCTTTGGCCTAGTGGATATAATCACCTGTTTGTGACATGCATGAAAGGGATGCGATCCTAAGGAATTCAACCCGTGGAGACTTGCTTAGTTTCTCTTGTTGTCGTTCTCGTTCTTGTTGTTGCCGTCGTTGTTTTCGTTGCTGAAGTCGTTGTCGTTGTCATTGTTGTTGATTTACTTTGTTGCTGTCGCTGTTGTTGTCGTCGTTGTTGCTGCGGTTCTTTTCGTTGTTATCGTAATCGTTTTTATTGTTGTGGCTGTTGTTGTCATTGTCGTTGTCACCGTATATTGTTGCTGTTGCTGCTGCTGTAGTCATCGTCGTCGTCGTTGCCGTCTTGCGGTAGTCCATCGTCAATTCCCAGAGGGGCCGTTCAATGAACTTGGGACTGCGCCAATCCAAGTGCCTGTTTAAACGCTCTGCGTCGTCTCAGACATGAGGACTGGTGCTAATATTCTTCTTGCTCCTTTCCTTGGCTGGAAGAGTATAACATGGTTTGAACACTGGTTTCTGAAGGTTCGCTAGAAGCCCATATAATATAATTTATTCTTCGTACTACATCCGAGAGCTAGCCACGTTGAGGGGGGAACAGCGCTGCTCACGCAAAGTGGTTTCAAACGGCCACAACGATCGCTCCACATTTTCCATGACTATAATTTGCAAGGCTGGTATTGAACGCCAACACATACCGGCCCTCGTTCCAATCTCACCGCTGGAAACTTTTCCATAACATCGTGCTGCCGCGCAATCTAATAGCGTGTCTGATCTAATTAGCTCGCGTAACTGGACAGACAACGTGAGATCGTAACTTGCTGCGATACACGCAACTACGTGGTTAGTCCTGTTACTGACCCGGGCCGCCCGTGATTTGTCGCGGCGCTGTGACGCATGGCCGCCCCTATAGGGCAGACCCGGACTTAAACCCCGTCCCTTCGAACCTGCTCTCTGCTCGCGGATTTTCGCTTTCAAACAGACGCCCGGTCCCTTGGATTTCAGTGCTGAGCCTACTTCGCCGTTCCCGTGCAACACCGCTTCCTGAATCTGGGTTCCAGTAAATCCCGGCGCGTGCGCGAATGTTTACGCCCCGATTTGTAGAAGACTAGGGGGCGTATAGCTATGCGGCGGCAGTGAGGCATTTCGTTGCCCTTAGCAGAATTATCTGCGCTGACTTGTGAGACGAGTTGCCTCGTCGCCGGAATTAGGTCGTTAAAGTTAGGCAGAGAGGACGTATGCGGAGGATAAGTCGAGATGGGAAGATAGGGTTGCGTCAGTGGCGCCGGATTACGTCCATGTGTTGACTACTATCTAGTTTATAGAAATTAGACGTCTTTTGCTTCCTTTTTGAAAACGATATATGCGGTCTCGGAAGGACATGAAGGACGTCTCTTGGTGAGAGGATTATCGGTGTTTCAGCTTACTCCTTCCTAGCATGTTATTTGGCACGTAAAACAACCTACGGGAAATCCTCCACACCACGCAAATGAATTCGTGTGAGTTACGGCGGTTCTGACCATCGTATAAACGCTGTGATTGATGCATACGTATTCGTCCTTTTTAACATTACTTGTGGAGAGCGAACAATGACATGAGAAACATGTCCACGGAGAAAAAGCGGCATATACTTTGCTTGCGTGCGAGCGTGCACGCACTGTTTTGTTGTTAATTTAGTTGATGTTTTTGATTGATTGTAGGGCTTAACGCACTGACGCTACACAGGCAGTGAGGAGCGCCGTAGTGGAGGACTCCGGACAAATTTTGACCATCTGGGGATCTTTAATGTGCGCCGTAATCTCGAACATACGAGCGTTCTTGCTTTTCGCTTCCGTTAGCAAAGCGGCGGCCGCAGCGGCCGGCAATGGAACCCACGTCCTTGTGCTCAGCAGCACAACGCCATAGCCACTGAGCCACCATGGCGGGTGTAGTTGATGTTCTTAAATTTTTATTCGAGATACTTTGGCTTTTTTTGCTGCAAATTCTCGTTTCTTCGTCTCTCTTCTGTGCTCTGCACTCGCTCTAATGCCGGCTTGATCCGCTTCATTTCAGGCCTGCACGCCCAAATGCGAAGCCTCTACCATTGTCTTGGAGCAGCGTCCAGGAACCCATAAAACACGACCACCAGTAGGACAAAAAGACGGGCCCCTTTTTATGTGGGAAATGCGCCGTCGAGGCAGTTTTGTTATGCAGATCAGCCTGGCAGCCTGAAAACTGCTTCCGGTTCGACTATTAGGCTGGCGTGGTCGTTGCACCTACTTCTTTCCTTTACCCTCGCGGGTGCGTTATTACTCCCAGTGCTCTGGGCTGCTTCTGCGAGTGAGCAGTGAACATGGTATGCCAAGCTACTGCAAAAGCAGCTGTTGCTCGACCTACTTCTTGAAATGGCTGCTGCGATGTGGAGTTTGCATTACCTAGTTGGACTATATCCCTCTTTTTTTCGAATGACAGTACGTTTAGAGCGCGCTAGACGCAAAACTGATTGACGATGCGTCCACAGCGAATAAAAACTAAAATCATAGTTCGTTGTAATGCTTAGGTTTTTCTTTCTCAAACGCCTGCCTGCTGTCTATATTTCTCAGGCGAAACTGCTGCCTTAGAGTTACCGCGGCTGCCTTGCATCAAAAGCATGGGAAAAACACAGTATCTAAGTGTTTGAACTCGATATGTACTGCTTTGTAATGAGCTGTGCACTACAACTTCTGATAACAGTGCATTTAGCACAATGGAAGTTAACCCAAATAAGTTCTCGCTCTTTCTGTTACTTCCCATCTCTTAGGGAGGGGTGGGGCGGGGGGTGCATTGAGCGGAAAAATGAATATTTTTTAACGATTTAAACTCCGATCGGGAACGCTGCAGGATAAACGTGAGCTCAGCGAAAAAAGCCACATATTTTAACCAGCTCAACCGAATATTTAACCAGCTTATGTGCCTTAGCTGTACAAGCGAGATGATAGCGTATCATTTCTTCAGCGTGCGTAGCTTGCGTGCGACCTAATACCTAGAATTAAAGCGAAATTAGCTCGTGCTTGAGATAGAAATAATTGCTGATTTACCCACAGGACTAGTTAACAGATTTATGGGCTACACACTGCATGTTGCACTCCAAAGCTTATTCTGAAAACCAGAACCTTTGAAAACATATACAGAGGCAGCGACCAAAATCTGCAAAACTATTGCAAGCGATACTGGAGGGAAATGCGATTTGTTATTGAGTGGCTTTATTCAAAACGTTTTCACTGCCTCGCCTCTTATAGGGTTCCACAATTTTTGTATATAGTAAAGTCCCGATTAGTATAGAATTCGTCATACATTTAAAAAAATAAAGAGGGGCATGGAGCTAGATTGACTGCTCGACTTGGAGACAGCTTTAACTTGGGTCTAGTGCAAGTTGTAAATGGGCAATCACGAACGATTCCGGCAGCAAGCGGAACAAGAAGAAGCAAGTTTTTATACGCTAGTGACAGCTCTGCCTCGCTTGTATGCACAGAATACCGTATTCGTGTCGTTTTCTGTGCTATGAAGATACTATGACCGGGCAGTGTTTGTCAGAAACAGATGTTCATGTTTCGGAGAGAAAACGAAGTCTCCGCTGAGAGAAAATGCATTTACGTTCTGTATCCGATAACGGCACACGTCTCTATATATACTTTCTGCTCACTATGCGAACGCTTCGTGAGGGGTACGGTCCGGCCGGCGCGCTCAGCATACTAATGAAGGCATGGCGCAGTGCCCCTGATGCTTCCTGTCATTTTGAAGACGATGGTCGTTCTAGGGTTACCCAAACACGAAATTTTGCGCCGCCCGTCCGTCCGTCCGTCTGTCTGTCTGTCTGTCTGTCTGTCTGTCTGTCTGTCTGTCTGTCTGTCTGTCTGTCTGTCTGTCTGTCTGTCTGTCTGTCAAACTAGTAAAGCCACTGGAACAGGTAATACATGTTCCTTTTATGCAGCGTAGAGGAAACTTCGGGCATGTTAATATCAAGGTGTCAACACATAATCAACAGAAGCAACGTTCTTCTATTTAAGAATGCACGTTAGGTGAGTTTTTTTAATGCTTAGCATTCTTTTTCCGAGTACTTCCACAGCCAGGACTGCGTAACGCCCTGCATATTTGTGAAAATGCAGATTTAGCGGAAGTAAGATTTATAATCGTTATAACAGATTAAATGGAGATAATTGGGCGAGCTAAGCTTTGAAAAAACAAAAAATAAGGAAAACATAAGAAATACCGAAAATGGCGAACCGCGTAACGCCCTGCATTTCCGCAAAAATGCAGAGTTGGCGAAAGTAACATCTATAGTCGTTATAATACCATAAATGGAGGTAGCTGGTCGAGAAGAATTTTGAAAAACCAGAAATTAAAAAATAGAAAAAAAGCGAAAATGTCGAACCCTGTAGCGCCCTGCATTTCTACAAAAATTCAGATTAGGCGGAAGTAGCACCTATATAATAGCGTAAATGGAGATATTTGGTCGGCGAGAATTTTGAAACACCAGAGGGTAAGAAAAATGAAAAACGAAAATGGCGAACCAGTGTAATGCCCTGCATTTCCACAGAAATGCAGATTTGACAGAATGTAACACCTTTAATCGTTATAATAGCGTAATGAAGATAATTGGCTGGACTGAATTTTGAAAAACAAACATAAAAACTATAATAAATAGCGAAAATGGCGAACGTGTAACGCCCTGCATTTCCACAAAAATGCATATTTTTCGGTAGTAACACCTTTAATCATTATAATAGCGTAAATGGAGGTAACGGGTGAGCCAGAACCATGAAAAACCAAATCCTTTAGCTGTAAAAAACTCACATTCTAGACAAGCGGAATACGAATGCTACGCATCAGTAGATAATCTGGTGTCTGCAAAACTCTCGGACTTCTCTAGATAATTAAAGTTATCTCTCTCTCTCTCCTCTCTCTCTTTCCCCACGCACCTTTAGAACCGATTTCCCCCGGTCTCTGAACCGTTGGTAATTCCCGTGTTCCTGCGTTATAAATGCACTCGCCGTGTGTATTGTGTTTAACTGCTTCTTTAAAACATCGCTATGGCAATCACGCATATTGGTGATTGCCGTATGGGTCCCTGTTCGTTAATATTTTGAGCTTGCTGCAATAACGGTACGCCTCACAGTTCCCCGTGTGATGGGGCTTCATTGGATTTCGTCATTACATCACTGTCAGGTGGTAACAGGAGGAGCAAAAATTATCTCTGTTTTTTTTTTTCACGAGAAGTTCGAACTGGGGTTCCTTTCTACTACCCATGCCACGCTTCAGTAAAAATGACCGTTACCAACTCGTCTCACTCGCTCATTTCCCTAAACAACAGGTTACCAACTAGCCGAATTGCGAACCCGGTTTTGAGCCGCACAAAAGGGCTGCGCGACTTCACATTCATTATTTGGTTTAAACTATCCAGTGGAACCAAGTACCACGAATGTGGTGACTAAGTGGCGAAAGCCTTTAGCTAACCCGAATTGTGGCGTAGTTCGACCAATCGCGCGTGGTTGGCCGTTCGGCCGCTTCCCTCCCTTCGTCACCGTCCCTTTCACTTGATGACACCCTGGCTGTAATCCGGGTGCTGTTGAAGGCCTGTAGTCATGCCGGATCTATAGGCACTGCATGGGAGCCGACTGCTCGTTAGCCATCGCAGCTCGTTTAGACATGCGAGTCGAGGTCTCGGTCGAACGAAAAGATTCAACTTCCATTGGATCAATGCTGGGCACCCTGCTACGGCTCCGACTTTCCGCCGTTTTGATTACTCGGCGGCTGAAATCGGCGGCAGTTTGCGAATGGCCAGCACGCTGCCGGAGCATGGCGCTGCGTCTGTTGCGGTCATTCCTGAGTTCCCAGTCTTACACCTGTTCGCCTTTTCAATCCTTCACTTCTACACATCGGCAATGCCTGCTGCGACGAGTTCCTGGTGCAACTGCGGCGTGCCTTCTAATCGGCGAGTATGCGGTCGAATCGCTTGCCGGGCGTATCCTCATTAAACGGACATTCGTGCCAGGGTGCGATTTCCTGGTAGTTAAACGATAGCAGGCCGCGACACATTGTCGTTAGAAATTATAAGGGCTAGTATCTCGAACTTTGGCAATTGAATGGTTGCAACTACCAGTGGAGCAAATTTTAAAGTGAACTTTGGAGCGTAGGTCATAAAACACTGGGATATTGAGAGCACGCTATGAAAATGGGAGAGGCCTTCTCCCTGTAGTGGACTTAACCAGGCCACTGTTGTTGTTGAATTACGTTAAACCTAGTGAGAATTACGTTAAACTTACAGAACATAACAAGGAAGCCTCTGGTAATCACTACAATAAAAGATTGGCTGGCGATTACGACACTCCCTAATGAGTGATATTTGGGCGCAGCAGCAGTGCGCTGAGGCAGCACTCACTCGTGGGTTCTCTCGACGGCAGCGATGATGAGCCTCTGCATCGGCGGCGCAAAAGGACCGCGAACAGCGTCTTAAGCGAACGCACATTATAGTCACGCGCACGCCCCCCTAACGTTTTCGCCAAGCGTCGCGCCGTCGAGCGCCTCGTGCGGGCACAGCATACTGCCCCACCCTCTCCACCACCGCGCACTTTGGGATAGCGCTGGCTCGCGCCGCCACGGCGAACCGCCCTCCCCTCCCAATTTTGCGACACTCTCCTACTTTGCTTTCTTTCATCGTTCGCTTTTTCTTTCACTTTCCATCGTTCAATCGGTACGCCGACAACGCCACCAAAGGGCTCGCCCTAAAACAGAAAAATAGGGGACGTAACTTAAACTCTAAATAAAATTGCGGAGTGATATTAAGAAAAGACGGCTAGTCGCAGCAAAACGACTTGATTGTAATCCTCAATTTGCGCCCGGAGGCACACAATACTGATCCTACCGAGAATGCCGTTCACACCTACTCTAGCTACCGTTTTGAGGCACGTCCTTTTATGAACGTTGTAGCCAGAGCTAACCTACGCGACAACGGCGTCCGGAAATAAATGTTCTCTTTTAATGGCCTCAACGTCCGCAAGGCCAAAAAATGCTATGTTTGCTCTATCATTCAATTCTGAACGTACCTGGAGGTTAACCTGCGAAGCCTACTTACAGTCCCAAAAGAAACAGTCATTTTTGTTTTGTACGCAAGAACCATGCTCACATATGGACGATAGAATAGTACACCTAGGTTTTCTTTCCTAACTGCTTCGATACATTGGCGTTCTATAACGCATGGTCTCACTGATGGCCTGACAACGGCCGTTCATAAAAGCACCGTGAAAAATCCCGGTAGCTCTCAACGCCGACGTGGCCCCATTGAGTGCCATCGGTTCTCAGGTTCCCGTGCAGGGCGTCAATAAATACGGTAGCGGAAGGAAAACTCGCGGAGGAAAATCCCATAGCGTCAATTCGTGGGTTTTTTCTGTCTCTTGCGGATTTTGTGTTTTTCGTATTTTCCCTTTATTGCCAGTATTTGCCGGATGATCTCTTTTTTTCGACGACGTCTTCGAACGATTTTACTAACCACACTGTATTTTCTTTTCTAGGCTGAGACTATATCCGTCATTTGGCAATATTTACGTTTTATTCCAGACTGATCCTCGAGCGACGCTTGCCGTTGTTCATTTACGATTGAGGAGGTGGCTTTCTTTCATGGTACTTGCAGACGTTTATAGGGCTTCTCGATTTATTTTCCTTATTAGTCTTTGATTTCTTGCTAATGGCTTCTGGTTACTATGTTTAGGGAAGCAGGATCCTAACATAGTTGTGGGCTTGCCCTTCTACTTCATGTTAAAAAAATGGAACAGCACCATTTTTTGGGGGGATAGCCGATCATTAGATTTCTCTTGGTAGTGGGTATACGTAGCTGGTAACCATACCCCTACAATAACCGCTATATGTAAACACCATTCAGGCTCCACGGGTAAATAGGGGAGTGATGAGCTACCGCCATACAAGCGCTATTGCGCATGCTATCACAGGGTGCCATCACTTCGTGCATGCTGATCATGGAGCAATCTTTTCGATTGATACTGCGGGGTCTGCGCTGCCGGTGGGATTCTGGTTGCGTGAGAGATTTACGTTGACGAATTTAATTGAGTTCCCCCTTCCCTTCCACTCACATCCCTCTACGCCCTCCACCCTCATCACTCATCTGTCCTTCCATCTACCCCCTTCCCTCCCCTGGCTCCTCCCCAGCTCCCTTGCATTGCTCTTCCACTGTCTCACCCATTGAGCTGTACCCAACGACGCATTCTCAACTTTCTTCATAATACTCTTCGCAGCCCCACTGGCTACCACACCATACAAAAATCCCTAACCTATGGCTGCCCTTCCACCAATTGTATAATCAATCAAGAGCAAACCGAGCAATACAACTTCAACGGGAAAGTTGCTCATCAAGTTGCCAAGCTCCCAGCCTTAAGTAAGAAAGAGCGCATCCCTTTACTTAAATTTTCGAAACCCATGCCTCCATGGCAACGACCTCTCCCCATCAAGACCAACGACAACCCACCCCATCACCCCCACAACGGCCGTCTCAAGACAGAAACGTTGTCACAGGCTGCTCTCTACTAAACAATACCCAATCGATGTCAATTAAGTTCACTAAGCCTTAGCGCGCTTTTTGTTTCCGAGAGTTTCATTTCGCCATTTACCTCTCTCGCTTTTCTCACCCACAACAAGCCACCGGCAGAACCAGGAATGCTGGAGGTGCTGTGTTCTAGTCAGTGCCTCCCCCCCAACAACCCCCCACCCTTGTTGCGTTGATTTACTATCATTAATTCTAACGATAATGCACTCAAAGTGGTCTAACGCTATCGCACACATATAAATAGGGTGGATAAATTAATTGAAAGCATATACAGGATGCTCCGCAACGACACTTGTCGGCTTTAATATTGAAAGCGTTGAGTGGCGCATTGAGCGACAAAAGTGGTGTTCGGCGTCAGTAACTGAAAAACGCCCCCTTTAGAGGCGTTCCATTGCACGAGGCGTTCTATGTCACGAGGCGTTCCCGGCGTAAGCTTGAGCGATAAGGCTCCGTCCGGCATCGGCGTCCCTAATAGAAAAACGATCTCTCCCCGAAGTGTCCCACAGCGCTAGCTTAAATTCGGCCTCAGGCGCACCAAAATAGTAATCAAAAACCGCCTACTCGTCCCGTAGAGTTGATCTGGTTCCCAGCACACACGGGCATTGAAGGAAGTGACGAGGCCCACCCCGCAGCCCGAGCTCTCGTCTCCCGGGTGTGTGATGCCAGCCTTGCCTCTACATGGAGTCAGATCGGCTTGTTATAGTCTACTCACGCACAAGACATCACGGAATCATTACCGCCTCTCCCGCCGCAAAGTACCCCCCCCCGCTCCACCCATTCCTATCAGTAGGAGAGGCGCGCCTTTGGCGTCAGCTTCAAACTGGATCCCCCTTCTGTTTAGCCATACTCTATCACATTCACCCCTCACTATACGGGCACGACACTCTAGCCAGCACTGCGGAGCCTGGGTCACAGTATAGATCATCATAGTGGGTCTGCAAATCTGACCCCTTCCCTCTCATCTTCCTCCTCAACCAGTGGGAGGCAGCGCGGGGTTGTCAAACCTGGATCCCCAGAAGGGACTCACGGGTCGGGCAGCCAAAGTTGCCGAAGCACTACTGCCTTCGGGCACTAAAACAGCTGAACTAAGCATTGGTTAAAGTTCTCTCTCTCTCTCTCTCTCTCTCTCTCTCTCTCTCTCTCTCTCTCTCTCTCTCTCTCTCTCTCTCTCTCTCTCTCTCTCTCTCTCTCTCTCTCTCTCTCTCTCTCTCTCTCTCTCTGCAGTAACGATAGCGGGTCGCCCCGCCAGTATACCAACGATGAAGAACAAGCAACAAAATTCGACATCGTCGTTATCTCTCCGTCCAACTGTCTGTCTGTCTGTCTGTCTGTCTGTCTGTCTGTCTGTCTGTCTGTCTGTCTGTCTGTCTGTCTGTCTCAGCTTCCTTACTAAGCAACACTCATACCTTAGATGCCTTTTGTATTTTTTTTTTCAGCTTTCGTACTAAGCGGCCCTCCTATGCCTTGTCCGCATCTTGTCACCACCGTTAATGCAGAACGAGCACTCTTACCAACAGCAAATCTAGCGCCAAAAAGAAGGCGCGCAGTCTTAAGAGAGCCGAAGGTGCACTCAGGATCAATCGCGTGAACAGGTGCTTATTGCTGCCTTGCTTCAGTCCAAATAAACATCTGCGCTTTCCATGCAGTTGATGAGGCTTGTAATGCCGCATGCTTTCTCGTGAACGGCATCGGCAGAGCTTGAGTGCAGAGACTGTGGGCAGATGAGGCGGCTTTGTGAACTGCGTCGTTGCCGCCAACTCCGCAGCGGGCAGGAATCCACTGCATATCCGTGCTGTGTCCCCTTTGCATTGCTTGTAAGAGCAACAGATTGATTTCCCAGGCCAGCTGTTCTTTTGGAAGCGGTTTTAAGCTCTCGAGTGCTGACCTGGAGTCTGTAAAACAGCCCAGTGGTTGGCCGGCTGCGTTAGAAGATACTCAAAAGCAGCGCGCAATCCGGCCAGCTCAGTAGCTGTCGTAGAGGACTTGTGGCTAACTGGGGCGCAGATGGTAGTGAGCGACGAAGGAATCGAGATTCCTATCGCCGACGATGTAGCCGTCACTGAGCGCAAGCGCGAGGAAGCCATTCTGCATAGGTTGCGCTAGGATGTGGCCTACACGGGACATTGCCCCTACAAAATCAAGCAGGCATCTTCACCTTTTTGTCAACATGTGATTCACGAGAAGGCATTCGTTATGTTATATGCGTGTGCCCAAAGTGGACCGTGCACAGACAGAAACTAATATTATCTTTGTGCAGGCAGCTTGGTGCGGGACTTGAACTGAGGGCTGTTTTGGGACCTTGTTCGGGTCTCAGTCAGGCTGCACGTGCAATCAAAGCTCTCTTGGAGTTTCTTCGGAGCACAGAACTGGACTGAGTTTTGTGGATGAAAATTTTGAGCGCATCGAATGACATCTTTTCGTTTTCAGTTGGTTTTTGTTTTCTTTCGTTTTTGTTTTTTGCTTTCTTTCCTTTTTGTTCTATCATCTAGCGTAGCAGCCAGCGCGACGGCTCGGCTAACTCGCTGGTCTTCATTAAAGTTTTCTCTCTCTCTTAAGAGAGAGAGAGAGAGCTCCTTAAGAGAGAGACAGCCTCCTAAGAGAGCTCCTTTACTAAATGAGGAGCATGCAGTGCGCGCCTTACGCAAGGCACAGCCGTGGCGACGCGCATCAGACCGGCGCCCGAGCGCCAATGTGCTACGTCTCTCGCGAAAGCATCGCTGCAGCTGCCCGCTAACCAGCGATCCGCCGCAGAAAAGGGGCGGCCTTGAGAGAGGCTGCTTGATGGCTCGGCGCGACGTGCATTTCCAGGCCGCGGAGGCGCGCGGCCGTTCCGAGAATGGCACCCCAGAGTATTTGAGCACTAGCTGGACGCCCGCACTCAGGGCAGGGTTGGGGATGAAGAGACTTGAAAGAGCGGCAAAGGAAGATGGAGCGGTGGATACCTCGGAAAAGAACGAGTCAGGCCTGTGACGTGGGATGGCCATATGTCACCTGTCTTGCGCAAGAGCATCCGTGAGAGACTGCTCCATCTGCTCTGATGCAGCGGCTGGTATACACAGAAGCTAAGCTTCGGTGCCGATCGCCGTTCGCTGTAGGCATCCGCCGCGGTGGCTCAGTGGCTAAGGTGTGGCGCTGCTGAGCACGAGGTCGCGGGTTCGATTCCCGGCCGCGGCGGCCGCTTTTCTGATGGAGGCGAAAAGCAAAAACGCCCGTGTGTACGAGATTTCGGCGCACGTTAAAGATCCCCAGGTGGTCAAAATTAATCCGGAGCCCTCCACTACGGCGCGCCTCATCGCCTGCGTTGCGTCGGCGCGTTAAATCCCACAATCAATCAATCAATTCGCTGTAGGTGTGTGCCGTTTGCGCTTGAATGAATGAATGAATGATATTTGGTGAAATCGTTCTTTGTTTCTTGCTCTGTCATTTCCGTGTTCGTCCTGCCTCTCAGGGCTGAGAATGCGTCCTTCTGGCATGTAATTGTATAGGCAGAGAGTGCTTGCGTTAGGACACAAGAACGTTTTCTTTTTATGTTTACCTATGGGAGCAGTGTATAACGGGCAAAAATAAGCCATTTTGCATCATGTCTCAAAGTATTTGTATATTTTTTCATTAGAGCAAGATATGTCCATTGAAAAGTAGATGGTTCTGCCGCCCTATTAACGCCGCCCTATAATAACGCTGGTAGGGAGGGTGGTGTAAGGGGGGGGGGGTGGTGTGACGCAAGATAGAGGGGGCAGTAGATAAGAAAGAGAGACAGGGGAGAAAAGTGGATTTCTCTGCGCGGACTAAGGCACTAAATTGCGCCATACTTGGCTCCTCTCTCGCGTAGAACAGTTCACTTCAACTCCTTCGCAGCACTTCCGATAAACAATTTCACTTTTCCGTCGCGTCTGGAAGCACTGCGAAAGCTATAGTTACCGCCAGCACGGAGTGGCATTGCGTATTTCGTCGTCGCAGCAGATCGGCGTTCTGTTTCTGCTTGCTTTTATGGCTTTCTTTTTAATGTGGCTATCGAATGAGTTAATTGCTGCAACTGAAGTAAAGCCGGCCGATAGCCGCTACACTGCTGTAATGACGTAACTCCAGCGGTTGAAGAAAGCCAAGACCGGGAAAGAGAGAAAAATCTTTTGAACAGGCTTCTATGTTATCTGTTGGGCACGGAGTCGTAATTTCTGGCTGAGGTACTTTATGTCCCCTTAGTCTAACTGGATGTGTTGGTTGACTATGTTCGGCAAGGATTTAAGATTTCGAAAAAAGTTGAAGGGTTGCAGGGTCCCTTTCAGGAAGACTCTCTAGGAAAACTCCGCCCAAGGTTTGCCAACCTGTAAGGTCTTCTCCTACCTTCGATTCAACTTTTCACTCAGAAATCGGTTAGGACGTCACTGGACTGCACAACGCAAGCCTTGTTCTCGAAGGTATATGCTCTGTAGATAAAAGCGAATGCGACGTGTGAAGGACACGACGAGTGCATAGGGGTGCGCTTTAATTCCAAACGTGCATAAATCTCCTCTGATATTCATTACATCTGGCTCGTCGTAAACTTTGGGTGCCCTGCTGAATTTATATAGGCATGTGGAAAATAGAATAGGCCGTGTTCAATGGCGGCTTATGAATTTTGTTTAAGTACTTGCGAATACCATGCGAACAATATTGACATTTTCGTGTACAGCGAGACTACCACACATCTAAATGCTTGGTTCGTCTTAGAGGAACAAGGTTCCTACTTTTGTTTGTCGGTCGTTTAAGCTGTGGCTAACATGCGCCCACCACCCCTTCCCCGCATTTCAAATCCTCAGAGCAGTGGGAGACACTACTGTCCAGCCCCTGCCTCGCACGCTCAACTGTGAAGAGGAAAAAATAAACTCACAAAAAATGCGAGAACGCGACGTACAGACACGGACAAATGAAATGCGGTCGCAAAAATATGAACCGCAACACGCAAAATGAAACACTATGGATAGTTAAGATCAAATAACGGCCCAATAGTGGTATATTTAAAAGGACGCATGTTCAAACATTCTTAATGTAATAAAGCCACGCGACAATTCGAATTGCATGGAAACAAACTGCGCTATTTCTGTGTTCTGGTTCATATTTTTGTGTTATTGTTTCATTTGTCCATGACTGTACGTTGCCTAGAAGAATAAGATTTTTCTGTAGTGCGCGTCCTGAATCATTTCATAAAAACACCGGCAGCAGCGTGTATTTCCTGCCGTGCAATATTGTCGCACCGTTGTCCTCATTGAGCTTTCATTAGGTAGCGTGTTGTATTTCCCCTAGGTCCTGCTAGGGCACGCAATGAGGTCATACTTGAAATTAGGTAAACCAATAAAAGTAGTTCGGGGTACAGTCATCACAGCCTTTCTCTCCCTCCCTCCCTCCCTCCCTCCCTCCCTCCCTCCCTCTTTTGCTTCAATGTTTATGTATTCATTAAGCACCCTAATACAGGGTTGTAATGTTTGATTGCTGTCTTTAATAGAAGCAGGGGAACCGCTCATGATAGGAGCAGGTAAGCCTATTAGTCCAGCCCCCAACAACACGGAAAACTGCAAATTTAGAGTTTCCATTTTTGCACCAGAAGTCCCGCACTCTGGCCTACAGATAGAAGTTTCCTGCTCTCGACATGTTACCGAGGCGTTCGAGCAGTCTTCCAGTGCACCGGCACTGATGACACTAAGAAGGCTTGCTTGTGGGTTTGTGCACGGAGCTGTCGTATCTGCAGAATGTCTTTCCTCTGGCAGCACCACCTGAACAATCACGTAGTAGGTGGATGTCAAACTAAATCCCATGGGGGGTAGGTTGCTTTTCTATCGTCTGGGAATCGTTGCCTGATACCCTTATTCCCTCCGGGTGTTTAGAATGTTGGGAACCTCTCACGTGTCCGTCAATGGAAGCTAAGGCTTGCATGCTCCAAATACGTGTCCCTCTCCCTGGTTTTTTGCTAACGTTTCTTTGTTTCTTTTAAAACAGCAGTAGCGGTTGCGAGTGAGTTAATGATTGTATAACAGCTGTACAATTGTGTAGGTTTTAGATAACTCAGCAATATGGGACGAATTTTTGATCAGCAGTTCATAGGTTAAACAGATAAAATCGTATGATGATGAACATCGTTAAAGCAGTACCAGTTCATAAAACTGACAACAAAGGCTTATAAACAACTATCCACCATTCTTATAACGTGTGAATGCTGCAAAATGCTCAAACATTTTATCGCACCCTCGTTTTCAGCCATCCCGACTCGAAACAATTGTTCATTGCTTGTCAATATGGTTTCGGAAATGGTTTGTCGTGTGTCACGCAGTTATTTAATTGCACTATATCTACACTTTAACATGGGCAATACCTGACAAACGGAGCGGCAACGCCGTTGCAGGGGCCGCACAATTCTCGCCTGAGGTGAGACATCAGGCCTGAAAAGAAGGCCTGATCAGAGGATCAGAGCGAAAATTCGCTATCCTCATTTCCCTTCCAAACTCCCATAACCCCTATCCATTCCCTCCTACCCATTCTTTCACAATCCAATCCCTTCCTCTACTTTCAAGGGGAGATCAGGGGAGTCTCAACGGGCCGCTCCCTTGGCCGTGGTGTCGCTATAGTAGCTTTCCCTCCCTTATTGTATATTCACAATCGGGAGGTCCGATCCTCTGTTTCCTTTTGCCAATTCATTTGTTTGAAAATTCGGTTCAGCCGGTTATACTTCGGCGGTGCTGGCCGGAGCAATTTGATTTACTTCAATTTTATAAGCCTCAATTACTCAATGTATTTCTAGACAGTTCATTTAACCACACAACCAATTGCCGTCTGGTATACAAGATATCAGTTCTTCGCCTTGACCATGGCTTCATGTGTCACAAAACAATGCTAGGGCAAGAAAAGAGAACAAAAAAATCAAAAGAAAACAATTAGTGCCCTCCCACGCTGTGAAGCAGGATGACCTGTGAAGCTGGACGCAGTCCATGAAATGCACGAAACAAAACAGGATTGTTTGTAATTTGCGATTGAGCAATTAGCACTTAGACCAATGAAGCTTGGAAGGACTCGAGCTTTATTCTAGCGGACAAACTTGGAGCTGTGTGTTTCCCTCCCCGCGTCGTAGGTACCTTTACTGTCTGCGTAACACACCAACTCAACCCGCTAGACCACAGAGGACACCGGACAGTTCGCATCGGGAGGTGGTCGAACATGCTTAAAACTCCCGCCAGCACAACGGACATGTCACCAGTGAGGGCATGAAACCTATATGTGTGCGTGCACGCCCCGCGCCCCTCCCCATCACTCCCAAACCGGGGCTGCATAAACCGGCAACTGGTTTTTATGGGCGTCGTTAAAAGTGAAAGGCCCCACCAAAATAGTCGCTCTGAAAGCCCTTGAAAGGCCAACTGCACTCAAAATTTCGACCTCTTGAAAACACTATTTCCGTATAGTCTGCTGAAAAAGAAAGGAACGTGCAAAATACAACCACTGAAATACGCGCGTGAACGCCGCAAGCGGTCAGCAAAAATCGGCGATTTTGAAACCGAAATCCAGAAGATCGCGGCCATTGAAGTGGCGTTGCAGCCGTCCAGCGAGGCGGCCGGACGGCCAGAAGCTCGGGAGCTCTACCCGCGCTCTACCTGCGCACAAGCAGCAATTGGGTGAAGCGTTCGATCCAGATCGACCAGGGACAGTATCTCTCACATTCCGAGCGGGCATTACCGGCCGCAAGCCGGGAGGAAGAGGTGCAGAGCCGTCCTTCATGTCCACCCCTCCCTATACCCAGCTCTCTGCGGTGTAAAAGCCTGGAAGAGGAGGGAGGGAGGGAGGTGAGCGGGAAGAATAAGCCCTCTCTCTCGCAGCAGAGCTCGACCGAGGGAGGAGGAAGGAAGGAAGGAAGGAAGGAAGGAAGGAATACATTTTTCGTCCGTCGGGATCAGGTGGGTGGAGGAGGCCCACAGGGCCGCCGCGACCGCTAGGGCCTGGGAGGTGGTCAGGACTTGGCCTGACTCCCCCGGGTCCTGCAACATCTGCTCTCAGAGGTGAACGGGGGGTATGGGTCTGCGGGGCATTCGCAAAGGGAATGGTAGTGAGTGTCGAGTGTCCCGCAGGCTGGACAGGTATGGTCAGTAAAGAGGTGTTGATGAAAGCCCCAGTCGGCTGGAGCGTCACAGGAACGTCATGGCTGTTTACGCGATCCGCCGGCAGGTGCACCATGGTCCGCGGCGGAGCTTTTTTAAACGCTTCTGACTGATTAACGAGGCGTTTCACGGGCCTACAACTCGTGTCCCAGCTGATTTGGTGGTATTACTACACATTAAAAATAAATTTGGTCGAGGTGAAATTTGAGTGCAGTTGGCCTTTAAAGGGGCCATGCAGACAAAATACAAGTTTGCTTTATTCGAAAGATATCGTCTTTTATGGTGCTCCCAGCGCTTGTCCGGCTGCGAAATGATTCCATATCCACTGAGAAATTGATCAATTTAGGTTAAAATTTTGATTCTCCCGCCAAATCGTGTGTTTTCTGGACGTCAGCAATGAAGTCATAAGTGCACGTATTCAAACAAACTTCCACTTCGTCATTCGGCTGTGCAGCCTTGCTTGCCGTCAGTCCTCCCAGCGCTACCATAGTCATCCACGGACCGTTGTCTGCCGTTGCTCACGTTTTGGACCGTATTTGCACCTGGATTGTGTTTGTTGCTGTAGAAAGTAATTGTTTTGTGAAACATAAGGCATCTTCGACAAAGAGGGTCACGTAAGACAACGTCGCTTACGCCAATAGGCCAGTGTCGTGAAAGACAACTCCAAAGCGGCGGACTGTTGTGCAGCTAAAACAAGCATAGTGCGCCCAGTACCAACAGCAGTACGTATCGGTACTTCTATGCTTACGTGTATTTTCGTAACTTCATTGTTTACCGCACCGTTCTTACTGCTGTAAAATGAATATGCATTACATCTAAGCGCAAATAGCTTCGTTCGGCAAGATTATAAGCCTTGCCTAATTTGCGTTTCCTTTGCTGGCCTCAGCCAATCAGCACAGCTGGGCACACATGATACCATAGGTTCTGTTGCGGGAAATGAGCTAGTGGGTTGCATGGCCATTTCATTTTTTTTTCTTCTTGATTATATAGCTTATTTGAGCGAATTGTTCGTTAAAAGTGGTGTCAGTATGATTCTAACGAGGCAATCTTTCGAATTAACCAAACTTGTGTTTTGTCTGCATGGCCCTTTTAAGCTGAACAAAAATATTGGCTCACGTCGAAGTTGCTGTTCATCCGTTAGAGATTCCAAGCATACTCGTCCAGCTGAAACTTGCGGCGGCAACGGCGGCGGAAGCGGCTTTCCGTTATTTTCGCACCGATTCGCGCTTCTGTTCCAGCAGACGCTATTTCTATTCCCGCTGTTTTTTTTCCTCAGAGCGAACTACGCCTTTAATGCTGAAGAAACTATGGGCTCACGTCGGCGTTGAAAGCGGCCAAGTTGCTATGGTAACGGCTGATAAGGGCGCTACCGCCGTTATCAGCCGATTGCGCAACTTATGAAACAGGCATCGGTGGTGGCGAGGGGAATAACAGCTGTGAAACCGGGATTGGCCGTGGCGAGGGGAGCACCGCAGCGGCGCCGAGTAAAGCTACTTCACCGATATGAAATGAGCTCTTCTCCTGAAACGCACTAGCGGAAAGGGCGAAAAGCCGGTCGTGTGTGACCACAAATATGCTCACTTCAACTGTGATTAAAGCTCTCTCTCTCTGGGGGTGGGGTTACACATAAACTGCTTCGCAGTTAAAAGAAACACGCAAAGGCTTGAAGGAACGCTACAGTACCCAGGTACGGGCCACTAAATGTCACAGCGAACGCACCTCAATATAAATCTCAACAAAACTTACAGTAGGCTTCTCCTGCCCTAACGGGAGAAACCCGCCTCAACTACTCATGATAACAGATTTAAAGAAACACGTTGTAAATGTGGACTGAATTGTGTTGTCTATATTTCCCCCTTTTACCTGCTCTTTCTGTTGCCTGCTTGTTGTGGTGTTTTGTTTGCTGCCCCCGTTCTTAATTATGTGTGGCCCCTTTCTGAATCATCTTTTGCAGGCCTTTTTTAGGATATCATGAACATTAAGAAATAGAGAAATAAGCAAACACGAGTTTCGAATGGCCGGCAATTTCTATTATCTCCAATGGTAATGATTTTTATTTTGACACCATTCACCGTCCATGTTGACGCGCCCATTTGGACGTTCACGAACCCATGGGACTAAGATTAAGATATTCTAGCCACAGACATGCCCTCAGAAGCAACAAATTTATTGCTAAGTCACATTTGTACCAAAGAGGATCATGTGCACGTGCGTATCAATAAAACTAAAGCCGATCGCATGTTTCTGAGCAGGATACGGTAGGTCGAGGGCTCGCTCTGCGTACATCCTACGCAACGCAGGTTGCCTCCTCACTTTCGTCGCCAATGCAAACGAATCTTCCCTAGTTTATGCGATGCCGCTCCGGCAAGCGCCGCGAGGAGAGGCGCGTGTTGCGGCTGAGTGCACAGGCCGAGAAGACGCCACACCTCTGGATTACGACGAGGGCGTCAACGGGTTCAGAAAGAAAAGGTTGGTGGGCAAGTAACCGAATAAAGCAACCACGACGGCTGATGTCAGGGATTATTGGAGCCCACTTGCACCCTCATCTCAGAGGGAAGCGGAAAAAAAGAGATTGCCGTGTGATAGCTTTACACAGAACCCTTGCATATCACCCTTCACGATCAATACAAGCATGTACGCCAGACGTGTATTAGGGAGGAGGAGTTGGCGAATTTGCCAGAGGAGGCCCGGGAAATAATGGTTCAGAAGATGCCAAGAGGCCCAGTCTTGTTTTCTTTGGTAGCTGTGCTGCGCTAGGCCGACGCCTTGGCCTTTTTATTTTACGTCTTCTTCCCGCTTCCTTCAACCGTGTGTGTACATGGCGCGTGCGGACACGATCCGTAATAGCTTTCTAGGCGTCCAAAGCAGGCGCGTTTACGATGACTCAGTTCTGGACATCGACTTCCTTCTCGTCTTATAGCTGAGTTATGGGACAGTGTTTGCGTGTGGAAGGAACTGCTTATTTCTTGTCGTTGCTTCTCGTGAGCGTGTTTTTGAGTCAGTATGCGGCCTCCTCTACTCTTCTTTCCGATACTTGACCCAATTCTTCCCGTCCTGTAGAAGGCGAAACTGAGAAGGCAGGCCTTCGTGTCATTCTGGCTGCGACGTGAGGTGGAGTCGTCAAGAAAGGAACTTAGCGTGTGGTTTCTGTCTTAGGCCATCGGTTCTACAGCAGCCCAGCCGTAAAATTCGGGCGCGCAAACGACGCAGATTCGCAACAGCATCCGCGTAGATGCGACGTGTGGCTGTCTTGCTGCGTAGTCCAGGAAAGAATTGCGGAGAGTCTCAGTCTTTGCCCCGTGGAAACCTGTACTAAAGTCATTGCGGAGGCGTCTTTGCGGCCTCGACAAGTATGTACAGTAATCCCTCGTTATAAACGAAATCGTTTTACTCGCAATATCGCTTTATTCGAAATTTCTTCTTCTGGTCCCAACCCAAACGAATGCATTTTAGGCCGCATTACTCGAAGGCGCACGAAGAGCTTAGACCCGCTTAGAGCGAAGTGGCGAGCGGAGGCGGTCGCCACACAGCGGTGACCCAGCGGCGAGTCAAGCAGTCAATATGGCGAGTTCACACGCTGGTGTTTCCCCGGGCGATTTTCTCGAACCGGTCATACTCGGTTGCGCCATCCGAATCAAGACAAATGGTCGAAATGCGTGTTAGCGTGATTGAATTTTGTTCCTAGACATTGGTCAATGGCGTGGACGTGACGGTGCCACTCGAGGCGTAGAATTAGAAGTGTCGTCGAGAGCGGGACGCCCAAAAACTCGTTTTGCAAACTTCACAGCTGCACATCCCGGGAAAAAATTGCCCAGTAATCATGCATAGCTCCTAGTGCAAAACCGGTCAGTTTTCATGATTACGCTGTGTACCAACAATGAGCGGTTAATTGTTTTTGAGCTCAACAAACACAAACCTCAGATTAGAGCCGTGGAATTTCCGGCCCTTTCCAGCGCGAAACTCTCGTAGCGTTCCGTGACCCCCCTATAGAAGTAGCCACTGCCTTCTCCTCCTCATTCGCTCTCCAGTCTGCGAGGCGTTCGGACGCCAGTCAGTGCTTGGTCAAAGTGGAGCGGGTTGCTCGAGGCCGGCAAGAACATGGAACACCCAAAGCTCACTGCCTTTTTGCCCCTGAATAAAGTTGTGCTTCACTGAATACATTGTGCTTTGATTCCTCGGAGTTGTGGCGCAAATAAAGCTCAACTACTTTTGTTTTCCCGAGTGGTTGCTTATATCAAAATACCGCTTCTAACGAACTTTTTCGCCGTCCCGGTGACTTCGTTATAACGAGGTATTACTGTAGTAGCCTGAGAGCGACTTACCGAGACACGGCACTGCCAAACCACCCTCTCAAAGCACCGCAGCCGCATTCTACTGCCGGTGCTGTAGTGTTGCCACAATGTTTCCCTTCGAAATTTTGTAGCGCAAGCTACACTACGCTACCTCGGGTAGTCTTGCGCGAGTGACGAGCTTTCCCTTGAGCACGAGAGGTCAAACCACATCCCTTCCGCAAGCGCCCGGCAGGGAGCAGCGGCCCGATAACGGGGATAAGCGAGGAGGGAAAGGAGACATGCGCGGATCCTGTGCGCGGGACGTGGCGGAGGAAGGCGAGGAGGCCGCCGACACAGCGATAAGCGCGCACCATGAAGGAAGGCCATGAGGCCACGTACAGCGCAGAACCATGTGCGATTGAGAAAGACAAACATCCAGCAGTGGTCCCCTCGTACAGCGGCGAGGCTTAACCAACGCCGTGAGGCGAAAAAGAGGTAAACGCTACTGTTGCGTACAGCTTCGCTACCTTCAAGTCTTACGCAGTTAGTGTCAGCTTCCTTATTTTTTTTTTTCAACAGGGCCATTGTTGTATTTCCTGCTACATCCTGCCACAGCACGCAAAAGGTCATACATTGCTGACTGAAAGTAGACATGTCAGCGCAGCCGCTCCACCTACCTCCCCAACTCTCTGTCTTTCTACCCTCTCTTTGTGTTTCTTGCACTTAATCTATTGATAATACTATCCAACCCAGCTAGGCCGGCTACATGTTAAATAGTTTTATAGGAAATTCCTGCGGCCACAGAGCGCATAGAACAAGGAGGGGAGAGGAAGAAAAATGCCGATTTGAAGTACGGTGGCTCTTCCTAGTACGCTTGCTAAAAATGACCATTCCGGAGGAAAATACAACTCAACTTATTGGCGCTTTTCCCTTACACTTAAAATCGGCACGAAACCTTGTTGCCAGTTTACTAGTGGGGACAAGCCCAAACTGGCGTGTTCTGTCCACAGGTCGGCGGACTCACTCATGAATCACTTACTCAGGCTCATTTGGGCTCAAATGCACGAGTGAGTTTGAGTTTGAGTGAGCGTGAGGCTAGTGTATGTAGCATTACTAGTTTTAGCCCGGGTGAGTTGAACCCAAGTGAGCCCGAGTGAGTTTCAGCCTGACCGATTTTGAGTACGGCTCAGTTCGAGTGAGTTCTGAGTCCATTTAAGCTCTGAGTCTATATAAGTTCTGAGTTTATTTTGAACTCCGAGTGTCATTTTTGAGTTCTGAGCCTGAGTGAGCGCAGATGTGTTGCTGATCAACGAGTCTGAGTTTAAGTCAGTGGTGATTCCAAAATAAATTTGTGAGTGAATCTGAGTAAGCCGGGCCAACTTTGCCGAAGTATGGTTCTGTCATTCGTTACTTAGTATACGTATTACTTTATGGCAAGAATAAAAGGGGCCAGGGGTCTTTCCCCCAGTGAAACGGATGCCGGGTCGACACGGGCGACTCAAGCATCGTGAACAGGGCTATTCCTTCGTGTTCCGCCATCGCATCCGTCGGCATCATGTCTGGTCTCAGAAACTGGAATCCCAGTAGCTCGGGTACGCCTAGACGCGTAGCGTCGCTGCTTGAACGCGTTGATGCGGGCTGTAAAATGGAGTGTAAAGCGAATGCCAGGCCGAGTAGGGGGCAAAACAGGGTAGAGTGGGAATGATGGCGACGGGATGCCGAAACGGCTAAGAACGCAAGAAGTTACAAGCAGACACATCGTCCGCCAAGGGAGCTAGCAAAGGGGACCGAAGAGGCAGAGCAACAGCGCAATGCGAGTGCGCATCATGAATGGCATGCGGCGAACGCCTAGTAGCCGGCTTTTGAAGCCAGAGCAAAGCGTGCGAGGACGGCCGGCTGGTTGTAAAACTCACGAAGCATGCGCTAGTACGCGTGGTGCATGGTAACGCATTTATAATGAAAGCAGCAGTGGACAAACAGGTTATTTACCTTAGAGCGACAATGGTCGTTTGGACATCAGAGCGTCGCATGCTTAACCGAACTGCTGTCCTCAGAATTACTTCCATATCCTGCATTCGCTGCAGCGAAACTTCGCACAGACTGCTCTTCAGCTATGTTTCCATTCAGGTGCTTACGGCCGTTTCACCATTGCCTGATGGTCGATTTCCACACCCGTCTGCCTGCCGGCGGCGTCCGCACAGCACAGTATTACGCACGTGAAGTCTTTGTTTTAGTGCTCCCGCGTACTGCAACATCGCCGTTGCAGTCATGGTAACTGCAGCATCGTCCTTCGAATGCATTACTGGCCTGCATTGTTTTGCCGGGGCACGTCCATACCTGACTGAGCGAGCGTCCCGTACGCAGCCAGTTTTATTTCCTGTTTCCTTTCCTGGCAACCTACCTGCACTCTCCTCAGCCCTTGCGCCAGTCATCCTCCCCTCCAAGCAAGCGCCATCACGTGATACGATCCAGTGGTTCACGACTTTGCCAGTGGTTTTAAAGCTCGCGTTTCGCTTCGCAGCTAGCCCAAAATCTACGTAAATTCCGGATTGAGTAATTCCTACGGGTCAGGTGCTCTGTTTAAGTGCTCGTAAAGGGTCACCCAATTTATGTTTCAAGGAAGAGTGAAAGCTAAGGTTGAAAAAAAAACAAGTGCAATGAGAAGAAAAAATAAGAGGAGTGAGTGAAAAAAACGTTTATTATACCAAAATTAAGGCGATGATGTTTGGGCTCCTCTAAAATGGGAAGCCCCGGTCCACACTTGCTGCTTGGGTCCTCTCCAACTGGCTACGCAGGTCTGAGAGGTCGGACCTGACCAGCAAGCCGAAACACTTCTCATGGGTTAGTTGAGAATTGTGGGTAAGGGATGATTTTTGCATATCCTCTGTGTGCTGGGTGCCCCGTCTGGAGCGAAAAATCGCCGGTGGAGGAGTACTGCAGAGGATGGTGCACTTGGCATGTAGTGTGGCAGTGTGTAAGAGTTGGTCCGTAGCCCTCGAAGGGTAGCCGTCTCGGCTTTGAAGAGATGGGGTCGCGTCGGCGGGTAAAAAGTAGTTCTTTTTCCTGGAAAACCTAGGAACGGATTGACGTTCGAATCCGTCTCGTTCAAGAATTCTTCAGAACTTAAGGCACTCCAGCCCTCCGCTCGCACACCTTCGCAACTTCGGAAACCAGCTCGCACGCCTTTGACACGCACAACCCAGACGCTGCACTCCCCCCTTGCTGCCTCGCATGCATAATGGATACGGATTCGTCCGTCTCTGAATCTCCGAATAGGGCTCTCCTCGAATTGACATGGCGTCTTGTACGCATACAGAGGGGATTCAAGGAAAGACTCAAGGCGCGTGAATAGTAAGCTCAAAGAAATGTCAAGCGCAAGGGCGAAGTCGCAAAGGGACTGCACAATTTAAAGATGCCGAAGACGCTAGAAAGGAGAGAAATGCGAAAGGCTCGTGACAAAAAAAAAACAAAAAAAAAAAACAAAGTGCACGCACAGATAGTCAACCGATTGAAGGGAGTTGACCCGCATGTTAAACTCGAATGGACTTTGTTTTTGTAGAACTTTCTTCAACAGCACCTTCAATCATTGAGTTTGAGGTCCTTGCCGGTGATCAGGTCTTAATTAAGCTGTTAATCAGAGGCCTCACTAATCCTCTTTCAGTCTGCAAGCGTATTAGTTAGAATTTACTTCCTATCTTCGATTCCAAAATTAAATGAGAACAAAAGGTAGTGTTTATGATTGTGCCTCAATATTCGAATTTCTTTTCAAACAGGAAGAGAGAAAGAATAAAAGTTTATTAGAGCAAACGGGGCGGGGGGGGGGGGGGGGGGTGGGTTGAGCCCTCACTCGGTGCTATGGGTTCGCCTCAGCCCAGGTGTCCTTGGGCTTTGGCTGCAGCCCTGGCACGGGTGACCCGAAAGATATCGTCAGCGTGACGGGGGGCCTGAACAGCAGCCTCTCCCACTGCTCGGGGGAAGGGCTGGGATTGGGGCTGAGCGATGGGGGGTTTCGACAGGCCCACACCATGCGGTAGGTAGTATTAAGAGAGAGGCAGAAGTGACTGGTGAGGGGGTATAGGTTAAGAGAAATAGAGTGGAGGATGGGTGCGTTGTAATAGGTGTTTGTTTGTAATGGAATCTTCTAGCGTCGATTACAATACGGAAAGAGAGGAAAAGATAAAAAATATCTGCCTTTATACCATCATTATCGTCGTCGGCACCATCTTTCTATTATCATCATCATTACCTCGTTTTGTGTCCACTGCTGGAAGAAGAAGGTCCCTATCGTATTCCTCTAGACGTTCCTGTCTTACGATTTTTGACAGCGAAGCTGTTTAGCAAATCGTTATTTTTTGTGTCCGCAGTTAAAGTATTAAGAAAATTGCGGGCATACCTACTTTGGGAGATTGGCCAAGAATGCCGAGTATAGCCACTATTGGATGTAGCCAAGATTGGACAAATCGAGCACAACTAGATAAGGATATTGGCCAAGATTGGCGATGAACAAATCTACTGTTCACCGTTATCCTGGCAACACTCGCTTGAAAGAGAGATTCCAGCGTTCGCAGTAATCGTGGCAGTACTTGCTCGCAACGAGAACGACGCGTAATAGCGTACGCCCCTCCAAGGGTAGGTCGAATGATTACCACAACAAAAAAAGAAAAACAGAGGGAAGCTCACACTTGTACCAACAATGATGTAGTAAAGGTCGTCGCGGCAGCGAAAAAACAAATCGGCTGCAATCGTGGACATAAACCACCCTGATAGTCGTGAAGGTTGCGTACAGCGCCCCTCCAAGGAGGTGACCAATGAAAGAGAAATGTGGCCATTAAAAAGCGCAGGGGGTCAAGGGTGAATCACAAACGAGGAAGGAAGACGGCGAAGACTAAACGTGGGGCGAATGGGAAATCGATGAAGAACTTTGAAACAGGGCAGTGAATAGCAGCCATCTGTAGTCACCCGGATAGCTTCACACGGACCCGGTCTGGACGCACGGACGAGATCTAGTGCCGGAGGCAAAATAAAAGACGGAAAACAATTGATTTGACTGATTGCAGGTTTAACGTGCCGACGGAACGCAGGCGATGAGGCCCGCCGTAGTGGAGCGCTTCGGATCAATTCTCACCACCTGGGGATCTTTAACGCGCGCCGAAATCTTGTACAAACGGGAGTTTTTGCTTTTCGCCGCTATCAGAAAAGCAGCCGTCGCAGCCGGGAATCGAACCCACGACCTCGTGCCCAGCAGCACAAAGACGGCAAACAATCAATGGAACTGAACACCCGTTTAAGATCCTTTTTTGCGTGAGATTTCGTACAAAAAACGCTCACTTAGGGCCTTTTCTCACAATCTGTACATACTTAGCGCATTCGCTTTTCCCTCATCTTGCACCACCATAACTTTTAGCGTGTCTAACCACGCTTCCAGCTGCTGCCTCGTGCCTTTTGTATGTCTGTCTAGCGCGCTCATGACATCGTAGTGAAAGGCTAGAAAACTTGCACACGTTAAAAAAGGAGCAAAGGAAAGCGGTGGGCTTCAGCATACATTCGTGCGCACACGCCGGCCCTGCGGAAGTTGCAGGCCAGAGTAATCCCGTTTTGTTTTGCCGCAAAACAATGTCAAGAAGGTTATTGCCTCTTGCGGGCTGAAGGAGTAGGGTCGGGGCCGCTCGGGATACGCTCTTGCCGGAGTGGGTGGGTTTGCTCAGACGTAGTAAAACGGCCCACATTTGTGCGCGCTTGGTTGCGCTGTCTCCGGCGGGGTAATTTCCCACCGGAAATGGAAGACGCGTGCTAAGAAAACATCAGCCTAGAAGCTAGCCGATGGGACCTGCTTCGCAGCTGCCGCCGCTTGCGCTGTAGCTGCCGCAGCTTCTACGCCTCCGTTGTTTCTCGTCAACGTCGGGATGACGGCGATGACGCCGACGCCTATAGACTCCGGCACAGAAGGCGCAGCGAATGAGGCGTGCGTACGTGAGGCGTCATTGGGACCTGCCAATAAGATCACAGAGAGGCTCATGGAGTTTTATGTGAAGGAGCTGAGCGAAGGAGCCGCAGTATGTTGTTATAAAACAGCTGAACTAGAACAGCTGAACTAAGCATTGGTTAAAGTTCTCTCTCTCTCTCTCTCTCTCTCTCTCTCTCTCTCTCTCTCTCTCTCTCTCTCTCTCTCTCTCTCTCTCTCTCTCTCTCTCTCTCTCTCTCTCTCTCTCTCTCTCTCTCTCTCTCTCTGCAGTAACGATAGCGGGTCGCCCCGCCAGTATACCACCGATGAAGAACAAGCAACAAAATTCGACATCGTCGTTATCTCTCCGTCCAGCCATCTGTCTGTCTGTCTGTCTGTCTGTCTGTCTGTCTGTCTGTCTGTCTGTCTGTCTGTCTGTCTGTCTGTCTGTCTGTCTGTCCGTCCACCCGTACGTCCGTCCGTCCGTCGGCCCATCGGTCTGTTCGCTTGTCTGTTCGCAATTTGCCCTCTCCTTATTACGTTTCCATCATTTACGTACTTCGGCAAAGTTGAAGGTGTTTTCTTACATGCGCTCACAAATTAAATTTAGCAGGACGAGAACGCCATCTTCCATACTCGACGCCGGGATACAGTGCTTAGGGCGTAAGCCAGAGCTGATTCTCCATCACCTTCTCAGCCGGCATCCACAGCAAGTAGGCGTTTGTTACGTGATGCGAATACTATTGTACCCTGGCAAATCAGCAATCAAAAAGGATACACACGGACACTATGCCGGCTGAACGTGTTCTTCGGAAGCAGCGAATTCGCATGTGTACCCACCCTTTAACAGTTTATCTCTAGCAGATTAAATAGCCATTCTTACACGAATAAATATTTATCTAACATCATGCGCTTCCCATTGGTCGCTTGTTGGTGCGTTTTTTATCTTAAAACAACATCCGTTATGTAAAACTATGTGCAACACTGCCGCGTAGAATGTTCCCGCCCTCATCTTATGTTTGCCCAGGAGAGCATGTCATACTTTTTGCGAAATCTAATAACCCCTCTGGTTGACGAAATGGATCCTTTCTCTGTCACTCTCTTTATGCTTGCTAATTATCCTGGCTGAATCATTAAAAAATGACCTGCTAGTTTTATAACCAACTTGGACCAAATTCTAAAGTGACTTGTCCTTCCCTTTAGCATCTGTCTCGTTTGGGTAGCCTTAATCCTGCGGATATAACACTTTATCTGACCGCATTCAAATGTAACTTGCAGAGCTGGACAGAATAGGGACGTGGACAGACGAATTATGCATTTGTGCTTTCTTGTTGTTACATTATTCCTTTAATTTGACGCAGATATAACGTAAACCATTAAAAGAACAGCGTGCTTAGTAGCTAGCCCTATCGTTGTTGTTCTCGTTGTCGGCCGATTGTGGTAGTTTTGATGTCAGCATAGCTTTCTTTTTCCCCTTTTATAACTATTGGCAACGTTCCTATTATAGAAGTTAAAGGCGGAGGACACCGGCTGGCGGTCTCCTGGTTTATACGCAAGGAGGAGTTGTGTACGACTAAGGGCGCACGTCTTCAAACGACTGAACGCGAAAGGTCTCCGTTGGCGTCAATGGCGGCAGCAGCAGCTAACGACGACAGAGGGAGCGAAGAAGTACGAGCACAAAAGTGATTTGTTGCACCAGCGCGGGGCTGCTCGAAGCCTGCCGGAAAGGTAACGGTCTGGTCCGGTGATAAATGAGAGACCCCGCGACACGGCACCATTCGACTGAGCGGCAGCAGCAAAATACTGAGCATGCAGAACACGCCGGTGAGGCGTACGCGCCTAATGAAATTACTGTGGTTGCCATTTGTGAATCAAAGTTTCCAACGAAGGGAAGAGGGACAGCGCCCGCTTAAAGCTCACAGTTTACAAATGTTTCTAAGGGTGAGGGCGACAGTGATGTCGTACTGATATGAATGGACAAACTTGTTCCCAATTGGGGCCTTATTTTGGAAGCGAGCGCTTAGTAATTTTAAAAATTGCGCGGAGATAAAAAGGGAGAGAAAGACAGGATGAGTTTAATGGTGAAGGCGAGGTTAGTCGAGCCATTGCGCCTGGCTTCCTACGCCTTAGGAGCAGAAAAAATATAGCGGCTATTTGATAGATTCGAAGGGAAAGAAAGTTACTGCAAAGGGAATTGTTCTGTTTATACCCATTGCGTGTTGGTATTTATTTATTTATTTATTTATTTATTTATCCTTGTTCAGAGATTACCCCGCATTGTCCGAAGGCTGTACAGCGGGCGCGTTACAACACCAAAATAAACAAATCATTTTTACAGCACACTTGCGCTTGAGGACAACTTCTCCCCCTCTTTATTGTTCTAACAAAACGGTGTTTTGCTCCGCCCTGGTAGGCAATCCCTTATATTGAGAAACCTAGAGCCAACAGAGTAACGAAGCGACCTCCCGTCGTCTTACTGACTCAGCTACGCCCACACAATGAGATCAGGAGACAGGTGATGTACTCAACGAGCACAGCGGCGAGTCTATCACCTGCGCTCATTCAAGGCCCTCATGTGAAGGGCAAACCGCAAATTACATGATAACGGTGTTCACATGGTTTGGTAGCGGCGAACGGAACAGCGTCTGGGGATGGGGAGGGCGGGGAGGGCGGGGAGGCTGCTCTTTGGCGGCGATGCATGAAACAAGTTGAGAGGGAGGTGGTGAGAGAAATGGCGCCATAGCCGCACATGCCGCGCTCCTCCTCAGACTTCACCAGACTCTCCTTCCTGTTTTCTTCCGGGAGATCGCAGCTGCGTCCTGAACCCCGCCCCCGCGAAAGCCATGTAACGGCTATCAGTAAAGCCACGTGTGTGAATTCAAGTGACGTCGCATGGGTAGTCGTTGTGGGTGTCGTTTACAGCTTCCCAGTTCAACCACCTTTACAGCGTGGATTGGATCCAAATTTGGCAACATTTTTTTGTCGCTTGATTTGTTTCTGTGTCGATGGTGGGAGTTCCACACCCGGCAGGTAACCGGGATTGCCCGCAATCCTTACACGGTTAGTTTCGCTTCCCAGCCCATTGTTCCTATGGCCGACGTTTAAGATTTTGGGCAATCTAACAATTAGCACGTAAAACCGTTTTAGGCAGGCAAGGATTAAGACGCGAACTGTACTGACCGAACTCAAAAAAAAAATTTCGTGCCATCTCCACTTACGTGAAACCTAAGGAGGAGCAAATCGTGCAGTGTATAAGTGCATTCAAAGATTGCAAGTCCCCTCTTGCCACACGGCGCGCGCTGATTGGGCGCCGAAGAAGCGCCGGTGGGAGGAGCAATCGCGTGCTTGCTGAGGCGGTAGCGCCTTCTCTTGGCGTTAAACAGGATTTAAGAAATTTGCAAGCCTCATCTACCCCAGTTTGCGGTAGTGACAGGGGTCAAGGGGGGGGGGGGGAGGTAAAGAGAATTTATTATAACCCACATATCAGGGCGCAGCGACTAGTGATAACAGCGCTGCCCTAAGAACAGAAAATTATCCAATCAGTCTGCATGTAACATGGTCATTATACACACTGCACAAAATTTTTGGCGTGGTCAACAAGCCACTACAAATCAAGTCACACAAACTTCACCAGTGTTCAGAAAAACAGCTCATAAACTAACTCAGCTCAGTACGGCACTAGAGAAACGCTCAGGATGTTACTCCTGACCACTATAAAGCGCGTAGACCAACGCAAGAGGAAGGCTTCTTCCCCTAGAGCTGCCAACTCATGCTCCAAATGACTCATCAGAATCGACCGGACACGCCACAGCAGTGGGAACATTGCCCGTTGCGGCCGGGCTCGAAGACATGCAGCACCACGATTTCTCCACAGAACAAAAGCACCAGCGCACATCAGAAAGTTGACCAACACATCATTTGAACGAGTGTTCATTCGAAGTGTGAGTCCGAACATCCTGCTTAATACAGTCCAGAACGTTGCCGCTACACGACAGTGAAACAAGGCATGTTCTGATGTTTCAGTGTGGCCGCAGTGCGGACACCGTGCGGAACGCACAACGCCGAATCTCGCCAGACGATCACACGTCGGGAGAACTTCCCAGCCACGTAACCATCCGAAATCCCGAACATCAGCCGGAAGTGCCGCCGAAGTCAGCTGATGCCACCGGACACCGCGTGACCTTCCTATCTGTTGGTTGTCTAATTGGGTTATTGCCAATTTTTCGCACACTTCACTTGCCGTACTTTCCCTAAAACTTAGGCTTGGCAAGGAAGACTGGAGATTTCGCAATGTTTTTATAACGTACGCGTAAAATGGCGGCGGCTGCTCAGCTGAAGGACCGGCGATGTGCGCGTCATAAAATAATGACCGGGAAGTTCCCAGAAAGTACTGGAGCAGCGCCTTTCCTGGGTACTCGTCTGAGTCCACAAGGTCGATCACTGCCCGTACCGCCAGCACGCTGCTCATGGTTTGCAAACAAGGCAGACTAAAACCACCCATTGACTTGGGCAGCCTCAGCAGCGCTCGTGACACTGTTTCTGTTTTGCCCGCCCAGAAGAACGATCCAAACTTCGTTGCGAACTGTCGGGTGAAATGGCGCGGCGGTTTTGCTACGCGTGCTACATAAAAAAGCGCCGCCGAGACGGACGACTTAATTATGTAGCTTCGCTCTGCAAGGGAAAGCCTGAACTTTCCTGCAACTGCAAGACGTTGCTCCGCAGTCTCAAGGAGGCGCTTCCACGTACTACGCGCCACTTCACCCGAGGCATGAAAAACCACACCTAGTACTCGAACACCCGTCACCCATTCTACGTCGCCCGCCAAGCCAGACGCAAATGTGCCGAAGCGCACCGCCATACTTTTTCCCCTGTTCAGTCGAGCTCCAGACAGCTCACCGTACTCCTGAAATAGCCGCATAAACGCTCGGTAGCTGTCCTCGTCCCGAATGAACAGGGACACGTCGTCCGCATACGCGGACACTTTAACTTGGCCTATGCCTGGCAACGGAAAGCCGCGGATGGCAGTGCTTGCATCAACACGGCGCAGCAGTGGGTCGAGACAAATGACAAAAAGCAAAGGTGACAAAGGGCAGCCCTGCCTTATCCCACGGGTGACAGAGAACGGACTACTTAAAAGCCCGTTGACAAGAAGTCGAACGCTGACGTCCGAGTACAACAGCTCCAGCACAGCGACAAAGTCTGGCGGAAAGCCGTATTGGCGCAAAACTCCCAGCAAGTATCGGTGCTCCACTCTGTCAAAAGCTTTCGCTTGATCGAGAGAGATGAAGCACCCAGAAGCGCTAATCTTTGTCGCGTAACTGAACAAATCGCGCGTCAATGCCAGGGACGAGAAAATTGTGCGACCTGGTACGCTGCACGTTTGCGCTTGGCTTATGATATCGGGCAAAACGGTACTGGTGCGTCTGGCCAAAATGGATGCTACAATCTTGTAGTCAGTGTTCAGTAGTGTAATTGGTCGATACGCCTGGGGCTGCGTAGGATCCCCGCCTGGTTTTGCGATCAAGATGACACGGCCTTCACGGAAGGAGTCAGGTCGCACTCCGCGCTGAAGAAAGCCGTTCACCATGTCGAGGAGTGCACCCCGAATGGCCGGAAAAAACTTCTTGTAAAATCCAGCAGGGATACCGTCAGGCCCAGGCGCCGACGCACCGTTCAATCTTTTAACACACTGACTCAACTCGTCGGCATCCACAGGAGCACACAGCAACTCAACCAGGTGATCTGGCACGCATGGCAGCACCCCACAAAATGCGCTAAGCTTGTCCTCGAATTCCTCTGCATCCCAAGACACGCTCTCGGACGAGAAAAGGGTGGCAAAATGTCCCACGAATACCTCGGCTATGTCTTCAACCCTCGTGCTAACCGAACCATCGGCGAGTGTAACTTGTGGAACAGCGGCTAACCCAACCTCGTCAAGCGAGCCAGCTCGAATATGCCGGAGTACGGAGGGGTCCGATACAGGCCTGCCCAAGGTCTGCGCACGGCTCGCCGCTTGTGATGACTGCCGTAAGAGGGACTCGTAGCGTATTTTCAGCAGGTTGACATAGTCCCGCATCGCGAAGGTTAAGGTGCCCCCTCTCTGTACGATGCGAAGTCTCCTCAACGTGTCGTTAAGCGCGGCCGTGATACGCACCTTACGCGCACGACCCTCCTTAACTAAAAGCACGCGCCAGTGGTCCTTTAACTCATCCCAAGGGAGAGAACTGTACTCGCACAGAGCAGTCAACGAAGCCGTTAGCGCTGCAGAACTGTCCCTGTCGGTTAGCAGACGCTCGTCCATCCGCCACATCTGGTGGCAGGGCGTGCAGTTGCCAAGGTTAAGCGTTGCTAACACAGGCCGGTGATCGGAAACGCGACGAACTCCAGCCGGGAAGGAGAGGACGTCACAGCATTCCACGTAGCAGCTCAGCTCGGGTGGAAAATAGAACTTATCTAGCCGACTACCAGATTGTCCTCTTTCCCAAGTAGCGACAAACCTGTCGCCGTGAAGCTGCACCCACGCGTCGGAAAGATGGAATTGACCGATCAGGTCCTTCAACGCCCGGGCACCACTATAAGGCCGACCTTGCCCACGTCCCCGCACATCACGCCGAGGGTCGGTCACACAATTGAAATCGCCCACCAAGAATGTTGGGTAAGGTTCGAGCATGAACGCGTCGAGGGATGCAAAAAAAGAGGACGAGTCAGAGTGCTGCGCAGGTGCATACACTACAACAGCTCGCACGCGACGTGCGAGCAAGAAAAAATCAACGGCAAGAACGCGCCCTCCTATCCCGAAGGTACAATGAGCCTTGCGGCGCAAGCTCTCGCGCAGAAAGACGACGCCTACGCCCGAAGACATCCTGTCTGACAGGGTGAAAAAGGCTTGCACGCAAAAGCGCTCGCGAAACAAAAGAACGTCGCGTGGAGTACGAAAGTTGCACTCCTGCAAAAAGAGAAGGTCAACGTGTTGCGCCCGAGCATAGTGCATCACCTCCCTCTGTTTGTCCAAGTCCCGAAAGCCCTGAACATTCAAAGTAAGAAAACGCACCAGCATAAAGGTGATAAGGGCACAACCCACATTAACCTTCCCATCTTCAAAACTCACTGTCGTCGGAAGGCACGTCGACTTCGACGCACAGTTTCTTGTTATCGTCGGCATCATCGGTGTCCGCTGAGGACGACGGCAACGCCCGCTTGGACGCATCTAGGCGGTCCGGTGGAGAGGGTCGGGGAGGAAGCAAGTCATGCACCTGGTTGATCGGGTTGACGAGGCGAGGGTCGGTCACAACGAGGGATGGGCCAGCAGTACGAGGCTCGTCAGTGCCGCCCGCATCACCTGTGGCCGTCGAGGAAGACAGACTTTGCTTGGTGGACGCTGCGAGCCGCTCCAGGAGAGATGGGGAACCTTGCAGATCGGCGACCTGGCTGACAGGGTTGACCAGATGAGGGTCCGTGACCTTCGGTGTAGGCGCGCCACTGGAAGTGGACGTACTGTTGCCAGCTACAGGCGATTTAGAGGTGTGATTAGAACGGCTCACCGCTGCTTTGCCGCTCGTGCCGGGCTTGCTGCGTTCCTTCCGGCGGCTGCGCGAGCCGCTCGAGGAACCAGGGAGAGCGATGTTGTTTTCCTTTGCACGCCCTGGCTCGCGCTGAGGCTGCTCCGCGAGGTCACTGCACTCGGCAGAGCTGGAGCTCGTGAAGTGGGAGGCATCGGTCGAAGACGATGAAGTGTCTTCTTCCGCAGGTGGAATCTCGTCCTCCGAAGGCGACAGGCAGCTCTCGTGTTCCATTTCTTGGCTGTCGCTTGTCGATTCACCAATCGTCGAGTTGACGCCCAGAGCAGTACCTTCGCTTGAAGCCTCGGCAGGCTGGCTCAAGGAGGCCCGGGGTAGCTCGGGAAAGTCGCTCGTACTCTCGAGAGCCTGCTGACTGGAAGGTGCGGGAGGCATCTCAGCGAAATTGCTCGCAGCGTCCGCATAGGAGCGGGGCCGCAGGCAGTCGGCGGTGGCATGGTTGCCCTTGCAGCGGCGACACTGCGCATTGCAGTCGACGTCATCGTGGCCGTACTCCGAGCAGCGGCCGCACCAGGGGGTCTTGCAGGCGCTAACTTGGTGGTCGGTCTGGCCGCAGCGGGCGCATACCCTCCGCACACCTTTGTACTCAAACTGGGCCTTGAACCCTCGAATCTTCATGAAGTTAGGGACGGCCTTGGCCATCTCCATCTTCACGAGTCGCATGCCGGTCTTGATATGCTGAAGGCTCCTCCACGCCGGCTGGCTGACGTTGAGGACCTTCCCATACGGTCTCAGAGCTGCCGCAAGCTCCGCGTTACTCACAACGGGGTTCAGGCGGTACACTGTCATGTAGACGACCTGCGGGCCCATGCAGGCCACAGGACACGAAACGCCGTTCACAACTACGGCTCCTTTCTCGGTGAGCTTGCGAGCAGCAGCAGCCGTAGCCGCCACCGCGCAGAACTTGAACCCACCCTGGTGCATCAGGGTGTCCAGGCCATAACGACCTACGATTTCCTCGAGGGCATTCACCAGGTCATCCACGGTGACGTCCTTCGGGGCCGTAAAGTAGAAAACATGTGCCTTGGGTGGTGGCTGAACAACCTCCCAAGAAGCCGTAATGACGTGTCCTTGTTGTCCAATATGGTGGTCCAGCGGTCAGTAGGGAGACGGCGTCCAGGAGGAAGGGGCTACCCCAACGTAAACGTAGGGCCGCGCCGCTGCAGTCACGTAGAAACCAAGAGAACCGCTCACTGATGACGTGTCCTTACGGAGCACAGAGCCCCATGGCGGTCTTAAAATGAAGAGAAAAATCTGAGAAAGCTACCAGTAACAGCGCTGACCTGCACTTAAAAAGAAAGGTACCTCCCAAACAGAAGCCCCACAGCATAGTGGCGTCACCGACCCAAACCGAGCGCAATGCAATGCCCGCTCCCCGCCCTGGGGGCCCGTCCTCGGTAGTCAGCGAGGCCAACTGACCTGATCAGGCCTAGCGTAGAGAGCCGGTGGGTACATGAGTTAAACACACATTAAAACCCGCCTACAAACAGCTTCTGCTTGTTCTTGACGATTCCTGAAGCGGAAAAAAAAAAACCGTTTCACAACTCTAAATCATGCTTGCTTATTTTGAACCGGTCTTATTCATTATACACTTTTCTTTTAGTACGTGTTACGTTCTAGCGCGAGGCGTTGGAAAACGAGTGTCAAGGTGTTTAGTATACCGTGACCACATGAGACGACGACGGCAGGAGACGCCGACAGCACGAGCCCCTAACGGGCTTCGCCCCTAATAGCGTCGATCGTGTCGTTTACACGCTTATCCACCAAAGCTGAGATGGCCGCCCAAGCTCAGGGGCGCCGCTGCACGGCCAAACAACCAGTGGATCGACTCGCAAGTGAACGCAAGGTGTTGTACCGAGGGGACCAAGGAGATAACAAGTTACATGAGAAATAAAAACAATTTAAAACCCGGCCGAAGACCGGAAAACTACTAAATTAACTAAAAACTAAACTAAACAACTAAAAAGTACTAAATATCGGTCATCTTGCTTCTACAGCGAAACTGAAGAGAGAGAGAGAAAAAAAGAGAATTGAGGGGAACGACATCAAGGCAGAGGCGCGGGCAAAAGCCTCCGGGGATCGCCGTCTCGGGTGCTTCTGAATGTGGAATTGTCCGCAGTTCCGTTCTGAGCAGCCGAGCCAAATGTTTTTACACGTCCATCTCGGAGTGAACCGAGCGATGCCGTAAGGGGTCGTGGGACCACTTCGCTTTTTCGAGGTCTCCACGACGGTTTCGTCTCGCACCCTTCGGTGCTTTTCAGATAGCATTCCGAGATAAAGTCTTGCACGGTACGATGCATCTTGTGCCGCATTTCTGCCCCCCCTCCCCCCCCCCCACCCCAACCCTTCGCGTTTTTTTTCCCCCGTTTACGCGCCCATCTAGCGCTCGCCAATTACCTTCATTCCCATACGTAACATATTTATTCTGTTTTCTTTGTTTTCGTTTACACACATAGGCGACTCATAGTAGGAGCTATAAGTTGTTCCAACTTCCTCAAGGAAGAGCGTCTGCTTGCCCCAGCGCTACAACTTACTCTCGAGGCCAGGTAATACAGCGATCGAGGTTCGCGATCCAAAACGAAGCATGAACGGACGCTGGCGCTGTTGTACTCGTGCTTTCGTGAGTCTTTAGCGTCGCGTCAAGGAACTAGGAAGGGACCAAAGACAAGTTCATACAGTGAACGACTTGTCTAGCGCCCTGTCCTGTCTTTCGTCAGTCTCGTCCTTTACGCGCAGTATTTTTGCGTTAAAATGCAACACCAATAGCCCAACAGGATGCTGTGCTGGGAATAGTCCATCGTAACAATCGGACAGTGTATTTCAATTTGAACTGCTGCAGCAAAAAATTAAAGTCGTTTGTTAAAGACAGTAGCACAGTGTAGTGTTTTTATGTTTCTCCAAAAAAAATATTTGGCACCAGTTATACTGCGCAGATGTAAAAGACATGTCCCCACGTGCCTGGCAGAACATATTTTATTTGATGCGCGCAACTTGGGCAGGAGCAATGCCCTGTGCTTCTTAATTAAACTTGCTTATCCTACTGTAGCGGTGAACATTGAAAGTGTTGCTATTTGAGATTTGGATTTAACTGTAGCGGTGAACATTGCGATTTCAATCTACGGGTTTGAAGCTCAGTCAGAAACGTTGAAAGTCGCGAGGTTTGCCTAACGCAGTGTGTTTGCTAATTCAAGTCCCTAGAGTGTAATTGACGTGACGGGCAGTTATTTCATTCGCTGATAATTTATGAATTCCCTGGAGCCACGCATGAAAATATCGCTCATGAAAATATCGCTCTGCTTGTTTACGTCAATCCCGCACTCATGTGTCGCCGGGACGCCCAGTGTGCATTGCGCTGCCCAGTACCCTCGCTGTCGGCAAGTAAAACTGTCTTGCGCTTCATGAACGCTTCATAGTGGTATTTCTTCCTAGTCAGAACGACTGGAGCGAGAGGCTAGTTAGCAGCAGCATAAATATGTGCAATAGCGGGCTAAGGTATGTCCATTGAAGAAATGGGGCACCAAAATGGGGCACCAAAATTACTAACATGATATTGGCGAATTGTTTTAGTTTGGGTTAAGTTGGATTCGGTGAGTAGTTCGTGCACATGGCAATTCTGGGGCCGTTTTGAAGCCGATTTCGGTCTTGAACCGATTGCAACACGCCCGCAATTTTAAAGGCTGCTTTTAGCGAAACAATGCGTGCGGGTTAGAATCATGCAAATGCGGTATTATCATTATCCTTTTCCCATTGCGTATTTTTCTTTTTTCCTCGATTAGTGTGGCTCGGTACGCAGATGTGTCAGCATCGCTAAGCAAGCATGACTTATTAGAGGAGACGTTCAGTCATGGACAAATAAAGTACGAAAACGAAAATGTGAACTAGAAGCGCACAAATAGCGCGATTTCTTTCCAGCAGATCAAGTTGACGAGTTGCTTAGTTACAGTAGCAAAGTTGGGAAATGTCGCTTTAGAAATATACCAATGGCGCGCCATTATTTCACCTCCACGAACAGTATTTTCAATTTTGCTTGTGCTGGTTCATATTTTCTGTCGTCGCATTTCACATGTCCATACTGTACTCCTTAGTTGCTTAGTTAATGTGACTGATCTGCTCGGCCTGACTGCGTGTTTCTATATACGCCCCCCCGCCCCCCCCCGGCCCCCTGGCCCACCTTGGGGTTCTCTTAGGGTCTTTTTTTTAAGTGCAGATCACTTTAGGGCCGCGCCTTGTCATCTTAGCTCGCTCGCTGGACCCAAGTTGAGCCACACGGCGTTCCGTCGTAGCCGCTGTCGTTGCGGCGTAACAAGGCGAAGGCCAAGCGCTTTATATAGCCATAAGCATTTGAAACTCGTGAACCGCTGGCGCTTGTCATACATCTCGCCGTTGTTTAGCGCAAAAAAAAAAAAAAAACTGTAGATATATTTGAGAGAAAATATACGTAACTAACCGGTAGCGCCCGCGTTCGATTACTTAGACGCTCGTTGGGTAGATTTTTTCGATAGTAAGCGAACAAAAGTAGCAGTGCAACGCCGCCACGTGCGGAAGGAAAAGCAAGCACAGAAAGAACAGAACTCTTGCTGGCGCAGTTTCAGACAGGGGGCGCCCGAGCACTGCGACAGCGGGAAATTTGATTTGCATTGGGTGGTAGCCGTCAGCGGATAACGGCGCTACATCCCATTATACCGAAACACTGCTCTAAGTTCCGACAGGTCTCACATTAAGTGGAACGGCTTCATTTTTTTTTCTCTGAGTTACTGTCGAAGGATACTGGTGCTCGCATCGCCAAGCAAAGAGGACATTTAACGAGAACGTACTTTGCACACTCGCTGTACTCCTCTCACAAGCATGTCCTTAGTACATTTCATTACACACGTTCCCAGGTCGCATGCCAGGAAGCATGGGATACGCCGAGCTGTGGTGACATTGTGGACGCATGGTGGTCGTGCATTCCGGAGGTCCCAGGTTTGAATCTCAACCGGACCTAAATACACCTACATTTTTTTTTGTCGCAGCACAATTAGCGTAATGTTTTTCTTCTTTTTTTTTTGAGCCATCGGCCATTTTGTGCGCGTCTCTGAGCCAGCGGCGCCGGATTTTGGACTTACCAAGCTAGCTCTTGTACTCTTGTGAATCACTAAATTCGCCCCTTCCGATTGCAGTCCTTACATGTCAATGTATTCTTGCCGTTTTATTCCTCAGGGCGGCCCCCAGGTGATGAAATCTATAGGAAGACCTTCTCCCCACCAGCGCAGTAATAGTCATCCCACTAATGTTTCCAACGTTAAAACCAGAATGAGTAAGGGTAGAGGAAAAGAGAGGAATGAAGTAACCCTTCAGGAAAACAATTTGCCGCCCCATCAGACCCGTTCTTGGAGAAAAGATCAGCTCCACATAATTCGCCGTGTTTAGAAACAAACGATAGTCCAATCAGCTAATGGGTTTCTAATTACGCCTCGTGAGAGATATCTGCCTTTATCGCTTGTGCAAATGACAGCAACGAGGGCTATTGCGAAGAAATCAATTGGCACAGAGTGCACTCCCGGGAGGCTCTTTCAATAAATTTCCCCGGCGAGATTACCGAAAGCGAAAAACGCGGGCTTCCTTGAAAGCTTGACTAATGACCTCCTGTTCAACGGTGGTAACGCAGTGAAATGTGTAGATAAGATGCGAAACGGGATCTTGCTGCCGGAATGGTATAATGATACTGAGTCTGAATTTGCGCCAACAAGAGGTCCTCCACTCTTGGCGTGCTAGTTGCGGTTGGTATAAAATGAGGAATTGTAACAATCTTTCATATCACACTAAAAGCTCTTCTGTCTGATGTGAAAAGCTACAGACATGCTGTGCCAACAAACTGTATATCTCCAAAAAGCATTCCGTTTAATTTCAGTATTTGCCTCTCTTGTGTACTGTCATGTTGATTGGCTGTTCAATGAAGGTCAAAATGTGGAAGGGCGCAATTACGCATGCATGCAAACTCACGTGTGCAAATATATGCACACGCACAAGCACCCACACAAACGCACGCGAGTAATTTGTTTTGTTTTATATTTGCAGCCCCAACATACACGATAACTATGCCTTGGTATATCTATTTACTCCTTCCTTAAATTTTGCCACTGGTTTGATTGTTTACAAATTTTGCAGGGTATTCCTTTTACTAAAATTGTATAATGATGTTCTGATAATCTTGTGTATATTTCCTTTCCCTGTGTATTGAATGTATGCCCTGAAGTTCCGCTTCTTTGTATAGCCCCCTTACCCCATTCTCCACCTGAAGTATGTGAAGTTTTTTAAAAAATAAATTGATAAATAACTGTTACGCGTCGGCAGGGTGAGACATGAACCGTGTTAGATCAATCAAGCGAGGACTTAATGGGCGGGCATCATGGCACGAGCGAACCTCAAGGCTCTGCCACATTCAGTGTATCATTGTCTTCACTCAAGCCCGGTCTACATCATGGTGCAAATTTTGCCTGCGAATTCGCAGCTGTGGCTGCGCCCGTGCGGCAAAACGATTGATTTCGTTGCTGTGGCAGATTTACAAACGTTTGGGATAGTCGAACTTCTCTTGTGAACGCCGCCTGGAATTTGGTAGTTTGTCGTAGCAGTGAAAATAGGAAAATAAATCATTTTGCCCCGTAGCGGTGCGGCAGCTGCTAATTCCCAGGCGAAATTCGCGCCATGAGAAAGGGCTTCAGGCTTCCGTGGCCGTGCGCCACTGCCTACTTCGTCGCTGTCTTGTAAATAAATAAATAAATAAATAAATAAATAAATAATAAATAATAAAGCACGTTTTCGCACATAAGCATGCGTATTTGCACTATGTCCACAAATAAGAAGTTGAAGTACTTGAACGTTAAAGAGAACTCGCGGTTTCTGCTTAGGGAAACTCATCGGCACATTTGTGCTCGGCGTCACCGGTTTTAAATTTTAGCGCCAAAGCATTAGGTACCGCCTTAAATGAAAAATCCTCTTAAATGAAGGAACCTCACACCAACCGCGTAAGACTTGAAGGTAGCGAAGCTGTACGCAACCTTCACGGCCATCACGACGGTTTAAGTTCACGATTGCAGCCGATTTGCTTCGTCTTCGCTGCCGCAACGACCTTCGCTCCATCATTGTTGCTAAAAGTGTAAGCTTCCTTCATTTTTCTGGAAGTAATAATCAGTGGACATCACCCTGGAGGGGCGTATGCTATGATGTGTCTTTCTCGTTCCGGAAAGTGTTGCCACGATTACGGCGAACGCTGAAGTTTTTTTTGCCAATCTTGGCCAATCTCACTAAGTGGGTATGCTTGGCTTAACAAACGTGCGCAGGGGACGTTGGGCAGTCGACGCGAGGCACGCACACGCGAGCGTTGGGCATTTTCTTGTTTTTGTTAGCTGCCCGGTGGTCGACGACAGGCCCGCGCTCACGTGCGCGAGCTCGGCAATTTATTGGTATTGTTAACTGCGGACACGAAAAACCACTAAGTAGCTAGACAGCTTCCCTGTTGAAGCGCGGCGCATGAACCCCCAATCTCTGCGACACGTTCCATGGCGCATGCCTCCGAAATTGACCACAAAAAAGGAGTACGTGTTGCTAGGCGTTTTCGGTGCATCCGGAAAGGGCGGGGGTTCCAACAATGGCCACGCACTCCCCCGCCCCGCGGCGCAACAATCGCGACCCTGGACGCTCTGCACGGAACAAAACGCCCTGCGGTGGTTAGTTGGAATCCCAATGGCGCCTCTTCCTCACGGTGACCAGCGACGTCGCTGTCATGAGTGAGCCAGGGCACTCGGCACGGCGCTGAGGCCTCAACGGCGTTACATTTGACATTAAGGCTTTCGCGTTCAAAAACTCCAAATACGTGTTGCGGGGTCCTTGATGGTTTTTTTTTTTTTTAGGTGCGAAGCGCCTTAGGGTCTAGGGCAGTCGGCGTCTCATGCGGTCGTCTTCTCGTGTCGTCGTAGCATCATGTAGTTATGGTACTAAAACACTGGGACGCTCGTTTTCGAACGCCTCGTGCTAGAACGTAACGCGTACTAAAAGAACACACCGAAACAGTCGTTTTCCAACTCATCGCGCTAGAACGTTTCAGCTCCGTGGGCAAAAACACGTACTAAAAGAACACACCGCGGGGACCTTATTTTCCAAGGGCTCGCGCTAGAACACTTCGGGCTTCAAAGAAACGAGACTTACAGCAAAGCTGTATACCTCTACCCCCAAAGGTTTCTCCTGCGCGGAGAAAAACGCCAAATCGCAAATAATAGACTTCCACAGTGCACGCTTCACCCTTCTCCTGGTTTCACGTTAGTGGAGGTGGCCCGGTTGAGCCTTCTCACGGCGCGATTTTCCTCGAGAAGTTGATTCAGTAGCTTGTAATAACTCTTACCCTGCTTTTACTTCATCAAAATTGATGTTCATTTCCTCATTTTTGTTTACATTGTTTGTTATTGCTGTCTAGTATACAACTCATCCTGAGTGCACCAGAACTGTGAATATAATAGAGGCTTGCGTTAAGGGGGACTCACCTGTTAACATTACTGTGGGAGTTACCACTTCATGACCCACGGGCTTAAAAACTATCGTGCACGAACACGAAAAGTTTTACAAATAGTACATATGAATTGTGAGAACGGCCTAGTTTGCTTATTTTTGAAACATGTCACTTCTGTACTGAAATAATACACAAAACTCTCACTTGCTAGACAGCTAGCGCCATGTAGTGAAAACTAGAAAAACCAGAATGCTTTTTTTGTTTATTTTTATTTAACTAATGAAGTGATGTATTTATAGATGGAACAAATTAGGCTGCTAGGAACATTCCTATGGATTTGAAAACCTCTTCGTATTGGTACACGATGCTTTTTAAGCCTTTGGGTCCGAATTAGTGAGTCATATAGGAATGTGATCAGGTTAGTCCCCCTTAATATCGGCAATATCGCAACACTGTGGCTAATATAAATATTGAAGATGAGGTATTCGCGGTACGATAAATCGATAACTGACGATAACTGACTACCTGTACGATAACTGACTACGACTACGATAACTGACTACCTGTCACAGTACCCTAAAAATTATTGCAAGAAATTTGTGTAGATATAATGCCGCTTTTGGTGTATGCAATTGTGTGCATTACTTGAGTTTGATCACTTGACTTTCCCGCAGTTGAACGTAGTTCTTGTGCGTTTGCTATTGCGCTAATATGTCGGCGATATCGACAAAGAACAACAACCAATCAGCCACCCGCGGAGAGGGATGACGTCAAGACGACGCGGCAGCGGAGTGTGCTGGGATGGGGCTGCCTTTGAGCTGTTGCGGGCCTATTTCCTTTGGGGTGACGTCATGTCGCGGCGGTGGCGGTGACTCTCCCTTCTTAGATAATGTTACACGAGCATGTTGGACGTTGATGCGTAATGTAAAGGGAGGGGGGGGGGGGGGGACAGGTGAAGCGAATGCAGGGAAAAGTAGGCGACTACACAGGATGCAATAAGGAAGACAACGACGGAATTGCGAGATTCCTGTATAACGAAACGAGCGAATGCCAGCGAATGCAGCCGCTAACGCCAGCAAACGTGACCGCTGAGGTGGGAAAAGCGGCAAGCACGCTAGGCACAGTGCGCGGACGTGGCTGGGCAGCGGCATGCGAGAAGCGCAGAGTGCAGGGCTTCTGGATCGTGAGCAGTGCGCGCGCGTCCGGCATATCCTTAATATAGCGAATGAGAGGTATGCCCCACTCATGCGTTCCCAGGGACCAATCAATCAACCTGTAATTGTATTTATTGCTTTGCTTTACGCGGGAGTTTACAAGCGACTCCTTTTATTCCCCTTTTTACTTTTTATTTTTTTCATTTGAGGTAGCATATAGCATTTCGCAGGGCCGGCGTCGGCAACATCAATCAACGATGCATCTAAAATTGCATCAATTTGCAATAAAATTGCATCAATTTGCATCAATTGCAACGATGCATCAATCAACGATGCATCTAACGATGCATCTAACGATGCATCTAAAACGTAGCATCTAAAATTGCTCAGTGATCATGCAAAGCCCCTATTGCAAAACCACTCGGATTTCATGATTGCGCTGTGTACCCAGAATGAGCGGTTAATCGTAGTTTTACTTCAAAGAACACAACCTCAAACTGGAGCCACTGCGTTTGCGGCGCTTTCCAACGCGAAACTCTCGTAACGTTCCGTGACGCCCACACGCTTCCTATAAAAGTGTCCTGTGGCACTACCACTTTTATGTGCAGCGACCACTGCTACTTTATAAAATTAAGGCCCACCGTTAGTACAGCTGATCTCTTCTGTTTTTTATTAAAATCTCCCTCTTTCGCTGTCTCTCATTCCGTCAGCATGAATTCCACCTTTTCAAGGGCGTAGCCAGCTTAAATGCGGAGCACGAGCAACGGCCTCGTATGCGTCGCTAGTTCTCTGCTGCTTATTAAGTTAAAGCGGAAACGGACGCAGCCTCACCTCGTGCCGCCCTCCCTGTACAATACACCTCGCACAGAGGAAGCACCCCAGGTCGTGCCGAGCCGAGCCGCGCCGAGCCAGCGAACCCAGGAGTGCACACGCCTGGCGTTTGCCAAGTGTTGACTCGGCGGAACCGACGCGCACTGTGCAAACACTTTTCCCGCACTGCTTTTCTGCGAGCGGCAAAGCCATACGGTCGCCGGACGCGCGCTGCGGGAAATGGAACGAGCGGGGCTCGCTCAACCACCTCGCTAAACTGGGGGCTGCCGCGGTCGGAAGTAGCCACCGTTGCTGTTCAGCACGCTCCGGACGGCCCCGAGCTTGAGTTCTCTCATTTTTGAGCTATTTTACATTGTTCTCAGCATTGCCGATTCTTTCTATCAGACCCCAGAAGCTCCATCCTGAGCTCTCCTAGGACGTGTGAATGAAACGCGTGGTTATCATAAAAGCTCGTCCCCGAATCCAGTGCGGCGATGCCCGTATTGCTGAAGGGTAAGGCTTGAAGGGAGCCAGAGAGATTGTGCGTGGACTTTGACACTTCCTAACCGCACTGATGCACCTACCAAAGAGAAAAATGGCTATTTATTATAGATGATTTCCTACACCTCCTGAGCGGGTATACGGCAATTGTGGGTTGGGATGCTGGCACCGCGGACAAAATTGACCGCTGCGAACGAGCCGCCTGCGTGTCACGGCAGCTGTAATTGTCAGTGGGCTATTCCCTTGAGTGCTTGAGTGTGCATGCGGGAATGGCGAGTGGATGTGTTGAGGCCACAGCAAATGAAAATTAATTTTCTGCAGCTCTTGTCTTGTCACGCATGATCATCCTGGCCCTATGCACCAGTCATTCGAATTGTCTTTTTTTTTTCGTTTCACTTTTACTTATAGGTTTTAGTATTTACTTACATCACTCACTAAATAACTCGTCCCTGGCGCTCTTTGCCCTTGTTGGCCTTGTGCCATTAAACGCCAACCATCATCATCAAATGAAAATTGGTCAGTCGGCCGTGAGCTACTCGGGGCTGATCCTATTGCCACTGGCCAATCCATGCGAGAGGGTGTGTTTTTACGCACTTTGTATTCTGCCTGAAACTACCAGTTAAAATGAAATCGACAAAGTTTCCGTTACTGAAATTTTTCCTTCGGGCAAACATACTCAACCTTAGGGATTTCCGTTTGAACTGGTAGAATAACACCAGTACCTTACTTCAAAACGCCCACCGATTCCTCTCCCGCTACAAACAGCTAGCCCCGATTATATCAGTTGGTAGAGCGACAGCCCTAGATACGCGGTGGTCCAGGGTTCGCACCCTTGTTCAGGACAAATTTTTCTTCAACTGCGAAGTTTCTGAGAAAGCTGTATAGGTTGCGTTTAAAACCTTACGACCGCATTTCAGGTGTATGTCATCTTTTCTTCTTGTTTTGCATTCAGAGATGCAGAATAGTTGACGCCTCTCAAAGGGAGAGCGCTCAGGAACTTGAAGACTATACATAGATGATAATGGCGATGCATCCAGGATTATCGAGAAGGGCACAGATTGGTGCTCACACTGTGTGTGTGTGTGTGTGTGTGTGCGTGTGTGTGTGTGCGTGTGCGCGTGCGTGCGTGTGTCTGTGTGTGCATGCGCTCGTGTGCGCGTGCGTTTTTTATTGATGTTTGCTTCCGAATCGAGGACACGAACCTAGCACTTTCCGGCGGTCTGCTTCCTTTCTTCCTGTGTGTTTTTTCAGCATTTCCGGCCGGCGCAGAAAGTAAGAGAGAGAGAGAGAGTGGTGTTCGTTGCAGCCGGTAAACCGAACGGCCGAGAAACTAAACATTGGAATGCGGCGCTTCATCCATCTCTCCGCCATATCGCCGACGCGGCTCCCTGTCTTCTTTCCCGGAAAGGACGGCGCTGTTTATCTTCTTTGTCCCCCCCTCTGGAAGGGCCCTTTAGAGCTCTTCATCTTCAGCCCACAGTGTCCCATCTCACAACTCGCCTTCCTTTCATGCAACGCCATCTTGCAAGCTGAAAAATACGATGTAAACTTTACTGTGAATGGCGTTCTCCAAGCGAAATTTCCTCTGGACCTCTCCCACATAAAAGTTGAAGATGAATAGCCTTTCAGCTCGGAGGCGATCGGGGAGAGAGAGCGAGATAGAGAGAGAGAGAGAGAGCTAGAGAGAGAGAGAGAGAGAGAGAGAGAGAGACGGTGGACGGACGGATGGACGGACGGATGGATGATATGGATAGAGAGAGAGAGAGAAAGAGAGAATCGTCTTAAGGAGACTGCGGAGGTTAGCCTGGCAATGGCGCCTAGCTTGCTACCTCAGTCAAATAGAACGAAATCTGAATTTAGTCAATGTGATGATGATCACCATGACTAGGATGATGCGTATGCTCGCGTAAACTTGTTTGAAGATATTAATAACGTCCTGTACACCACAGGGAAGTCAATAGAGCTTTTTCGACAGGGATGCTCGTTTAGCATTCGTCCGGGGCTTAACAGATCACTTAATTTCAATTTTCCAGTGAGCGCCTGGACCAGGGACAGTAAGAGAGATGTTTTAAGTGCTGGATACAGGGAATATCCACATGAGACGGGGCATACGTCCTCGCGCAAGGTCTATTATGGCATGTCATGTATTAATATATTGGTTAACTAATTGGTTACTAGCACTAATTGGTTACAATTTGTTACTAATTTGTTATTTTGTTACTAGCACTGCGTCCTCTATCACTCCACTACCAACTCGCGTTCGACTTCTTGCTTCATTTAAGCACTGTACTTTGAATGAAATCAGTGCATAAATGATAAAGCTGAAAGTTATGAATTCACCGGCAAATAAAAAGCCCGAACCTGCAAAAAAATGAAACGAAGTAGGTATGTAAGGAACTATAACCGACACATTTAAATTAATTTCGTGAGTAAATATTCATTGTCATGAACACCGAAATACCTGTTTGCGCCGTAAGGGTGTTGTACCGAAAGGCCCATGTGCAATAAATTGGTTTTCATCCCGCCCTGGGAAAGTGCATGTCCAGCAAACCTGTTATAAACCACCACAAAAGGGGTTGGAAGAGCGTACGAAATGTTTGTCGTCGTCTCGGCGGGCTTGTCGCTTACGCTCGGTTATTGCCACTAGATAAGGGTACGGAGTATGGGCACTCTTTTCCCCTATTGTTCCATGCCTCCGCAATGATCATTGGTCAGTTCGCATTACGTGACATTTGTATACCCAGCGACGGTTCATGGGTGTCGCCATTTTGTTCTTTATGTGTTTTAGTCGGTCAACCCTGGTAGGTTTAGCTTCTGCTCCTGCTCTGCGGCTGCGCGCGACTGACATCGTTCCGAATGCGGGTCCACAATAACGAGTGCAGCAGCGTTTCAGCAGCAAAAGTGTGTCTAAAGTTGCCGTTTCGCTGTGCCTTAGGTAGTGTTGTTAACAAACGACACCGTCGAAGTTAAGGGCGAGGCCGTAGGTGCGGCAATCTCGCAACACTGATAAACGCAAAACGGCCGCCTTTCCTGCCCTGCGTGCCTAAGTGGCGGTACTCTAATACCTTATCTACTGACACTACGTTTGGCTTCTATGGCGGCAAATGCTGAGTCTTGCCTAGCCTGACGCATGCGCTAGTCGTCTTGTGTGCAAGAACTGCTCTATTTAGTGATGCTATTTCTGCCTAGCCTACAAAGAGAACCTGAAAACATAATCTTAACCAGGAACACAGGGGGTGAGAGGGTCCCATTGTTCACAGGTGCCTTATCATTCATAATGTGGTTTTGATGCTTGTTTTGTGGTTTCTTTAAATGAATACTGAGGTCTATTCTCTATGCCTGATTAGCTTGGTGCATGCGCTCATCGTCTCAGGCTTTGGAACTATGGTTTTTTTTTTGCCCGGAGATGAAACCATTGGGAGGTAGAGGTATTCAGCTTTGCTGTAAAACGTCCGTGCTTAAAGCTGTCTGTGGACCGACAGATCCACATTCCGAACAGTTCGTACTGAAACTCCCTGTGACCAAATGTCCTTTATTTCAAAAAGACCTCAGCCGCCACCCTGGAGGAGTAGGAGCGTTGGGGGGAAAAGGGGTCTTCTTTCAACGAGGCGCCCTCTTAATCCACGTGTGTGTAGGCTAAAACAGTCCTCGAAATTTCGTCGCATGCCTTGCTTGTGGTCCTCTTAATCCAGGTGTGCGTAGGCTTAAAACAGTACTCGCCATTTCGTCGCATTCCTTGCTTGTGGTCGGTCCTCTTAATCCACGTGTGCGTAGGCTTAAAACATCCTTCGCTATTTCGTCGCATGCCTTGCTTGTCGTCATTAGTCACCGCTGCATGAGGTCGCTTGAGAGCGCTGAACTCGTTAGGGCTCACCCTACGAGACATGTTGCTCTAGTCGACGTTCATTGCTATAAGACCTGTTGTGTGCTATACATGCAGAGAACTTTACGCAGACCAATATTCGCCTCCGTTAATTTTGTAGTTTCAGTTTATATAAACTATCCAGTGCGGGATACATCTGCGCAGTCACAGAAGCAGAAATGCACACACAAGATAACTCTAAACGTTCTTTTTGTTTAACCAGGGTTGGGAAAGGGAGCAATCATATGCTCGTAAGTTTCTATGATACTGGGGTGTATCGCTGAAAGGACCTTGAATGAGATGTAATGAATCAAATAACTAAACAGTACCGAAGCCGTCTGTTGAGCACGATAGAGGAAAAAACGCGTGGAATTTTATTCTGTTAATATAAGATGGCGTAAATATCTCTGAGAAGTTCGATGCAACATATCTGATTTGAACGTTCCTGCAACCAATAAACTCAATTACCATAGAACTACAAGCTTTAACAAAAAGCAAAGACACCCTTTCATAAGACCATAATGTAGAGGTCATGCGAAAGTCCGTTCAGTTGATATCTGACTCATTTTTCGTGGGTAATTCTTTTTCTGTCTCTATCTGTTATCCTTCTTGCAACATATCGAGTAATTCCTGTGGACAGGGACAACAAATCACTCTGTAGGCCATCGGTAACGAACACACAGCGCACAAAAAGGAAACACAGCCGTCTAGTGGCTTCCGGAAACAAAGGCGGAGAAGAGTGAGAAGGGACACGGAATGAACACACTCTCCCTCACAGTCGAGAACGAAAAGGAAAAGGATAACTCGCTCTAGGAAGAGAGCGCGTTAGGTGGACGCGTCGAACGACCACCGCAAAGCACAATAAACAAAAAGACGCTAACGCAAGCAGCTACCGCGACACTCAGGGAGGCGGTCACAGAGGAGGCGAAGAGCAGGTCAAAGGTCAAGCACAACACAGGGAAAGCGAGAGGGAAGATGAAGAGTGAGCAGGGGGTGAGACGCGGAGACACCGATTGCGCCCGTTTTTGACCTCGCGGCATCTTAAGGCGCCGTCCTTCCAGGAAAGACATCCGAAGGAAGGGGCCTCGGGACGCTCGGATGCGGCTGCTGCATCTGAGGAACGACCGGCCGTGGGCTTGGCTGCAGCGGGAGACATATGGGAATGTGTCGCGCGCGGACGGTCTACGACGGCGCGCGCCACTGGTGCTGCTTCTGCTAGCGGGGCTGTCGCGTGCGGCAGCACTACTCTTTTTTCCCTTCCAAGTAGCGCAGATACACTGGGGTGCCGTTCCTGGAATTACGCCCATCCACACATCTGGACGGCTTCGAGCTGGAGGCGGAGGAGACGAGGTGGCAGCGTTATAACTACATCATTCCGAAGCGACCCCCCGTTGCCCAGCTGCGCCGCACCGGCTCGTGGATCGCCTGGGCGAGAAGGAAACGAACCCCCTCTGCGTGTGTTTCACTTGGCTTCTTTTTTCATAAGTTCTCTCTCATTGGCAGGAAGGACAAATTGCCGTTGACATTATAGACGAACGGTACTGGCTGTAAAGTTTGTAACAGTTTCGGAACCTTTTCTTTGGTCCTCCTGACGGAGACAGGAGTCAAAGGTAAGGAATCACTAAAACCAAGCTGATTGTCTTGTTTCGGCATAAAGACCGCACCCTTTTTTGCAGCTCTGTCGGCTTTAGGTGACTGAAACAGTTTTTCTTGCTTACAAGTAACCCAATAAACAGCAATTTCTGACCCGCTCTTGTTTCCGGTACATTCTTGTTTTGTGAGGTACAGTATGATGTCACAGGGCGCAGCTACGTACCTGCGAATATAAAAGCAATCTGCCAAAAGCATTTTCACGCTTTGGCAAGATCCAGTGCGAACATTCTTTATCGAAGGCACTTGGAACGCTGCGAACATTCACCTTGAGGATTAGTTACAATACAAAGGGCCGACGGAGGGCGGAACGGTGGCAGCCCTGTTTACCGGTGCCTATTCTTCATTTTCTTGCTGTTAAAGGAAATTTGACATTAACTGTGGCTGCGGCGTAGTTGTAAAACGGGCCCGGAAATTTAGCGATTCAAATTTTTTTTTCAATTTACTACCCCTTTATTTTGCTACACATTTTTGGAAAACTTACCTTCTATTAAAGTAAGATACTTTACACACTAGCCATCTCTCTTCATTCAATTCGCGATGCAGATATGGGCCTTACTTCGGATGCTCCCCCAGTGCCCACCAGCAAAACATGGAAACTTTGAAAATCAGCAAGGATCACCCGTAGCACGCACATATGTTGGTGCTATTTATTTTAATCATATGTCTGTTCCGTGTTACGAAGTACATTATCGCTCACAGAGTATTTTTGTTTTCTTATAAATTGTTCCAAAGTAAATGCACCTGAAAAGTTCAATGTTAATTTTTGCTCCTGTTTCTCTAGAATACAAGTAGTTCCCCTTGATTATACGGAAATCCCCGTACAAACTTGTCTTCGTATGCGACTCTTTCGTTTTGTATCTACTAATAGATGTATTCCCATGCTCACTGTAACGTCTGAACTGTTTCCCAAATTTTCTTGTCCCATACTTTTTCGTGCATTTTACTTTTAGGTTTTGCTTACGCCATGACGAGAACTAACTTGGAGAAGTTGATGGTTGTGCTTATATGCGCTTATCCCAACCCTTCGACTGACGCATAATTGCCTTGGCTAAGCTTTAGTGCGAAGAAAAGAGCAGTATATCCGTCAAACACACAGAAAAATGACGTTACCATTGTTTTACGCCCCACAGAGACCACGTTGGGGACTCTGTGGATGAACTCCGACTCCGTCACAGTTCATCTTCTACTCATCGCTTGCCACTCGCCACTCATCGCATCGGGACGCCTTCTCACGTAGCCTTCGCTCTCCAATAACGGTATTCACTAATTCTATTTTATTATTTGTAGTTTTTTTCGTCCCGCAGTGTTGAAATATCTGTACATTTAAATTGTGTATCTACCTTATTCACTGTTATTCCTTCCGTGTGCTTGCAGATCGAAATGTGCCTTTTACTACGTTGAAAACCTTCCTACCTTGGATTCCAAATAGCCGCTCGCAGTCTTGAACAAAGTAAATGAACCAATACATGTTCACGGTGTCCCTGTTTTAGTCGGTGGTCCCTTGACATGAAAAGGGGGATTCTCATTGCCGGGCGCATCGTCTTGCAAGCGGGCCCCGCAGCCATCCGCACTTCCTCCCATTCCCTCCGAAAGTGCTCCCAATTCATTAGGGCGTACACACGAACCGAGGAAGCGTAGTACATACTCCTCAGGCCTGCTTTTGCGCCGACAAGGGTAGATGGGAGAGTAGAACCGAGTAAGTCCCGCAGCTCCTTTCATGTGCCGCGTATCTGGCTCGTCTTCAGCCCACGGCCAAAGCCCCAAGGACAACCAAGGAGGGCGCCCAAACATTAGGACTCGAGCGCTTTGAAGCCCGCATGCTCCTGCCGCAAGCAAGTTGTAGGAGCAGAGGAGCCCGGATTCATCATGAACGCCACCAGGAGCTGCCTGGAATGAGCGGCTTTTGGACTCCTCCGCCACTCTTTTTTTTTCCTTTTAAATCTCTCTCTCTCTCTCTCTCTCTCTCTCTCTCTCTCTCTCTCTGCCTCTCTCTGGGCCTGTAGCTCACAGGAGATGGGATGGCTGATATGGGAACCTTATAGTTCTCTCAAATTCTCCATTATTAGGCTGCGTCTACGCTCAGCTTAAGCCCACTCCTGTCAGCTAAAGCTCATGACGATCCGTGCCACAGGCGGTGGATAGAATTAAAAAATCACGGCTTCAATAGAAGGAACTGCTGGTGGGGGTGATACAATAGCCGTGCATCAGTGCCTGGATGACGACAACTGAGAGGCAGAAGGCGATCTCCTATTAAAAGATTCTGTTGAGTACGAGTTCTAGAGTGATGAGAGCACCCCGGCTTGCTATATCGGGGTGACAAGAACGATTGGAAAGCGCAGAATAATAGGTGGCATTATTATTATGCATTACTAGTAGTAGTTGCGGCTGTCTAATACCAGCTTCCTTCACCGTTTTACAAGCCTTTTTCCAAGCGAAATGCTTTTCTGCTACACGCACAGCAAAGTTCATGCGTACGAAATATAAAAACAGGGTAAATTTTTCTCAACAACCCTGGATTTCAGTTCCGCCTCTATTTCGAAACAAAACTCTGACCACTTGCGCAAAAGTCTTCGTTGAACGTAATTCACAGATGTTAATTTGTCCTAAGTAAATAGTGTAGAGCTATTTGACAGCGCCAGGTAATTCATTACCATCTACGCAAATGGAAAAAAAAATGTTGGCTCGAAATAGCGGCAATCGTTCAGATATGCGCTCGCTACGTTTTCACCGGTGTGCTGTTTCCTCTACTGTCGCTACAAACATACTCGTATTTACGACAAATATCATCATAACTATCATCATCATCGTCAACAGCAACAACAATAACAACAACGTACTATTTTGTGTCCTCTCTGATGGATAAATGCCTCTCCGAAACCCTCCACATAGACTCTCACGACCATCAATCAAGACTATCACTGTAATCGGTTATATTTGCGTGAAACCACTATACTGGGAGCAAATGAGCTGTATGAGACTATTGGCCTCCTGTTTACGGGACATACTCAGGAAAGAAAAAAAAAATACCTGTGAAGATGTGGTTTTTCCTAGTGATTCACTAATTTTTTGGGAGGCTCAGTTCCGTAGCGTACACTCTAATGCAATCCTATGATTCAGATCCTCCTCTGCACACTCACTTAACAAATCGTCCAGACAACAATAAATCTTCGGTGAATGACGATGTCGAGCATGTGGTTTGGCTCAAAACTTTGCTGTGCGCTCTGGCATCACACAGTGCAAGCATGACTTTCTGTACTGCGTAGTGCCACAGCGATGATCTCATTTTCGAGCCAAATGGGATGTACGCTGCTGTCATGTGCCGAATTTGCTTTGTTTGCACATGGATTGGTCAATCGAGTGCATTGTGGGGAAGCAATGTAACAGGACTGCCTTAGGGTGTAGGTAACAATGACAGGGAGTATCCTGGAAAGAAAAATCTAATTTCTTTCATAGATACAATGATAACGAAGGAAACCGGGGCATAGTAAATACATTCCCTATCAGCTTCTTCTTTTCCCTCCTCTTCATCTTGAGAGCTGCGCTGTAAAGTCACTAAGACGAGTGTGGATACGTTTACCTACAAACCATATACTTCATGCCCTTCTGTACCCGGAGTGAACAAAAAAAAAATAATGCACCCTCCTCTCCTTCCAGGCCCATTCTTTCTCCGCTACGAGCAGCACCAGTCCAGCGCAGTATGTTCGACCCAGCGCCCGGTGGCCGAGCGCGGCCCCGAGGAACACGCAAGTGCACTCGGCGCAATGCCAACAACGCCCAACAGCGCGAGCAGCGAAGCTATGTACGTTGGCGTGAAGGCGCGAGATGCTCACCTCAGCGCCCCTCCAGATAGTGTCAGCGAATATGCCCACACAGTCCGAGCTCCGAGTACCACAGAAGCCTCGGCTTGAGGAGTGTAGTTTGTCGTCTCTAATGCTTTTAATCTCCTTGACAGATTGTTAGGACAGTGAGCCGGCGGTTGTTCATGAGAAGCCTAGAATAGTAGGAAGATAAGGGCTAGCAGATGGCCTGATGCTATTCCTAATTCTTGAGCCTGAAAGGCAGAAACGGGGCCGGCCGTAGTAACGTGATAAGTTCTAGAGATCGGAACTTTAGGCACAAAAACATCGTTTTAGGCGCCTGTAATAGGCACTGCAAAGTGCCGTTTAGGCAAATATAGGTACCAACTACTGCCTTTTAGGCACATATGGGCTCAATTCGTATTTACTTAAGCAGCGTAGTTTACGACAGATTTTTGACTTGCGGTAGAAACAGCGGACAAGTCTTGTGCTTTGTGAGAGCGATTTTTTTTTCTTCGGGAAAATAAGCCCCACAAGTGTTTCTATTTTCACAGATTTACGTGAAATGCAGGGTGATTCAATAACAACAGAAAGGCTTAAAAGCTATGACAAACCAGACTCATCACAATGTTTTGCTGCTTGAACTTGTCTCCTTTCAGTCGATAATTCTGCGCAAAAAAAAAAAAAAAAAACGCTCAAGGTCCACTGAATCTGGGGGAGTGTGCTTGTACTTCGGGACGCTATACATGACCGGATACCATCTGAATTTCAGAATGTTGGCTGCTCAGAACCTTTGAGCAGTTCTTTTAGCACAGGGAAACCAGAAATTTAATGTCAGACATAATGGACAGAACGTCAGACAGGCATGGCTCTATCAGCAACCGGTCCTTCGGGGATGGTGGCGGATCTGTCCTGGCCCTTCGAAATGAGCTCAGTGTTTTTAATCACAGTGGCGCCCAATCTCTCAGCTGCGGAAATGCTTTTTGCTAAAAGGATGAAATAAGCACACGAATGTGCCATGTAACGTTAGTTTTCGCGCCGTGTAGAATAGTATAGGCGGCGACGCTTTTGTCGACTGCAGAGCTGCTAATACCACCGGCGAGTGTTTCTGCAGTAGTTTTCCGCCATTAGCCGAGTTCTTTAACGCGTAACAACGGGCTCTGGTAGAAGAGGCACAATCGGTCACGGCTGCATTGAAGACAACCCTGCGCCTCAAAGAAAGATCTTATTGCCGGTATTTATTCGTTGACAGAGCGCAATCGACCTACTCAGCTGTTCGCAACACCGATTAATCCCATGGACAGTACAGGGAAGTGCAATAATCCCATACAAATTCCTCAGCAATTCGGTTCTGCAGAAACAGATGACTAGCGAAGCGGCGGAATAACACCATTCAGTAACTATTCACTATACATGGATTAATAATATTAGACAGCACGCTAGATTCTTTGCAAATAATTCCCTTATTGCTAGGTTTCTAAACGCCCTTGAAGGTTACCCGGCACGGCAATGAGGGCTGTCATGAACAGAGTACTTGAAAAGTGACGAAATGCTCAGTTCTATGAGCTCCGTTTCTCGTTCCTTCTTCGTCCTACACGTTTTTCATCTTGCCGGCCGGCGGTGTACCCTTGATCGGCGGATGAATGTGCATGCGTTCGTGGCGTCACCTAAAAATTTGTTGCCTCAAACTTGCACGTGGTTTTTCATTGACCTTGAGTGGAATGTCCGCGGATGTGTCTCGTTCAGTTTCTTCTTTGCTTGCTTTTTATTGCGGATAGGGCACATCGGCAAAAGTTTTCGCCGTTGGTCCGTGGACACAGGACCGCAGAGTGACGTAGATCAAAACAGCTCGTGTGTACAGGGTGACGTCCGTAAGGTTGGCTGCGGTGTCACGGGCCTCTGGTGGCTCGGCCGAAGTGGCTAGTCGAGGTGGCGACGTCAGAGTGGTGGCGGCTCGAGCACGGTTTGCGTTTCTCGGCGGGTTCGGCAGGGCTCGCGGATTTTTCTCCCAAACGGCGTGCGAAAACACCCAGTTGCGGGCTTGCCAGCGAGAACAGTCGTTGCAGAACATGGACTCAAAAAACCAAAATAGGCATATAGAGCACAAAAATTCCCCCGCATTTCCCCGAGGGGGAGAATGTGAAAGTGCGAATGCACGGTTGTCGGCCCGCTTGCGGCGCTTGCGCTCGGCCCCCGCAGCCCACCGCCTCGCCGCCTTCTCTTCCATCTCTTCTATCGGGTTTGTAGTATCACGTGTACACCACGCAGTTATCAAGCCGCTATAACGCCGCTGAGTCGCCAACGCACGCCGCTGACGACGTAGTTTGAATGCGTTAAAGATATAAGGCGCGTCACTAACACTGACATCAGCGTCGCGTCCGTGGCTTGGTCGGTAGAGCGTCCGCTGCGGCCGCAAAGTCCTCGGATCGAAACCTGGCGCCGGATGCTGTTTCTTTTTTAAATATAGAGGAGCACTGCGGACGCCGCCGCCGCCGCCGCCGCCGCCGCCGCCGCCGGCGGTGGATGGTTTGGGGTCGCTTATAAAGTGCATTCGCACTTAAAAATGCCTTTTTATTCGCTAAAAAGCCCATATAGGACCATATAATTCACATAGGTCCTAAAAAGCCATGTAGTCAAAATAGGCACTTATTGGCGCAATAAACTGTAGCCTAAGATGCTCCTCTACCATTAGTTCATGCTTATAAGTTAAATAGGCTTGATGCGGGCTCACTGAAAAAATGGGCATTTTACCTAAATTTCCGGTCTGTAAGAATAACCATGCGTAAATATAACGCAAAATTATGAGAAAAAAATCACCTTAAAATGTTCGCAATCCTCGTATGTGCGAAGAGGACGAATTACAGTGCATTTGGGCAAGTTGGCTGTTTTCTCCGGACGCGCTAGTTACTCAAACAGTATCAGGCACAGTGGCCGATTAATACGTATTCTGTTCATTTGTTCAAGCAATCTTGTAAAAGGGAGACAACTTTGACGTTCCGTAAAAATTCAGGCGGCATACCCGGAAGCACTCAGAATGCTGTTTCTTGTTTCCTTAAAGGGGCACTGACACAAAATTTTGCATCGTGTTTTTTTGTTGCGATAAGTAGCTAGTACCTACTTATAACCTGTAGAAACCTCATTTGCTTCAGCGTGTGACGGTTGTTTAATTAGAGGCATTTTCAATGCGGCCAGTCGCAGTTTCGGTTTCAGCGAGTGCCGCGAAACGATGGATTTTGTGGATTTTGTGTGAACAAAGCTGACCACGTGACCGTCGGACGGATTTCACAGAGCAGAGCCGTAGCACTGTCGAATCCGCATCGACGGCAGTTTCTGCGAATGCCCCCACGTACTGATCTCGTGAGGCGCTTAATTAAAAAGCGACCGTGGATGTGACGCAGGCGCTGCGAGTGCAAATGCTGCTACCGCGGCTAAAGAACGACGCGCGACGCTCGAGACGGTGGGTGGCAAGACGCGCGCGGGGAGCAGCCGGCCGGTCTGCCTACAGGTCCGCCTACAGATGTGTTCGGCTTAGCACTGCGGCGGGATATTGAGTGCCGCTCTTGTAAGCGGTGCAGATGACAATTTTTAATGCACCCGCCATCGCATCATTTAACTCCTTTCTCTGTAAGCCACCATGGTCGGGGTTTGGGGACAATTTCGTGCAGCGGTAACACGCTATCACTCGAGCTACCTCCGCCGGCTGGGCCACTTCGCGGCCGTGGCCGCCGCCTGACAGCGACCGTGCGGCTAGCTCAGTGGGCTTTCGTGCCTCCGGCGCGTTTTCGCATCCAATGGTAATAAACAGTATAGAAACAGAGTGCCTGGAATCGCTGTAGAACTTTGGTAGCGGCCAGCTGCCCGATGAGCTGACGAAATCACGGCGCCTCCGCCGCAACGATCGGGTCGTTCGTTCTCGAGAGCAGAAGCTCCGCCCTCCGGCCCTCCGATTGGAGCGGCGAGCCGGGCGAGCCGGCGAAAACGCCGGCAGTGCGGAAGCGGCAAACACGAACTCGTGACGTGTTTGGATGTTGTTTTTTTACACAATATCCTCGGGATGTCGATTGCACGGGGTCCTCTGCTGCTGCTCGGTTGCGTTTCGCACACTTTAAAATTGATTTTAAATATGTTCTAGGCTGTATTCGTCGCTGATGTTTTGCAGATGATGTATATGTGTTCCCACCAGTCTAAATCCGAAGTTATCTCGCCTTGAAAATTTTGTGTCAGTGCCCCTTTAAACTCAACTGTACCCATAAAACCGTAAGAGCGTTTGCCGAGAGATAGAGAGAAAATCTTTTTAGTGAGCATTTAGAGCGCGCAAGGTCCCCATCTGAGTATTTCTTTGTTCACTGGAGCGCGTGTGCGTCTGCGCCGCCCGCGCCCTGGCTCTTCACTGGCCTCCAAGCTTGGGCTGGGGGCCAAAACGTCTGCTAAGGCAAAATTACGATGTCGTAGAACTTGGAAACTTTTGGAACATGTCGCTTACGCTTTAACACGGGTGCGGATGCAACATTAGGTGACGTCAACGATATAGCGCGAAAGGGGCCCACACGTGAGGAAAACAGCGTTTTGAGTGACCGTGCCCTAAACGTTCATCCACCCAAACTAGAGCAACACGTATAAGCTCTCTCTCCTTAAAGATTAACCATGCAGCACTTACCATCGACTACTCAGAATGTTTTATGTGGCAAAGTGTATTGTCCCAGCAATCTCCTCCCGCAACAATTATGCAAAGCCGTTCACTATCACCGAAAATACGTGCGGTGAGAATCGCACATAATTGTTCCGTGTCAACTCGACCGCGGACAACACGTCGAAAGCAGCGCGGTGTCTCCCGGAAAAGGGGCCGCCTCCCAGCGTTCTTTTCGGCGGCCTTTGATTATCACAGGCCGGGGAGTTTTCCCCTTTTCTCCACAACGTGGAGGGGTCTATTTCTGGTCCGGTGCCACAAAAAAGCAGGCATGGACGCCGGCTCGCAAGCGCGCGCTCAGGCTGGTAGGGGGTTCTGAAGCAAGACACGTTTGTTGTCAAGTGGTCTCGTTGAAAGGGGAGTATTGAGTTCGTCACTCAAACTTCGCGCGCACTCAAAACACCAAAGAAACGCCAAAAACTGTGCTTCCAGGTTCGAGCATAGAAGAGGTTGGTACACAGCGCCGACGACTGCGGATCCTCACAGAAAATGCGAGAGTAATCCGCGAAGTTAACCGGTGATAGCCAATGCGACAGCCACGCCCACAATGACGTGTTTAGGCCATGGCAGGTGTGAATAATGAGGAAAATAGAAGAAAGTGTGGTTGGTTTTTCCGCGTCTTTCACAGCAATTTGCGCGCTCACCGTTTCACGTGCACGTGTAATATTTGGCTCAGGTATTCCTGGCAGTGTAATTTAAACGTCGCGCATGTTTAGATGCACTGTTCAAAAAGTGTTGCAGGGCCCTTTAAGTGGGCCTCGAGTCACAGAGAGGTCAATCCCTTCCGCCTACTGACGAGCTTGGCAATCCTCGGCAAGGTCAACCACCTGAAGGCTTTGACGGCAACATCTGAAGTGGGCTCACCGCCAGCGAAGGCAGCGCTGTGTATGTGCTGCCGCATATATGCACATAATGCCTTACCTCTCCGCCCACGCTCTGCACCTTCTCCAATCTCGCGCCGGGAAGGGCTTGGTGACAAAGCATATTCTGTAAATGCGTACAGCATCATCATCATCATCATCATCATCAGCCTATCTACGCCCACTGCAGGGCAAAGGCATCTCCCATTATTCTCCAATTACCCCGGTCCTGTGCCAACTGTGACCAATTTATCCTGCAAACTTCTTGATCTCATCTGCCCATCTAACTTTCTGCCGCCCCCTGCTACGCTTGCCTTCTCTAGGGATCCACTCTGTTACCCTTAATGACCAGCGGTTATCTTGCCTTCGCATTACATGCCCTGCCCACGTCGATTTCTTCTTCTTAGTTTCTACTAGTATGTCCGTAACCCGCGTTTGTTCCCTGACCCACTCCGCTCTCTTCTTGTCCGTAATTTTACACCTATCATTTTCCGTTCCATTGCCCTCTGAGTCGTTTTCAATTTAAGTTGAACCTTCTTAGTGAGCCTCTAAGTTTCTGCCCCGTAGGTGAGTACCGGTAAGATGCAGCTGTCATACACTTTCTTCTTCAGGGACAATGGTAGGCTGCTGTTCATTAATTGAGAATGTCTGCCGTATGCACTCCACCCCATTCTGATCCTTCTAATTACCTCTGCCTCATGGTTGCGATCCGGGGTCACAACTGGCCTAAGTAGATATATTTTTTACCACTTCCACTACCTCGCCCTCTATCCCAAACTGCTGTGCTGTCCCTAGGTTATTGATCATTACTTTAGTTTTCTGCATATTAATTTTCAGGCCCACGGTTCTACTGTGCTCGTCAAGTGCGGTAAGCATGCTTTGCAATTCCTCCCCCGAGTTACTTAGCAAGGCAACGTCATCAGAAAAGCTGAGGTTACTGAGGTATTCTCCATTAAACCTGTTCCCAATCCAACGTTCTGAATACTTCTTGTAAACATGCTGTGAATAACATTGGAGAGATTGTGTCTCCTTCTCTGACGCCCTTCCTTATAGGTATTTTACTGCTCTCCTTATGGAGGATGATGGTAGCTGTGGACCCATTGGAGATATTGTCTAGTATTTTTACATAATGCTCATCTACCTCCTGGTTCCGTAATGCCTGAATGACTGCTTGGGTTTTGACCGAGTCAAATGCTTTCTCATAATCTATGAAGGCTATACATAGGGGTTCAGTATATTCCGCGCACTTCTCTATCACCTGATTGATCGTGTGTATATGGTCCATTGTTGAATAGCCTTTACGGAACCCTGTTTGTTCGTTAGGTTGACTGAAATCTAAAGTTGCAGAAATTCTGTTAGCGATTACCTTGGTAAGTACCTTGTAGACGACTGACAGTAAGCTGATCGGCCTGTAATTTTTCAAGTCCTTCATGTCACCTTTCTTATGAATTAGGATGATGTTCGCGTTCTTCCAAGATTCCGGTACCATATTGCGGTCATTCGGCATTGCGTATACAGGTTTGCCAGTTTTTCTAATACAATTTCTCCGCCATCCTTCAAGGGGTCTGCTGTTATCTGATCCTCACAGCATGCAAGTGCCCGAAATAGCTATGCGGATGCCTGAAACTGCACCATACAGTGTAATTTGTTCAGTGTCATTTTTGCCCATTTGAGCGCCTCGGAGACACCCGTCAGCATTCGCTGAAGTGAAAGCGATTTCAGATGATTTGACAATATAACTGTGTAGACCCCAACAAAATCAACCTGTCTGGGTTTTCACGACCTCAATGAAGGCCATAGAATGCATCGAAAGATAGACTGTGCTTTTTATGATGTTCCCAATTTTCTCATGTCGGGATGTTACAGTGATTTGCAATAGGCCGAAAAATGGAGTTAATATTGCGTCATGTAGCTATCATTCGGGAGTGTGGTATTGTCTTTAGGGGGAGGACTCTTATCGCACCAATTTTTTTACTGCGAACTTGGAAAAGCACACATTCCACATCGTGGCACCCGTCGTTTCTTCCCTGGTGCCGGATGACACACGCCAACACCCATGCACGCACGCAGGCACCCACGCACGACCTAGGAGACTGTATTTTGCGACCTCCTTCTATAGCAACTCCAAACAAAGACGGTCCCGAGCCCCTACCTAAAGCACAAGATGTACCCGGAGACTACCCGGAGACATACCCTGATGCCAACTGTCGGGTGTGTCGCAAAGCTCCAGCAAGACTCCAGCACATCGTCTGGGATTGCCTCTCGTACCCGGAAGAATCAAACACAAGAACGATGCCACCTGCCTTCGAGGAGGCGGTGCGGACTGCAGACCAAAATCTTCAACTCCAGGCTGTCCAGCGAGTCATCGTGGCGCTGGCCAGGCAGGAGGACCCCGGCTACCCGGTGACGGGGAGCGGAGGACCCCTAGCCGGGTTGGCTACATCTGCGGTGACGACTCCGGCCAAGTCATGAAGACCTAGCAATAGGACTTCATTCACAGGCCCCAAAGAAGTTTTCCCAATCCACTCCAATTGTGACCTCCTCACCAAAGCCGAACCAACGAAATAATTCAGGGGAAAATATGCAGACACTTTTGCACTTAAACGCTGGCAAAACGTGGGCGGGGCACAATTGTTACGGAATTGTCGACAGATATACGTTCGAGTCTTTGCGGAAAACCCCGCCGGACCTCACAGGTAAGGTAACGGTACAAAAGCCAATGCCACTAAGGAGAACTAGCAGAGCTCTACATCAGCTGTTGCATTTTTCTATCCTTGTTTTCGTTCCAGTTCTGGCTACGGCTAATGAGGTGTGTCCTCAGTCGCAGCGGTACCGCAGGGCCCGCGTTCGATGGAGCGTCTCCTGCAGATTTGCGCACTCCGCGCACCCCCAGTCACCGATAGAGCGCCCCCTCCCTCCCCCCTCTCTTTTCCACCCAACCTTTAAGGGCTCTCTGGCCGTTTTGCACTTTGGTTGTGGTCGAATTCCGTTGCCTCGACCCCGCCCCTTTGTTTCTCGACTTACGACCGACTGAGTCAAAAGCATCGAGTCCGGAAGGAAGGTAGGTAATTCTGGCTGGAGTGCCACTCTGCAGAAACAGGTCAATCAGGCGGGAGCGCTTACGTTCCATCTCTTGCGGAACACAATTATTTGGGCCGGGACTGCTAAAATGGCCACAAAAATAGTAAATTCTCAAGAAATTCCGAATTTCTTCATTGCGAGCGTTTCACTTATGACACAGTGTGTCATAAGTGAAACGCTCGCAATTACTTTGCCAGACATTTTTTAATTTCGGAAAAATTAGCAAGATGTTCGGTGCTTGTCTGAGCTAAGTGGGCTACTGTAATTCGATCCAAATTTGTCCAACCAAATCACGCACTCATCCGCAAGGGCCGCAAAGCGTCCTATCGCAATCCTGGTGTCCCACGGCAACGTGCGGCGCTTTGCCGTCACTTCTAACTCCTTCGCATAGAGTCAACATCCCGTTCCCTTGACAGAGCAGATAGCGGGCTCGCTTGATGAGCAAAAGGTCCATGTTTCAAACCCTGCAAAGGGACGAGAATATTTTGTTCAATAATTCCAGATCGTCGGTGAACGGAGGAGTTAGCGTACGTCACCACATGTACCAACGCATACATCATAATTAGGCAAACATTTCGTTATAAATTAGGGCCCAATCTATACACGAGGACCTACTCCGTCTCGTGCGTGGGTTGGAGATAGTTGGTAATCATGGATGATCGAACTTCAAAGGACACCTAGGAGAGAGAAAAGACAGGCACCTAATATTCTTATCACTTTAAGGAGACTTTGCGTAGGCAATCTTCCGAGTCTATTAACGTCAAATATGCTTTTTTTCATAAGAGATTTGCTTTCAAAAGTGCCATTCCCTTTGCACCTCAGTCTCCGCCAATGTTGACACGTCGGCTGTGACGACACGGTAGCGGATCCGCAGGGAGGAGTTTCTATGGTTACGGGCGAGTTTTCCCTGTGTAAATTGTGCTTGAACAAACCAGTCGTAGTAACATATTAAGAATCCTGAATTCCGAAGACCGGGACAAGGTCAAACCAGTTGTCAAACAAATGTCACTGCGGAGGTGGCATGGGAGGCGGCTGTGGTAAGCGCGCGGTATTCTTTATCCTTCAGGGACTAACCATTAAAATAAGGCTCTGCACATCCATTAAACGGGAAAATGGAGGGTTTGGTCAGTTTAACTAAATAGGG
>CM023450.1:122254953-122472453 GCA_013339765.2 Haemaphysalis longicornis
CGCCGTCCGAATAACCCCGCGAACCACAACCATGACCTACTCTTCTTCGGCTGTTCGTCAACCCCGCCCTGCTCCGACCCGTCGTCAAGAGGCCGAGCCATACCGCCGTCCAACGCCGCCCGCCCGACGCCCTTTAGACCATTACAGACGCCAAGGAAGACCGACGTGTGGCGAACGCCCGATAATCGCCCGCTGTGCTACCACTGCGGAGAGGCCGACCACATCTACCGTCGCTGTCCCTACAAGAGGCTCGGTTTGCGAGGGTTCTCCGTCGACGCCCCACGCCCCCGATACGGCCAGCGCCCTGCTGAGATCGAAGAATACCTCTCCAACACCAACCGACGACCAGCCCGCTTCAACGTTCACTCCACCGTCGCCCTACTCGTCTCAGTCACCGAACCGCCGCAGCAATGCTGACTTCTCACGTGGAAGGTCCCCCAGCCCACGCGGGGAAACTAAAAGCAGCAACTTCGGGAGGTAAAGTTGCACAACGGCGGAAAAATGAAAACCCTCCAACGACGCAAGGACGCGCTGAAGACAGTGATTCACGACATGCCCTCATCCCGACGACCCGCCCTAGCCCTAACGAGACTCCTGAACACGACGACAGCTACACGGCGCGACGCGTACCCGACCTGACCGAGACGTCCGTTGAGAAGACGACGACAACGACGCACAGTGCCGACCGTCAACACGTACAAGCAGAGATACGACGCCCCGACGAACCCGGAACTCGAGGAAGACTGCATCTGACGTCAAGGTGTCCATCGACGGCTTTGACGTAGTCGCCTCGTAGACACGGGAGCTGACTATTCGGTAATGAGCGGACCATTTGCGTCTAAGCTGAAGAAAGTTATGACAAGATGGGACGGTCCGCACATACGCACAGCAGGAGGCCACCTCGTGACGCCAAGTGAACGTGCACATCGCGCGTTGCCATAGACGGCACAACGTACCCTGCGGCGTTCGTCATTCTGCCTAACTGCTCCGCGACGTAATTCTTGGAATGGACTTTTTGATGGACAACGGTGCAATAATCGATCTGCAGACCAAGTCAATAACTTTTTCCCTCAATCACTCCATGACGCCGGAACCAAACCCCGAACGACGGTGCTGCTGTAAGGATTGCCGATGATCATGTCACCCTGCCACCCCACCCCGCGCAAGCTTGATGGTCGCAGTCTACTGTGAAGATGCTGCTCCTGACGTCGACGCTATCGTAGACACTGATCAAAGGGTGCTTCTCGACCGTGGTGTGTCGGTCGCAAGAGGCATTGCGCGCTTCAAGGAACACCAATCCCACATTCTGGTTACTAATTTCACCGAGGAGTACCAGCATTTAAACAAGGGCGCGGCAATTGCATTCCTCGAAGAAGCGCAAGAAGCAAGTGACGTGATCGCGGTCGCCGACTTTGAACGCACACCGTAGAAACCTTCAAGCTCCCGCAGCCCTTCGACGTGAATCCGGCGCTACCGCAAGAACAACGAACAAATTATTGGCTTTGCTGCGTCGCTATAGCGAATGTTTTTCGTCGAGCGCAAAAACGTCAGACCCCTCTAGCGAAGCACCGAATAATAACCGAAGATGGAGTCCGACCTACCCTACCCGACAGTCACCGTACCGCGTCTCTTCACACGAACGGGAAGCCATCCGGACTCAAGTCGACAACATGCTCAGCGACGACATTATACAGCCATCGAAAAGCCCCTGGGCTGCGCCGTCGTACTCGTGAAGAAAAAGACGGCACATTAAGGTTTTGTGTTGACTACCGGCGACTGAACAAAATCACGAAAAAGGACGTGTACCCCCCCCCTCCCCCGAATCGACAACGCCCTCGACCACCTCTGCCGCCACGCGAAGTACTTCTTCATCGATGGACCTGAAGACCGGCTACTGGCAAATTCAAGTGGACGAGAGAGACCGAGAGAAGACTGCATTTATAACCCCGGACGGCCTAAACGAGTTCAAGGTGATGCCGTTTGGGCTGTGCACAGCACCAGCGATGTTTCAAAGAGTCATGGACACTGTGCTAGCTGGCCTGAAGTGGCACACCTGCCTCGTATACCTCGACGACGTAGTAGTATTCGCCCGGACTTTCGACGAACACCTTTGAAGGTTGGAGTCTGTACTCGAGGCCATTCGTACGTCGGGGTTGACGCTGATGCCTGAAAAGTGCCGTTTCGCATACGGGAAACTCAAGTTCTTGGGCCACGTCGTCAACTCCGCGGGCGTCCTACCTGACCCGGCGAAAACTTCAGCCATTGCGAACTTCCCAACGCCGAAAGACAAGAAGGGCGTGCGAAGATTTCTCGGGCTGTGCGCATACTACCGGCGCTTCGTCGCAAACTCGCACGCATTGCAGAGCCACTCACGCGCTTGACGAAAGATAGCACCCCTTTCAGCTGGGAAAACGACCAAGAAAAAGCATTCTGCGACCTGCAAAAACGCCTGCAAAGCCCGCCCATGGTCGCTCATTTCGACGAAAATGCCGAAACGGAAATGCACACTGACGCCAGTAATATAGGCTTGGGTGCCGTCCTTGTCAAAAAGCAAAGCGGCTGCGAAAGGGTAATCGCCTATGCCAGCCGTGGTCTGTCAAAGGAGGAGAAAAAACTATTCTGCCTCTGAGGAAGAGTGCCTGGCTATTATATGGGCGATTTCAAAATTTCGCCCATACGTGTATGGAAGGCCATTCAAGGTTGTAACAGACCACCATGCGCTGTGTTGGCTCGCCAATTTGAAGGACCCCTCCGGCCGTCTGGGGCGGTGGAGCTTGCGCCTGCAGGAGTTCGACGTTACAGTCGTTTATAAATCTGGCAGGAAACACTCCGACGCCGACTGCCTGTCCCGCGCTCCCGTCGACACACCACCACAAGACGCTGATGAAGACAGCGCGTTCTTCGGGATCGTGACGGAGAGCGACCTAGCGCCCAGCAGCGTGCCGACCCCGACTTACGCGTCATAATCGAGTACCTCGAGGGATGCAACGTCGCCGTTCCTAGGACCTTCAATCGCAGCTTACCAGCATTCAGCCTCAGAAACTCCGTCCTCGTGAAGAAGAATTTCAGCCCCGGAACGAGAGCGAATTACCTTCTCGTCATCCCCGCGGACCTTCGTGACGAAATTTTGGAAGCGTGCCACGACGACCCGTCTTCTGGACATCTTGGCACAGCCCGCACTATGGAAAAATCAAGGCGAGGTACTACTGGCCCGGCCTTACCTCTGACGTCACCCACTACGTCCGGAGCTGCCGTGACTGCCAGCGACGAAAAACGGAAACCGCCGACAAGACCCGCCGGACTTCTGCAACCGATCGCCGTCCCTTCGAGACCATTTCAACAGATTGGAATGGACCTTTTAGGGGCCCGTTCCCTACGTCACGATCACAGAACAAGTGGATTGTCGTAGCGACAGACTACACACCGGATCACCGAAGAACGACGGCGTACCACCCCCAAACGAACGGACTAACAGAACGTCTGAACAAGACAATCGCAGATATGCTGTCAATGTACGTTGACGTTGAACATAAGACTTGGGACGAAGTGCTCCCGTATGTCACGTTTGCGTACAACACGGCTATCCAGGAGACGACGCAGCTGACGCCGTTCGAGCTTGTCTACGGTAGAAGGCCGACTACGATGCTCGACGCCATGGTTCCGCATGTAGAAGACGACGACCTCAACGCCGACGTCCACGGATATCTTCAACGTGCGGAGGAGGACCGCCAGCTCGCTCGAGTTCGTATAACGGACCAGCAGCTGGTGGATGCGGCCGCTACAACCTCCGACGCCGAGACGTCGAGTACCAACCAGGGGATCGTGTGTGGGTTTGGACTCCCATCCGACGACGCGGACTCAGTGAGAAGCTCCTGCGACGGTATTTCGGACCCTACCAGATTCTACGACGTGTTGGCCAACTTACCTACGAAGTGATCCCCGATGGTGACTGAGGCACATCACGACAACGCACGCGGCCTGAAGTCGTCCACGTGGTTCGCTTAAAACCTTTCTACGGACGATGACGAACTTTTATTTTCATTTGTTCGGACTGTCGCTTATGTTAGCATCGGGTCGATGCACTCTTAGAGGGGGATAATGCCGCGAACCATACATTGGGTTTGGTTTATTTGTGTTTTGCTTTTACCGCCCGGCTGCGCCGGTCTGTGTTATCTCTGCGCCAAGGGAAGCGCGTGTTCCATTCTTTCTTTCTGTGCTGCATGTATTATCTGTTGTGATAGGGAGAGCATTCCGATCTAACGTGAACAGCCCAGAATAATCTTCTTGGATCTACTATGTTCTCGATGCGAATCGACGTTTCGAGAACAACGCGCGCCAAAAGATAAAAAGCCTGCAGTGCGGACGCCGGGGCATTCGATTCGACGACACTCGCCGACGCAAGTCACTTTGTTGACCGCTGCTTCGCCGCGTCTGTATTCTTTTGAGTTGTTAGGGGAGCACAAGTTCGCTCCAATAAACGTGTTTCTCATTCAAGACAACTGCATCGTCCTTGTCGCCACGACAATATACTCAGAAGTCAAAATGTACTCAAACTCAAAATGTACTCAAAACTCAAAATGTACTCAGAACTCGAAATGTACTCAAAACTCAAAATGTACTGAAACTGAAATGTACTGAAAAAGTGTAGTCAAACTCAAAATGGACTCAAAACTCAAAATGTACTCAAAACTCAAAATGTACTCAACCTCAAAATGTACTCAAACTCAAAATTGACTCAAAACTCAAAATGTACTCAAAACTCAAAATGAACTCAGAACTCAAAAAGAGCAGAGAACTCAAAATGATTTGAGAACTCAAATGCCCCCCCCCCCCCATCTCTCTCGAGCTAGGAATTTACTCGGGCTCAGATGGACTCTGATTTGATTAGCATTCAATGTTTTCAAATGCACGCGTGGTAAAACTATTACGGGTGCAAATTCCTGAGCTCAAACTTTTGCATTCGGCACGACATGAGACCGCAGCTACTGTGAGTGCGGAAATAATTTTCATTGCAGGTTTACTACAGCTACACCTGCTGCCCATGATGACTAGCGCTGGTTGCAAGCAATTGTACGTATATATTGGATACCAAACTTTGGATGTAGGCTCCGTATTCATGTTCATGACAGAGGCTGTCCAGACTCGAATGTGTCCTGGGTCCCTGGGTCGAAACAAGCAATATTGGACTAGGGGACGTGCGCTCACTAATTCGTTCATTTACGTCGAAGCTGTTTAAGGTTACGGTTTCGTGCATTCTTGCTCTGCATCGTGAAAAAATGCCTTGTGTCAAAGCGAACTGTCCCCGCGAATCTCTGAAGCGCGAGTCGTTCATAGTTATGCTTTGCTTTTTTAATGCGTAGCATTCTTTGCCTAGTACCCCCTTCTCCTCCCCCCGCAAGGATCGTGTAACGCCCTGCATTTACACAAAAATGCAGATATCACGGAAGTTCAACCTGTAATCATTATAAAAGCGTAAACGTAGAGAATTGATCAAACTAAATGTTAAAAACAAACAAAAAAAAGAAATAATAGGAACAAAAATCGAAAATAGCGAACCGTTTAACACGGGAGTCATGAATAGTCTCAGAATGGGTTAGAATTGAGAGAGATGTGGCGCTAAAGAATGTGGGGCATGAAATTGAGGGTCTCGAGGAAGGAATTCACGTGGGACAAACAAAAAGTGCCTCGTTGTTTGCTGAGGCACTTGTATTAGTTTTTATTAGCATTTGGTAGGTTGGATGAACTCTCGTAGCCTGGAAAAGCACCACGCTATCGTTGTAAGCGATTACTGCCACCGTACCCACCTGTTAACTTCCAGCATGCACGCGTGTGCGTGTGCGTGTGCAAGTGCGAGTGCGCGTGCGCGTGCGTTTGTGTGTGTGTGTGTGTGTGTGTGTGTGTGTGTGTGTGTGTGTGTGTGTGTGTGTGCGTCTGTCATCAGTTCTTTCATTGTGTTTGACATGTAGTCGTTGGAGAACTGCAGAGCCCGAGTTAATTCTTTTTCTTTAAATTGTTATCATGTGCTAGTTTTGATATCTTGCGCTGATTTCTTGTTGTAATAAAATCAGTTCGAGCACACACACAAACTGCGCTTGCGTATTTTTCTGGAGTGTTTTCCTTCTGTCGCAATGTCTGTTTATGTCTTGGTGGCTCTGTTGCCTCTCTATCTCCTACACTCAAGCAAGGAGTTAATGTCTCACATGTAATTGGCCAATTCTGGATTCGAGTGCACGTTGGTACACTGTGGGAAGGAAATTACGGACACGAAACGCGGCCGCAAGGCTTATTCATAAACAAATGTGAAATTCGAATTTCTGATAAGGTCTGATGCCCCCTGTTACCTATGGGCGTCCCCAATTGCCACGACACCATATGTGTCGAAGGATTTGCTTGTTTGTTGGGACACGGGGAAATGGAGGAAGCAACGTTTGAATGGCAATTATTGGCAGAGAGTTTTTCAGTCTGGTGATTTAAGTTGGAGTGCTTGGCATGGCTTTTGTTTTTACCCCATGCCATCCTGCCTCGATGGCTCAACAATTACCCGCCAATATTTTTGATACTATATACCGCATTGATGGACATCTCTGGACAAATCTTCACATGTATATAGCACAACTGCCTTACGGGTTGGTAAGGAATTTTCGTTAAACCCGACCCAGTAATTAAAGAAAGATACCTTTTGCTGTATCCTGATATCTATAGCCAGAGAGAATTTTTATATTTGTCCCACGTGCAACCCCTCGACGAGACCTTTAATTTGATAACCCACACACCCTAGCAGGACATATGAAATTCATACCAGTCAAACTAACCATGACTCTCATGACTGTAACCAGGACGCATTATTTTAATGTCCGACGTAATTCCCCTAACTGAAACCTTCAATTTGATACCCCAGATGGTTTAGCGACCTCAACTTGAATTTAACCCATTCTATGACTCATAATGACAATCTCATGATTATAACCACGAAGCCTTTTTTTATTTCTCCCACGTGATTGTCCTCGTCAAGGCCGTAAATTTGATACCTTACACGCCCTATGGGGTCGGTTTGAATTTTAACCCAATCTAAGACTCGCTCTTCAGAAGGGAAAAGGTTTGGGCGTGTTGGTTCATCGTCACACAGAAAACAAGCGCTAAATAAAAACACGGGACGAGCAGTAGACGGGACAAGCGCTGACTTTCAACAAAAAAATTCCCGCGCCTTCCCGCGAGGGGAACACGAGTAAATGCAGAGCATTGGGGCCTCAGTACTGATTGAAGGCAGTGTTGCTTCCATCGCTTCTTCCGTGATGCTGGAGTAGCAGACACGAGTAAACGTGGGCACGAGCGTCAACCAAGGAAGGAAGGAGCAACGAGTGACTGAAACACGAGCGACCACTAGCCGCTATATTTGCAGCGCGCGAAGTAGAGGGAGAGAAGTACGGGGGGGGGGGGAAGAGCGCGCATGCGCAAGCAGCGCGCGCCCTTCCACGACCTACCGCGCTGCTATCACGCACCTGTTAGGCCGAGACCGCGACGGAGCGAACGGGCTGACTACGACGCATGCGCGCGCCAGCTGCTGTTGAGAGAGAGGAGGGAAGGAGAGGCGCACTTGCTGCGGACGCGAAACTGTTGACACCGTCCGACGCAGGAACAGGCTAGGCTAAGAAATGCTCTGCATTTAAAAGTTCATTGCCGCTCCAGCGCTTATAAACAAGTCTGGGAGCACGTAGAGAGCGGAAAAAGAAAGGGAAACATAAAAAAAAATCGCGCCAATCCACAACGTGAATGTGGTTAGAAAGCAAAGCTGTAAACGGCATGCACAACGATTACTCATGCAACGTCACTTAAATTTACTCACATCGCTTTACAAATAGTAAAACCAGAGAGAAGTAAAATGCACTTAACCACACCATTTATTACTTCAAAGAGATATTCTTGGTAAGGTTAAATCAATGCATGATGCATGAATGGTGTTTGGTTGAGTTGTATTGCTGTAGCGCAAGAGTGGAAACTTTTTTTATAAAATAAAGCTCCAACCCGGTGTTAGACGATCTGACTTCTCCGTCTCTGCGCCACGGACGGAGGCGACGAGATTTGCGGCAGAGAAGGAGGAGGAGGGGGAAGAAATACTTGTGTTCAGATTTCTGAACCGCCCAGAGTGCAGCCCTGGGGAGTGATTCCTTCCTGTGTGGGGCCCATATGCAGTCCACGCGGGCTGTGTTCTGTCCACCCGCTGAAGCTGGGTAGGTAGAGAGGGCCTGGAGAGCAGCATCTCCGTTCCTCTTGTTGGGTAGTTGACGGAAAGAGAGGAGGGTGCTCAGGGCTAAAGTCGCACACCCCGATTACGGGGCGGAGTGTTCCTACTTCTGAGCAAAATTTACATTCAGCGTCGTAGCGATTCGGATACATTAAGTGAAGACGCGTAGGCTGTGGGAAAGAGCCCGCTGTATGAGCCGTAGAGTAGTTGTTCTCTGGAAAGGTCAGGGTAAGGCGAAGGTACAGTCTGTCCCAGAAGGCGATAATGCTGGGTTATCTCCCTGAACGTGACAAGCGGGTGACTCCTCGTGCAGCTCCATAGCACGGGAGGTGATGATGATGATGGTTAGAGTTTTTTGGCGCAAGGCCAGCTGGGGCAAAGAGCGCCAAACAAAAGTATCTAAAATAAAATACTGGCTACTAAAGCCAAAACAACAATAAAATCAATTAACGGCAATGGTGATGGCTGGTGTATAGGGCCAGATTTGATTATGCATGATAGGAAATGAGGTTTAAAAAATTCACATCTGACAAGTACTCAAACACACGTTTAACGGAAAACATGGCATCGTCACCCAGAAACAGAGATGAATGTAGGGGGATATGTTGTCTGTAGAGTTCTCTGAAGTGTTTGTGTCGTGTTGTGTGAAGTGCCTTGCATGTGATTAGTATGTGCACTACGGATAGGGCCTCTCCGCACCTGCTGCACTGGGGTCTAGGAGATCCCGTCAGCAGATACGAGTGCGTCGCATGGGTGTGCCCTATCCGCAGCCTACCCAAGGCGACTTCAGTGTGTCTGTTGTGTGAGTCAGATGTGTACCGTCCCAAGTGTGGCTTTATTACATGTAGTTTGTTGTCTGTCTGTTCGTCCCAGTGTGTTTGCCATGTTCTGCGCAGGTGTTGTCTTATGTGTGGCTTGAGGTCTGTGTAGGGTACCGTTGTAATGTCCACAGTGTTCCTGAGTGCAGCAGCACCGGCCCTCTCGTCTGCCAACTCGTTCCCAGCGATCCCTGCATGTCCTGGGACCCAGCAGAGGACCAGCTCATGCTTTTGTGCATACACGGACATGATAGTGCTGAATACAAGATTAACTATGTGGTTTTTGGGGGGCTTGTGCGATGACAGTGCGCGAACAACACTCAAAGAATCTGTATAGATGATGGAATTGGGAATTTGAGTTTCAAGAATGTGTCGTACAATCAGTAAAATCCCATACGCTTCTGCTGAAAAAATTGATGTGTGCACGCTCATGGTTCTGGCTGCATTGAAATTAGGACCATGAGCAGCGCACGACACCATAGTGGAGGTTTTAGAAGCGTCACTATAAAATTCTGCACATGTGTATTTAAACTGCAAAGACAGAAAGTGCTGCAGTATTGCAGCTCGTGGTACACGATTTTTGTCAAGTCTCATAAAAGAAAGGTCGCACGACACCGGGCGAACTTGCCAAGGCGGTAAACTGTTAGAAAAGGATGACCTGTACACATCTAAAAACGAAGCGCTCAGATCCGAGGCTCGCTCTCTCACTCTAAATGAAAAGGGCAGAGGAACGGATGGGCGATTTACAAAAAGCACAGATGTGGATGTGTCGTTAAAGACAGGATAAAAAGATGATTATTCAGTGATGAAATTTTAAAAGCATATAGCAAGTCCATGTACGTTCGTTGGTTCTCAAGGCTCCACTTATCACACTCGACATACAGACTCTCCACAGGGCTAGTGCGAAAAGCACCCGAGGCGAGACGAAGCCCCAAGTGTAGCACTGGGTCAAGCATTCGCAATGCTGTTTTAGTCGCCGACCCATATACCACACTGCCATAGTCTAAACGAGACCCAAACAATGCAGTATACAAGCGAAGCAGGAGTTCTTTGTCGGAACCGTAGGATTGGTGGGAGAGAACCTTAAGTATATTCATTGTTTTGAGACATTTATTTTTAAGTTCCTTGATGTGGGGAATGAATGTGAGTTTGTGATCAAACACAACACCTAAGAACTTGTGCTCCTTGTTCACAGGAAGCGACACGCCATTAAGATGAATGTCTGGGTCCGGATGGACACCGCGCTTCCTGGAGAACACAACGCAGGAGCTTTTTACCGGATTCAATTTAAAACCATTCTTGTCTGCCCAGCCGGCAAGTTTCTTTACACCAAGCTGGACTTGACGTTCGCAGATTGACATATTACATGATTTAAAGGATATCTGGACGTCATCTACATACATGGAATAAGAGATTGTAGGTGGCAGTGCCTTACCAAGAGAGTTCATTTTTACTATGAAGAGAGTGCAGCTCAACACGCCCCCACCTGTGGCACGCCATTTTCTTGCACGTAAACCTTTGAGAGTGCACACCAACTCTTACTCGAAACGTTCTGTCTGACAAGTAACTGACAAGAGGGTTTAACATGTTACCCGAACACCAACCGAATGACTTGAGGTCCCTAAGGATCCCATAACGCCAAGCGGTGTCGTATGCCTTCTCAAGGTCGAAAAAGACAGTTAAACAATACTGCTTATGCGCGAAGGCATCCTTGATGTACGAGTCAAGAGCTACCAGTTGATCGTTCGTCGATCGCCCCACCCTGAAGCCTGCCTGGAGCTCTCGAGAAGACCGTTGTACTCAAGGAAGTACACGAGCCTGCGATTTACCATCTTCTCGAAGAGCTTGCACAGGCAGCTCGTCAGGGCTATAGGACGGTAACTTGAGGGGGACGACGGGTCCTTTCCCTCCTTCAGGAAAGCTACAACTACAACATCCCCCTCCAAGAGTTTGGAATGTGCCCCGAAAGCCATATCTTGTTATATAGGGTGTAAGAGTGTTAGAAGAGTGTCTGCGTGCAGGTGTTGTATCATTGTGTATGTGATGTTGTCTGGGCCTGGAGCTGAGGGTTTACACGTGCTTAGAGCAGCCCTCAGCTCATGTAGTGAAAACAGGGAGTTGTAAGAAGTCTGTGATTTGTTGCTGTCGCGTAGGGACTTCTTTTCACAACAGGCTTTATGTTTCAGGAAAGTGTTTGTGTAGTGTGCTGAACTGGACACGTGTGTTGAAGTGTTGTGCGAGTGTGTTAGCCTGGTCTTCGAGTGTGTCCCTGTAGTGCTGACCAGAGGCAGGCTGTGTGTTTGTTGTCCCTTGAGTTTGCGTATTCGTGTCCATACTTTCCTTGTGTCTGTGTAGGAGTTTATTGATGTTATGAAGTACGCCAACTCTCTCGTTTTGCCTCCACGGCGCACACGTTTTCCTAACGCCTTGGCCCGTTTGAACAACAGGAGGTTACCCGACGTGGGGTACCGACGAGGATACCCCACGCCTTGTTCTGGGCCTCTCGCGCCCGCCTACAGTCCCCATTCCACCACTTGCCACCACGGCCTCCGCTGTTGCGCGGGCACCAGAGGCGTGGGGAATGGACTTTTCGGCGGCGTCCGAGATGTGCGCCGTGAGGAGATGGGTAGCTTCTTCAACGTGTAGGTGTCCTATGGATGTGTGGTGTAGTTTGGATGTCTCTGTAAATGTATTCCAGTTAGCTCGTGCTTCATTGAACCTATTATGGGAAGATGAACTGCTTGGGCCTTTATCTATATATGTAAGTGAGGTGGGAAGTGGTCACTGCCATATGGGTCAGTTCCCACACCCCACTCGAGAAGAGGAAAGAGAACTGTGAGCCAATCGCCAAGTCAAGACATAAGTGTGTTTGTCCTATGTTATGATATGTAGGCTGTTTATTGTTGAAAAGGCATGCTCCTGAAGATGTAAGGAATTTTTCTATAGGGCGACCTCGGGCATCCGTGCGAGAAAGCCCCAAAAGTGTTGTGAGCAATTAAGGTCGCCTGTCAGGATGTATGGTTCAGGCAGCTGGTTAACCAGCGCCTCGAAGTCAGAGCTTAAAAGTGAAACATCAGGAGGAATGTATATGGAGCATACCGTTATCAACCAATTAAATATTATTAAGTGTATTGCTACAGCCTCAAGGACGGTGTTCAAAGTGACAGGGTGGCATGCTAAAGATTTCCGAGCGATTATGGCCACACCCCCAGAAGAGTGTGTGCAGCCATCCCTGTCCTTTCTGTATACCAGGTAACTATTCAAGAAATTGTGTGTTTTAGAATTCAAATGTGTTTCCTGAACACACATTACACTTGGCTGATTGGTATGCAGAATCTCATACACGTCGTCAAGATTATTCATAAGGCCTCTGTCGTTCCATTGAACAATATTTTCTCTTCCCATTATTTTAGTGTGAGAGCTACTGGAGTGTGTATGTTTATGTGTTGTCTTTCGGGGCTGTGACTCTTGGATTGGGCTTTTTGGGTGGCCTATCTGTAGGCTTGGACGACGGAGGCCGCTCCTTGCGCTGCGTTGCAGGCAGAACGGCACGACGTCCATCTCGTCGTCCGATGTCCTGGGTGTGCCCGTCGAACCGGGCCCCCCGGACTTGGCCCCCCTTCGGGGGCCCTTCGTTTGACCCGCCACCGCCGGTGGTGTCGAGGCACCAGAAGTGGCACGGGCGGTGCGGTGGCGGTGGGAGCCGGTGCGGGGCTCGTGGTGTCCATGGGCACACTCCAACGCACTGGACGATGGGGAGGCACGGACGGGAGCGGCACCGGTCCCGACGGAAGAGGTTGCCACCACCACCGCTGCTGCCTCAGCAAGCGGCGTGGTGGCGGGTTGGGCTGCCAGAGGCAACCCCGGGAGGGGACGGGGCGGGACCAGGTCCGACTCGCGGTACTGGGTCCCCGCCGAAACTAGAGCCGCTCCGCCCCCCGGCGAGCTGCGTCGGCATACCTCCCCAGGGGGAAAGAGGCGAACCTCTTTCGCGCCCTCTGGGAAGGTAAGATTCTCAGTCACTTTTACCTTGATGATCTCCTTCTCCTGTTTGAATTTCTCACATGTTTCTAGAGTAGGCCCCGTGGGGTCCCTTGCAGTTAGCACAGATGAGGGTTTGTGATGGGCAGTTGTCAGATGCATGATCATGTTGTGCACACTTGGCGCATGTTAGTCGACCACGACAAGCATTAGTGCCATGTCCAAACCGCTGACACTTGTAGCAGCGGCGTGGGTTCGGCACGTAGGGTCGGACCGGACATCTCAGGAAACCTGCGCTGACCGATTCGGGGAAGTGTTGAGCGGTCAAATGTCAAAATTGTGTTGTTTAGTAGGTATTATTTGGTCGTTCGCGGCGTATCGTGATTCGCCGCACAGCTGTTACACCCTGATCGCTAAGCCCGTCAGCAGATCTGCTTCAGTCTAGATTTATTAGATCTCTATCAGAGATCACGCCCTAGCAGCTATTAAGACTGCGATGGGGCGTGATCTTGATGTCGACATCGACCATGAGCGTTTGCTTCAGAGGTTACAGGATTGTTGTTTGTTTTGAATTTCAATTAGGACTTCTCCCGTTGTGAGCTTTTTAGCTTTGTACGATTTGCCTACGAGGCTTTCAAGGAACTTGGAGATGATAAAGACAGACTGGGAAGTGATGGGGTTCGATTTATCCAGGGATTCCATTACCAGGAAGCGCGAGAAATTATCGGGCTTTGGAATGGAGATCGAAGACAAAGGCCCCTTTTCAGGGACCGATCACGTTTGGAGGGGGTGTGTGAAAATGCCATATGATACATTGGAAAGCAGGGGACGGGGGTACTTTCTTCCACAACCTTACCCTGATAGCTGAGGAGGTCCCGGAGCTCCCTGCCTGGTAAACAGACAGGGAGCCATCCGCCGGAGCTTGAACCTGGGCTCCGACGGCCACCGTTCGTGGTTTCTAACCCTCCACCTATAAACACATCGCGACGGTTGGATCCAGCTTATGTTTGGGGGCTCGGGGTCCGCGGTATCGCGAGTACCGTCACCAAGATTACTCAAGGTGCCCCGTGCGGGGGTCGATCTCACGTGGTCGTTGGCCAGGGAGAAGGCGAGGTGCGTCGACGGAGAAACCACGCAGTCCGAGTCTCTTGTATGGGCAGCGACGGTAGATGTGGTCGGCCTCTCCGCAGTGGAAGCACAGAGGACGGTTACCGAAAGTTCGCCGTACGTCCGTCTTCCTCGGCGTCTGGTTTCGGGCTACCGGGGGTCGGGCGGGTGAGAGTGAGCGGCGGTACGGCGGGGCCTCTTGACGGCGTGTTGGAGCAGGGCGGGGTCGACGAACAGCCGCGGAGTATGTCATAGCTTGTGGCTCTCGGGGTACCTCGGATGGCGTAGAAGTTCCCAACGCTTGTTGCGCTTCTCTAATCAAGTCGGTGAGGGAAGCGACTTGGGGCTGCGGCGTCGTTGGGAGAAGTTTCCGCAGCTCCTCTCTCACTATTGCGCAGATAGTCTCGCGTAGGCTGTCGGCCGGGATCCGCGTGCTGCCAAAGTCGTTCGCATTGGCCGCGCCAACAAAGTTGCGGTCATACTGCTTAGCACGCATTTCGAGGGCTTTCTCAATGGTGCTGGCTTCGGTCACGAATTCGGCGACGGTTTTGGGCGGATTTCGGACAAGTCCAGCAAACAGTTCCTCCCTCACTCCGCGCCTTAAGAAGCGCAACTTCTTTTCTTCCATCATTTCGGGGTCCGCGCGGTGAAATAGCTGCTTCATCTCCTCAACGAAGATCACGACTCCTTCGTTGGGGTGTTGCGTGCGCGTTTCCAACAAAAGGGCGGCCTCTTTCTTTCCGCACGACGGTAGTGAAGGTCTTAGTGAACTCGCTTTTGAACTGAGCCCAGTTTGTCAAGGAGCTCTCGTGGTTCTCGAACCAAGTGCGAGCCGAATCTTCCAAGTAAAACAAAACATGCCGGAACGTTTCTGCGTCGTCCCACCTGTTGAATTTCTGGACGCGCTCCAGTTTCTCCAACCATTCTGCTGGGTCTTCTGCGGGGGTTCCTCGGAATGATGACGGTTCCCGTGGCTGCTGCAGAACGACGGGAGGATTGGCTTGGTTGGCCATGGTGCTGGTTGCGACGTCTTTCTTGTTCGCTTTCTCCGGTAGTAGACCGACCTCGGGTGGTAAATCTTGCAGGCGGAGGCTGGCTCTTGTTGGACTGGCTTGGCGGCTTCCAGAGGTTGCAGTGGGCATGAAGGGTGCGTACCCAGCACCTCAACCAGATGTCACGAAGCCAAGGACGACGCAGTTGTTTGGAAAAGAAACAACTTTATTGGAGCAAACTTGTGCTCCCCTAACAACTGAAAAGAATACAGAGGCGGCGAAGCAGCGGTCAACAACATGACGTACGTGCGTCGGCGAGCATCGCAGAATCGAATGCCGCGGCGTCTGCTGTGCAGGCTTTTATCTTTCGGCGCAAGAGTTTCTGGAACCGTCGATTCGCATCCAGAACATTGTAGATCGCAGAAGTATATTCTGGGCTAGCCGCGGCGTTAGGGTGAAACACTCTGCTTATCTGAATGAGATAGCCCGTGCGGCATAAAAATAAAGAATGGAACACGCGCTTCGCATGGGACACAGATAACAGAACCGGGCGCGGCCGGGCATTAAAAACAAACAATAAATAAACAAACCCGAACATGGTTCGCGGCAATATTAACCGTCATCTGGTAACCAGGCAGCCCACCGGGCGCACCCAAACCGCAAAGGCACCATTGCCACCGACAGCAATCACATGCATTGCCATCTATTTTTTGCGTCTTCTGTGGCTGTCAGTGAGTGTGTGCGTGGTATTTTCTTCTTGGTCATGCTAAGTTCAGGCTCTTCACCACAGCATCTAAAAGAAACATTATAAATTATGCCCAAGCCAGCGGAAGCATATGCAACTAGCACCAGTTCGGTGTTGATTGATTGTAGGCTTTAAAGCGCCGATGCAAAGCAGGCGATGAGGCGCGCCGTAGTGGAGGGCTGCGAATACCAGTTCGGTGTCACCGAAAACAGTGTACACTACTGGCGTATTCTGAAGGGTATGCAACGCTCGGAAGACCTAGTTTTGTGAGTGCAGCGCTATCCACCAGGAACTGAAGGAAAAAGTGTAGACTCGTCCGCGAGCATCGTGCAACGTCTCTACATAGGCAGGGCCGGTGACAACCTCAAGACGCCTGCTGGCTGCCTGCAGGGCCGTCTCTTGCGATGATCTGCCCCTGGGTGTCCCATGCTTTGCGCTCGGTTCCTGATGGCATGGTTCTTTGAGCTTTTACGAAGTGCTCCATAAGCGATTCTCCGGACTGCAATGAGAGCGACTTGATGTGTGGGATACAAAACAAGTGCTTATAGCCTCAATAAAATGATTCTCTGTACCTAATGATGTTTTTCATTTCTCGGCCGCAATTTAAAAGGTTCGACCAATGTTCCGACTCGGCCTATATTCCGACTTATGCTGTAATTGTATGGATGTGTAGGGGTGTGGGGGGCACTCCCACATAATGTGGTCCTGGGCAGGTGGAATAAGGCACGGGGGGCAGAGTGCGACAGGGGCGTATGGAGTGCGTTGGAATAGATGGAGTATATATGGAGCGTATGTGTTTGTGCCTGCCGAATGATTACTTGCTTGAATGATTACTCAATGATTACTTGAATGATTACTTGAATGATTACTTGAATGATTACTCAGCCCGGCATGAAGACATAGGGAGTGCTCCCCAGCCTTATAGTAACACGGACGCGGCGCGCTCTAGTGAGTCAAGGAAATGTACTGTACCATGCTGGGACCAGCAAACTTTACAGGAAATCGCGACAAAACTGTAAATGGCGGTGCTGATGGCAATAATAGGATGAGAGGCCGACCTCAAGCGAACTATGTGATCGAGGGCTACGGCATGCGAAAGAATAGAAGGTAGCTCATGCGTTGGGCAAGGAACAGCTTCGGTTCCGCTAGATGCGGAGAATAAGGACTTGCTCGTTTCGTTTCATATTACAACTCAATTTCACCGCCTTGCGCAAAAGGGGCTTGAAGACTTGAAGCCGTGCCGCACATTTGGTGGCCGTGACCGCGAGCAGACATCCTGGTACCAAGAAACGCGTTTCGCGACCATTTAGGGGAAACCACCAAAATGGAAAGAGGTTCAGTGAAAGAAATTTTGACATCCCACCAGAACTGCAGCCGTACTTTCAATTGCTGGTCAATTCCCTCCTGCGCTACAAACGCCTAGCCTCCTGGTTAGCCAGTTGGTAGAGCGGCTGCCTACATAGGCGGTGGTGCAGGGTTCGAATCCCGGACCAGGACAAATCTTTATTCAACTGCGAAGTTTCTAAGAAAGTCGTATAGCTATTGTTTATACCCGTAAGAGCTGCATTTTAGCTGAATGTCAATTTTTTCTCCACTAAAGGCGTTTTGCGCAAGTTGTTCAAATAATAACAGCTTCATGCAGATGGTATGGCGAGCGCACACATTAAAACGGGAAGGTCTGACAAGCGAGGTCCGGTACAATATTAGAAGACAAACGTTGGAGACAGTGTCTAACAAAATAACGTGCGACATTCTTCGATCGACGCAACATGATGAGAAAGCTTTTAAACATATGCAAATTTTTTGCTTACAGGTGAAGAGCCCGCTTAACGCTGCTCGCTTTCATCTCGCCACATCAAGGTGAATTTTGTTATTCACACTTAGTAAAGATTTATTGCACTGTACAATCTGTAGTAATTTAAAATACGTGGTACAACACTCACTCAAAATATCATAGCTTGCCTTTCAATTATATGCATCCAGAAATGGATAAGCAAGCCAGAGCGATGTGTTAAGGTAGTAGTAGCTAAAGCTACGTGCAGCTAACCACGAGGACAGGGGTACGTCCGTTTTGCTGATGGAACTGTTTCAATGCGTAGCATACTTTGCCAAAGCACTCCTACCGCCAGGACCGTGCAACGCCCTGGAATTCCGCAAAAATGCAGATTTTCGGAAGTAAAACCTGTAATCGTTGTAACAGCGTAACTGGAGATTATTGGTCTTACGGGATGTGTGAAAAACCACAAAATAAAAAAATATTCCCATAATAACGGTCTGACAAAATAAAAATATATCTTATACATCTCCCCGAAAACCGATGAATAAAACCGGAAAATCCACAATAAACGTTCCATACAGGAATAAAAATAGCCAGAAATGGCAAACCGTGTAACGCCCCGCATTACCCCAAGAATGTACACTTGGTGGGAGCAACAACTGTAATCGTTATAATAGCGTAAATGAAGATAATTGGTCGGACAGAATTTCGAAAAACCAAGAAATTATTAAAATATAAAATGAAAGTTTCACGAAAATGATGTGGACAATATCAAATATATGCATCTCATACGTCTACCTCCAGACCCAAGAATAAAAAAAAAAATACGAACGAAATAGTGAAAATGGCGAAAAAGCGAAAATGGCGAACCGTGTAATGCCCGGCATTTCCACAACAATGCACATTTTGCGGAAGTAGCACCTCCAATCTTTATAACAGCGTTAATAGACATAATTCGTCGAACAGAATTTTCAAAAAAATAGCACCCCTTCCCAACCAACGAATAAACAAAAAAGCCCGCAAAAAAACTTTGAAAATACCAATAAAAATGCGAACATGGCGAACCGCGTACCGCCATGAATTCTCCCAAAAATGCAGATTTTGCAAAATTTACACCTGTAATCCTTATAATAGCGTAAATAGAGATCATTGGTCGAACATACCTTTGAAAACCAAAAGATACAAATAAAATGAATAAAATGTTCCGCAAAAATGACGTGGAAATATAAAAAAATAGTCAAATATTCCAGAGAATATTTTTTGACAAAACGCGACAGAACGTTGGAAATACGAAACAAACAATCATGCACCCCTCCGTCCAACCACGGTGATGGTTGAACGCGAAACTTTCTCCAGATTGATTTTTTGGTCGGTCAATCCCACAATGCGGGCGTGTTCTATTCTGGAGGTACGCACCCCTTTTCTAGAATACCCATAGCAACTCGCGGGTGCGCACTCCGTAGGCCTAACGTTTGGGTTGGACACCGACCCAAACGTTAGGCCTACGGAGTGCGCAACGGCGAGCTCACGTCTAGGATGAGTAGCCACCAGGACGACGCCGAGGCCCGCTCGCGGCGAACAACGCGTTCTGCCGGCCTAAATAAAGTTTAATCAATCAATCCAATCCATGCGCACCCGAGAGTCGATGCAGATCGATGCACATCGATGCGCGCCGCACACTCCAACCGTTGGAGTCTGCGGCGCGCATCGATACCTGCTTCCCTGTCCGTTCCTCGCCCCAACCACCATGTGAAATGGAGCATCGGATAGACACGCCAGCCTCATAACGGAGGAAGGTTTTTCCGGCTAGGGGACGAGAAAGTTTTCCTGGAGAGCGAATGGGCCTACAACGGCATCAGTGAGGACACTAAAGCTTCGCTAATAATCCATCGCCTTTCGCTCCTCATCGCCATTTTTGGCTGTAAACTACTCACAGTCAAGACAGGCGGCATAAGAATGCGATGCATTAGAAAATTTAGGTGATATATTTTTTCCTAAAGGCCACTGGGTCACAAGGAGAGACATTTTGGCCCGATCTTTCAGTGTTAAAAGGGACACAAGCGTAAGTGACTCGTGGTGATTTCCGCGCATAGCTGCAAAAAGGTGTGCAACGGGGGAGCAATCGCCCACATACCACGCAAGGCTAGGTCCATCCGTAAATAAACATCATTACCACCACCACCCGACAACTTCCGTTTACCGACATTTCGCGCCCGTTAAAAACTCGGGCCGCGACCGCCAAGAACTGGTTACCGGTCGGGCCCTCGACGTCGCCGCGGGCCTCTGGGCCGCCGCCAAGGAGGCCACCGCCTTTCCGCCACCCTGCCAGAGTCACAAACCAGATTTAGAAATTGATTGATTGTAGGGTTTAACGCGCCGACGCAACGCAGGCGATGAGGCGCGCTGTAGTGGAGGGCTCCGGATTAATTTTGACCACCTGGGGATCTTTATCGTTGCGCCGAAATCTCGTACACACGGGCGTTTTTGCTTTTCGCCTCCATCCAAAAGCGACCGCCGCGCCGGGAATCGAACCCGCGACTCGTGCTCAGCAGCGCAACGCCTTAGCCACTGAGCCACCGCGGCGGGTCAGACTTAGAAATTACAAAACAAGAGTTACAAATTAGGTGGATGCTCTCTCTCTCTCTCTTTAAAAGTAAGGTTGTCTTTATTCTCAGTCCTCCAGGACGGTGCATCTCCATTTCCCACGTGCATCTTCGTCTCTCACCGCGGCGTCCCCCCTCAAGAAATAAAGTGTTCCTGATATTGATTGGTTGGTTGATTAATAGATCGATAGATCGATCAATCAAACGATTGATTGATTGACTGATTGTAGGGTTTAGCTCTGTCTCTTATCACCCCCTTTCTCCTCTCCTATCTTTCATCCCCCTCCTCCCACTTCCACCCGCACTGGGTTGTATGCAGGTGAGCCCCAAGATGGGCTCAAAATATCCCCAGTGCACTTCATTTCCTTTTCACCCGAATCACCATCTCTCTCTTTCTCTCTCTCTCTCTCTCTCTCTCTCTTCTCTCTCTCTCTCTCTCTCTCGCCAAAGTTACCGGGGCTACGAGGCGCGTCGTAATGGACATATCAGGATTAATTTTGACCTCCTGGGGACCTCGAACATGCGTCAAAATCTCCACACACGGGCGTTTCGGCTTTTCGTCTCCATCTGAAATGTAGCCATGGCCGCCGGAATTGCAGCCGCGCCCATGGCTCAGCAGCAAAACACCTTCGCGACTGCGCCTTTATTGATATCATGCACACTGCTATTGGATGCTATGGGCCTAGCTGTCCAAATAGAAATTTTGAATGGGTCCATGTGGGTGCCGCGAACTTTAGTGAAAGTTATTGAGTTATTGAAGTGTAATTGAAACTGATTGATTGATTAATCTAGTAACACATTGATTTCTAGAAATGGTCGCTGAGTCATTTTATCAAACACTTTAGTGTCATGGTCATTTTATCAAACACTTGTAATACCTTTCCTGTATACTAATCATTGGGCATGTCTCTACCTCGGGCTTGACCTCAGCCGTACATCAACTTGGCAAAGACCAGCTACGTCTTGCTTAAGGAATGTTGTAGTCCGGGAGCCAACAGGCGACATTGTAAAAAATACGTAACGGTCCATTCAAAACACCAGTTTCTTGCACCCGAAAAAACAACCGAGGCCCCCAATGCACCACCAGGAGTGAAGTTGACATTCGTGCCCATGATTACGCCCGCGTTTCAATTGAAACTACAACTCATTATTACGTAGATTATGTATTTAAGCTAACTATGGTTGTTACGACAACCAATCAGCCCATTCTTTTTCCATGGCAATGCTCGAACCTTTTTTTACGTATCTGCACTGCGGTCCAGTTAACGCTTGTCAGCGGTAGAGCTCCCTGCTAGACAAAGGGGGACTTGTCCTGAATTGCGGAGCCAGACAAGTAAATCTTGAAATTCACCACACGCACTAGCTCACTATATTCACGCGCTGTTTGAGTTGACCTGTTCTCTGACGGCTATAGGCTCTTTCCGCCACAGGTAAAAGCGACGCGTGGCAGGAGGAATGGCGGTGTTTCCTCGGCACGTCCCCAACGTAAGCTGGGAGCAGCGCTCGCCTGCGCGCCGACAGCTTTCATCGAGCGGCTAAATCCGATTAGTACCGCTATGTTTGCTCTCCCTGTGCAATGAAGAGCACACTTCATCCACGGGGTTGCCTGTAGGGAGCTGCCGATTGACTGATTGTGTGGGGTTTAACGCGCCGACGAACGCAGGCGATGAGGCGCCCGTAGTGAGGGCTCCGGATTAATTTTGATCACCTGCGGGATCTTTAACGTGGCCGTAATCTCGTACACACGGGCGTTTTTTTTTTGCATCAGAAAACGGCAGCCGCCCCCCCGGCCGGGAATCGAACCCGCGACCTGCCTGTAGGGAGCTGCCGACTGCGCACGCTACCGACACGTCGCATCGCGCACCTCCGCTGTGGCGGTGAAGGAGCGGGACGACGGATGCCTTGGATGAGTGCGACGCATAGCCAACGAAGAAAACGGGGGACGCTGGCGCTTTAACCCTGAGAAATGGCAGCAGGGCAAGCACTCATAAAGGTGTAATTACTTTCCCCAGCTCGAGACGTATCCACAGCTGTGCAAGCATTACGTAAGTTGTAGAATGAGGATGTATTCTAAGCCTACTGCCTTAGTTCTGCCCTTACGTTTCATGGAAGGCGCTTTGAATCGCATAAAACAGGAGCTCTAGCCTGGAGCGCGTGCAGAGAAAGAGAAACAGCAGCTCCGGAGGAGGGTTCCTAGAAAGGGTGGTGGAGCACGCGCCGGGAAAGGGCAACAGCAGCGCCGGTCAAAGCTAGGCCTCTGCTTTACGTGCAATAGGAACAGCCTTGAGAAGGACAGAGCCAACGGGAGCGAATAGCAGGCCCCTGGCGACGGCGAGAGAGCGGAACGAGCTCCGCAGGGGCTCTGTCCAGGGGGTGGTCCCGTGGTGACGGGCGCTGCCGCTCAAGTTCAACAGAGAGAGAATTAAGAATGATCAACAGAAGGTTAAACGAAGCGTCCGCCTTCACATTCTTAGAATGTTCAGAGCGTTCCTTCTAACCCCGTATTATTTTGTGTGCAATGTCGTGCTAAAGGGCATTATCCCCTTCCGTGTAGCGTCGCGCCACGGGCTGCATGGTGAGTGCAAATGATCTACTTGAGCCGACATATTCATAGAAATAAATTTTCTGCATATTCTGTGCCGCGCTTGCAGGTATAGTTAGGCCTCTATGTGTACATACGCGGCATAGGTATGTACACCATGGCGTCAAATTCCCCAAGCATTCTCACACCAGAGACATGCCGACACACGCGCGCATATACACGCGCAAATATATGAGATAACAGTGGAATAAAGCTAGAATAATGAATTTGACGAAGCAAGGTATGAAAAAACAAGCACGCTATTTCAAGCGTGACATTCATGTTTCCAACGACCGCGCTTGTCAAAATAGGGCTGCAACTATCAGGCTTGATGTATTACTCGTCCTCTACTGCAACCAGTGGAACAACTCCTCATAGCGATGCTGATGCTTGGCTATAAATCCGCGCCTTTCACAGTGCCTTATAGGTCGTTGAAGGTGGAAACATTCAGTGCTGCCAGAAAAACAAGGCGGATAAAAACGTTGCACGGCCGCAGGTATGTTTCCAGCTGGAGGTGCCGGTGGGCAATCTTGGAACCCTATAAAACCAACGAAAACATTTCCAGCGCCGAGGTTGATAAAGAGGGCAATCAGCGACGGAAACAGCCGGGATACCGAACGGTAAGAAACCGGTAGAAACAGCTTTATTATTTCGGTGAAGGTGACACTGCGACCATAAATACTGGATATGAAAGACGGTCCAGCATTTGTTCTCGCTAGTTTTCTCTCAGACATTTTGGTTTCAACGCCTATAAAAGTTCTCACTTGCCCGTTGTAAATGTTCGCGATGCGTCCGGGAAAACGAACACTGAACCTTCGATTCTTCCTCGAAGATTTGCTGTGGCCGGGCGGCAGTGGAATGCTCGATGCGTCGTGGGAAGTAGAGGCGAGGACTGAGGAACAACGACTAGACCGCACAGAAAGCTTCGGTAGTCCTCGTCATTTGAGGGCCAGCGTCACATTAGTAGTGCTCATGGTGAAAACCATAAGCACTTCTAAGCATTTTTCATGATCAGTTTGCCGCACCCGAAAACATTAGGTGTGGCTAAATAAAAAAAAATCTTGCCTGGAGAGCAAAGCATTCGCAAGTAAGCCGTTGCAGTCAAGTCAGTTAGTCAGTCAAGTCAGAACAGTCAGTCAGTTCAGAGTTAGGTTTGCGTTTCTTGCTTTGTAGGCGTCGAATATACGTGGCCCTGTTAGTTCGCACTTGGGGCGGTTTGACATTCCGAGCACTTCCCCCAGACGAGTTTGGGACGCTGAACGGGACAGCTACTGCTGATTCATCTGGCGGTACCCAGACTCAATTCATCTTTAAATTTTCCGCAACACGGGGGCATCGATCCCAATTGTTCTTCATCGAACTATGAAACTGCTTTTTATGCCAACGGGCATTCTATCGCAAATAAAAACAAGCATGGTCGAAGAGAACTCCAAGCAGCAGGCACCGATGCGGGCCGCACACTCCAACCCAAAAGTCAGGCCTACGGAGTGCACACCCGCAAGTTGCTGTGGGTATTCTAGAAAAGTGGTGCGTACCTCCAGATTAGCACATACCCGCATTGTGGGATTGACCGACAAAAAATCAATCACGAGAAAGTTTTGCGTTCAACCAGCGCCGTCGTTGAACGGAATTGAACGTTGAACGGGTGCATGATTCTTTGCTTCGTATTTCCAACGTTATGTCGCGTTTTGCCAAAAAATATTGCCTTAAATATTTGGCAATTTTTTTTAATTTCAACTTCATTTTTGTGAAACATTTTTTTCATGATCAGTTTGCCGCACCCGAAAACATTAGGTGTGGCTAAATAAAAAAAAATCTTGCCTGGAGACGCTCGCGTAAATTAAGTCTACCGAACTACTTGAGAAGGTGGCAGGCGTCGAATATACGTGGCCCTGCTAGGTCGCACTTGGGGCGGTTTGACATTCCGAGTTTGACAGACGAGTTTAGGGCGCTTTCCGTCCTATCTCGCGAAGCGGTACTATGTTTTCTTTCTGTCGAGTATCTCTGCACCTGTTTAAAACTATAGGTGTTGAAGGGGGGGGGGGGGGGGCAGGAAGTAAATGTTGGAGATTGTTGGGTGGGACGCACTTCAGATAGGCGTACCTGTAGCGCCATTGTGTCGCATTTTCGCTTGGGAGGGTTGGTAAAATGGATAAGCCGTATTTTGCTACAATATTTCGGATTGATGACTTTCAGCGGATGTTCACGGAGACAACAAACAAAGGGAAATTCCTGTCTTGTTACCGATCTTTTTAAGGTGAGTTCAAAAGTACGACACTGCAATAAATTGCTTATTGTCCTGTTATCCAAATATATGAAGTATATGCGTCGTAAGGTACGCTTTAGGGTGATCCGTAAATCACGGCACGCTGCACGGGAGAAATTGTATCGCGCTTCAGACCGCAGTGAAGAAGATAGCCAGTCTTTCCCCAAAATATTATGCCGCCCAGTGTAATTGAGATCATCACGCATACCTCAAAGATAGCAGGAATATTAACCGCCGGAAACTCGACACTTAAAATGTAATGCATGTTAGTTTTTTTTGGACCAAGGGAAACGAAGGCCAAGGAGCGCCAACACAATGGTTGTCATTTCTGGTACAGCATTTGTAGTTAAGTGTTATGTACGAGATGGGTTCAAAACTGGTTAGTGTAGGGGTGTATAGGGCACCTAATTTAAAACCCAAACTTGAAAGAAAAATGATTGTGAGGTACAGAAAACATGAAAGTTCACTTAAACACACCCTCCTCTGTGAGGGGCTCTGAGCTCATGTACGCTACGAAGTTTTATTTTAAAAATCCGATATCTGCAAGGCAAGCTAAAATACGCTTAAAAGCTAAAACGCACGAGCAGAGAGAATAAACGGGTGCCATAATTATAGGGTCACTTGGGAGGTCATTAGTCACATTTCATATCCTTTCACTTTATTTTTGTGACATGTTACCAGCTCCTACGAGGCGCCATCAACAACATGGCAACGATTGTTTACGGCTTGGCAGGATCATGCACAGCGTTTTATTCGGGTTAATTGACGCACGGCTTTTATTTATCCTATGCATGATGAATGCGACATATATTATGGCATTTTAATCGGTATAAACAAAACATAAACCTTCATCTGACTTCTTAGACGAACACCCTGGTTATTGGCTATATCCCCACATATAGTGCATATAAAATCAGCGATATCACATTCTTGCACTCTTCCTCTTCTTCCACCTATTCGCAGTTCGAGATTCTTCCAAAAGCTCGCGGATAAAATTAAGGAGCCGTCACTCTTGGTAAAATAAATCATCCGAGCGTAACTGTGATTAAGCGATGAAGTTGCTCCACGTCATCACCCTTGTGCATGGGGGAAGAAAAATGATCCGTTGACGAAAGCAAATGGCACACAGGAACAAATATGTCCTCTGGACCGGAGAAGAGAGCAGGCAAGGGGCTGAAGCTAGGTGTTCCGCGGGGCTAGCCCACTCCAGGTCCCTGGCGATACCACGTTGCACGTGTGCCCCGAGATCATTCGGCCCATGCTCGTTTCTGCTGAGCAGTTGAAGAGGGACGCAAACTCGACCAGGTGTCGCAGGGGCAGGTTGACCCGGTAGTCGGCCGGCAGCCAGTGTCCAGCGTGCTCCTTGTACACCACGTCGCTGGACTCGCAGTTGTCCAGCGCGTAGTACACGAAGAACAACGCGTCCGAGGACAGCTGGGGCAACCGCTGGTACCTGAAGTCCTGCTTCCACGAACGCCGCACCTGATACGCCCAGTAGAATGGGAACAAAAGCAGCGGACTGTCAGCACTCTGATATGCACGCTAGCAATGCAGCTGCTATATAACGGATCAAGTTCACAGCCAGGTGCAAGATCTGGAGAATGCGGTAGCACGGAAACAGTTAGATAGGAACGCGCGTACAATGTTCTTAATCAGTGTAAATGTACGACATCGCGCAGATGTGTGCGCATTCCAAGCAGTGGTTCGACGAGCGATGTTTTGTTTCTGTGGATATAGAGGTTTCTACCAAGTTTAGTATCTCAATATCCAGAGTGTGGCGTCGGGTTACTGAAGCTGGACTGTTTGTGAATGTGTTGAAGAGCTTACAGATATGGACACCATCTGTTAACCTTTATTCGAATGCAGATACACTAATACAAATTGCAGTATTCCATGCAGAAGGGACGAATTTACAACCAAACAAGGTTTCGCCACCCCGATTGCGTTAGGCGTTATAATGTCCACTTAAAGCAGGCGTTGCTTCTAGCTCCTCAAGGGAGTAATATTACAACTTTGGGCCAAGTTCGGCTGTCAAGGCGAGAGCTCTCAGCTGGAAGGAATCACAGCAGACACGCCTTGCTCCATAGAAGAGTTAGCGAATTGACTTCACTGCGCTTGCAGATTTCTTAAGTCCCTCAAAAATTATTCGGTAATACAGTTTTAACCTATAATAATAGTGAAATATTGTTCTGCAGTCAAACGTTTTATGCAAAAATCAAAAATCGTTGGTCGAAGATCAAGACGATGAAAGTATAAAGTTTAATGAAGGAGCCCTGTCTAAATGAGAAGTAGTAACCTGCACCATTGATTAAAGTCGGATTAACTATATAGCCTTTGAGATATTTCGAAGTAACCGCGATTGCAATGACCTGAAAATCGCCCATCACGTTGCGAGGGCAAGACACGTGGTGGGTGGTGCGAATGCTTTCTTAATTATGTTAGGAGTCGCAGTATTGAATATGGATGATTAGGTTTAATAAGGGAGCTACAGGTGTACTGTTTGCTGAAAAAAAAAAAAAAGCGACGAAGGCGCAATAAAGAAAAAGCAGCAAGACAGCACGAGGATGGTTCATCGCTTCGAGAGGGATCAAAAATGATGGATCACTTCCGAATGATATTAGCGAATTTTAATTCTATAATAACTATCTCAAAACGGACGTTTGGCGCGCATAATAATTACACTAAAGTAGAAATCTCGCGGGCAGAACAATCAACATTTTGTTTACGCAATATTCCACTGTTCCCCCGCTCTGAATGAGACAGGCCGGTAAGAGCCACGACAAAAAAAAGGTCTTTTTCTAAACGAATACACTCGCGGAAAACTTTCTGTAGCAATGCAGAGAAAGCTACCGGAAAGGGGAGCTAACCGCTTTGCGTTACTGCGGCAAAGTAGTTCCCGATAAATTGGTTTCGGTTTCAGTTTTGTCGAGACATACGCATTTGCAACAGTTCGTTTCTTCGCATGAGCTCCGCGGTTGAGTGGGCTAAACCACTATCACCGAGCCTGTTGGCATAATGGCGTACTTCACTACGCTTCATTTCTTTCTAAACACAAGGCAACGCTTTCACTGGAGAATTCGGAAAGACTTAACAAATTATACCGTAGATGATGTCGCGAAACTCTGTATCGTTCAGGAATCATTCCAATTATGTCAGCGATGCAATTTCGAGGTGATATGCATGGGCGTCACAGGATTTTGTCCAGAGGGGCAAATCCATTGCACAGTGGGGGGAGAGCGACGAGGGGAAAGGGCAATTGTGCTGGTTTGTCATGGGGGGCAACTGCCGCTTTTGCATGCCCCTGCTGACGCCCTTGGAACTAAAACTGTGTAGCACCACGATGTGTGCTTACATGGCGCCGGCGAGGCATACCGAAAGAGCAACACACGCACACACACACTACGGCGCGATGTCAAATCCCATTTAGATCGCGTTGAGTGCGTTGAAAGGCGAAACTATAGTACCGCTGTGCTCTCCTCTTTCCAATAAGCTTACGTGGTTTTCGAGTCGCCAAAAGAAGACTTCAGGATACCACTCACAACATCCGCCTTAAGCCTAGCGACAGTGCGCACGCTTACGCCGGCAAGCTGGCTAACCGAAAGAAATGCGGAAACCACGGAGAGTCCCGGTTGCGCCAGTCTCACTTGGGGGACACCTTGCAGACAACTTTCTTCATTTGTTTGACAGCTTTTGGTTATCAAGCTTCATCAAAACCCCATGCGGTGAACGAAGTTTCGCGGTACCGGATGGAAAGGGTGCTGCCGTCGATGGGGGCGCCATGTTTCTTTTCTCTTTTCTGAGGAGAACCAAAGCGACATATTGGCGACCGCCGCAAACAAAAAAAAACCGTAAAATGTAATAAATGATGCTCTGTTTCACGTATTATGGCAAATAATTTGGCGTCATTAATAATCCAAGGATAGAAAAACGAGCTATATATTTTTTGAAACGCTTAGGTTACACCTAGTGAATTATTTTAGTTGAACTGCGTCGAGCTGCGCAGCGCAACGGCGTGGTTCGGCTCTGCAGCATTATCACAAAAAGTTGTCCCCGAGTATTGCAAATAAAATGTTAAAAATTAATTTCAAATCTTAATGAAAGTTTTCACGTTTTTGCAACATCTGACTTAAGTCGGAAGTTCGATTCACGTAGTCGCAGGTCAATCAGACAATAATCTGCAGCAATATACGTAGCTACATCCATTTCCATAACCGCAAAACCCATGTAGCTGGCTTGATCAAACCACGTATTTTCTTGCGTGCAATTTCGAAAGTATTCGGGTTTCTCAAACTACGAAGCGACCTAGCAGTGGCGGTAGTCTAAGCATTGCGTAGGCTTACCTCCCAAGCTTTTAGCTTACGTTTAGTTTCAAACGTGCCCAATGTTTAGTGTGCACTTGTTAACCGGAGGGCGTAACCTGCTTATGTGTGTCGCCAATTTCTATGCCTGTTCAACACCTTTAAAAAACTATAGGCGACAAATCCCCAAGCTTTGCTTAGGCTTGGGTCCTTCAAAAACTAGAGGAGGAGGCACACCAGGTTGCTTCTAGTTCTAGGGCACTTGAAAACTCGGTAACTATGACGTTTTTCACCAGTACTACTACAAAGACAGGTTGAGAAGCCTACCTTATACCTCGTGATCGACATAGCTCTTGTTGCTGGGGTACTTTTTTGCTACTGTAGAGACCCCCAGAATTGAAACGGGCTTCAGAACGCCGACCGGAAATGCGTATTTCGAGAAAATACGCTTCGCGTTATTCAATATTCCCGCACGTAGCCATACCGATACAACAGAGAACGCCACTTCCTATGAAGGGAAATCTGCCACCAATGTTTAGGAAAGCCGCGCTATAGCGAGCGTGCCATCATGTACCGGGCAGGAACGTTCAACTTGTTCTTGCAATCGCTCATGAGATTGTTGAAAAAGTTCCCTCTTGCGCAAAAAAGCAACAATCATATTGTAAAAATGCTAGTGTTGTTTAAATGCTATACAAATGTTTACTATAAATTACTATAGCTACTATAAAAATGGAATAAACAATTTACCACAACATAATGAACGTCGCTAAAAAATAAAAAAAGGTCCAAAAAGGTTTCCCCCGCTGGGATTATTTACACGCTTCATGCAAGCTAACGAAAATATGTCTTGTTTTTTGTTAACTTCTGCTTCAAGAGCAAAAAGAAGCCACATGGCTGGCCAGGCCAAGTACGCGAGGAAGGTCGCTCGTGGCTATGGCGGCGCCCACGACGGCGCACGATTGCAGCGACACGTTTTCCTCTAGCATATATAAGTGTGAAACTATGGGACATGCACCCACGATCAGCCCACCTGCCACAGCTCCTGGAAGGCGCGGAAGGCTAGCTGCAGGGCCACGGTCTGTTGCAAGACGGCGGCCCTGGAAAGTGCCGAGTCCGGCGCCACTTGACCCCTAAGGCGCGCCGGTAGCAGGCGCAGATCCTCTTCAAAGCACTCGAGAAGACCCTCAAGCCTTCGGCGGGGCGCGTCACCTCCCCAGTACCCTGGGTCGAGGTCGACCAGGAACATCGAGTCCAAAAGGGCATGGTAGAATCGCACCGCGTACCGGGCCAACTGCAGCGAGAAACCAACGCTGTTCACCGGAACAGAGGTGTTGAACAGTGCCGCCGGAACGAGGACCCGATGAAGTAAGCGGTCGTACGAAGCCCGTACAGAGGAAGGTCTAAAGTTGGACCCACTTTCCGTGGCAGCAGCACGACCTGCACATGTCCGTGTTGTATGTGAGGTGTTAATGCTTGCGTGGGAGATGATATGCGGCTTTTGGTACAGTATACGTGCGCGCATAACGTTGCTGTATACACGCTAGTTCATTGTTACGATTGAGAAGTGGACAGCCGTCTGGGGAACATATAATAACATGCCGAAATTTGACGTGGAACAGTTTATTATTACGCAAAGGTTTATACTTGTGTGGAACAGACTCTGCTGCGCGTGCGTCTTCTGAAATTAGCAGTTCTAACAGCATTGTCTGGTTTTTAATTGTGGCTATTTTCTGGGAAATCCAAATTATTGTCTTACTTGTCCTCTTTCTTCAACTGGCCCGATTTCTTTTGTGTTCATGGTGAGATGTTCTTTCCATACTTGTGTTATGACTCAAAATAATACAGGCTGAGAAGTCAATTAAATATTATCTGGTGCAAACACAAACCATTGGGCAGAAGTGACCCCCAAGACATGCGCTAGTAAACCGAACAGACAGCGAAAATATTGGGACTACCAGTTGCCAGACCAGCAGGGATACATGCTTTTTTTTTGACATTTTAGTACCATAGACACAGAGGTACGCTCGCCCATAAACAGAGCCTTTATATCCAAAGTCACGGAAACATTTAAAATGTGTCTCTGCGCAGCAAAAAATACGCTGGTCTACAAACACTTCACCTTCACACCCAGTGAGACACATCTCAAAGGCCTTACATGTAACTAACATATGGAAACAATAGTGCAAAAATCAATTGCTTCGCCTTCGTGCAATACTTTCAATGCGGGAAACTATTCTGCTGTCAAACGCTTTGGTTGTACAGGGGTTGTACAGAAGTGTGGCTGTACAGAATAGAATAAGCGGGTAGACATCGAAAAAATTATCTTCACGTAGGGGAACCCTGAGTAGTATGCGAAGCAGGCATGGGGTCGATTCAAGCGCCCATTAGTTTTCAGTTCATAGTTTGTCTTTATTTAAGCATTATCATCATCATGTTCAACGTAGGCGACGTCGAGCGGTGGTTTGCGCTTCGCTTTGATTATGACCGCTTAAATGTAAAGTCAAGGGCTGTTGTAGTGATGAACCCTTTCAAGATGAGTTCGATGCACGTTCCCGGATGGTTGTGGGCATGCTTGTAGACGACGATGAAACGTTTGCGTCTTTAGGAAGACACCGGCAACACTGTCACTCCAGGAGCCATAGAAGGGTAAGACACCACCGGGCGTTCAGCAAGCCGAGCATGCGCAGTGGGGGTGTGGACGCCGCAACGACGACAACGACAAGGGAGGGACATAGCCCAAACCATATCATCATCCGCGTATGCTTCCTTTCGTTGCAACGTAGGCGACGTCGAGCGGTGGTTTGCCCTTCGCTTCGCTCACGTTCATGATTTCCTCCGCGTCGCGCTCTTCCCAAGGTAAAGACGCCAATGGTTTACTGTGAAATCATTTTAAAGTTTCCCGCGTTCCACTGCTCCAAACCGGGCTGTCTGTAGTGATGCGAACGCCTAAAGTTGCTGTACGGCGAAGACGCGCGTTAATCGAGGCGCCCTACTTCAGCGTTTATAGAACCGCGATGGTCCCTACTGGGCCACGTGCGTTGCAATCACGTGGAACTTATCTAGCCGAGAACCTTGCGTAACTGTTGCCGGTTGCTTAAAATGGCGCCAGAAGCTATAGTGGCGCGGGCGCTGCGGCGGAGTGGATGCTTTTTCGGCAGTTGATGAAGTGATTTAATTTCGCAAAATTCGAAGGCATGTCTGATTTTTTTTATAAAGGAACACTGCAAATATCACTTCTCGTGCCGGCCCATTGATTTGTTGTCTCATATTTGCCGGCAACACTGTCTTGTTCTTCTTCAGGAGCCAATGTTGACAAGGGTAAGACACTTACACCGGACATAGACGGCTAGATTTAGCTGTGAAGCCGAGCATGCGCAGTGGGGAGTGGACGCCGCAACAGACAGACAACGACAAAATTTCTGGGTTTAAGGGACATAGCCCGAACCATGAGATGATTTCTAAAACTCATCCGTCCTTCCACTTCGTGAAGGTGATGACAAGCGAAACTGCAGTTCGGTTATACGTGGCGTCCTTGAACGCTGACTGAACAGAATAAATAGAAAATGGTGAACGACCAGTTGTCTCGACGACGGGACAACCGCCCTGAGGAAACGGGTGAAACTGCACTATGAAGCAATCCCGTTGTTCAGCTTCACCGCTATGCACTAGAGTAACCTGTCAATGACGCGAACAAAGCAAACTCGGAAAATGACAGCAATGCAAGCACTATTTGACCGAAAAGTATGCTCTGGGCTGTGGTATTAATTGCGCAGTGCAGAACGCCATGTTTGCATAGCATGATGCCACAGCGCACACCGAACGTTGCAATACATCGTATTCAGGACAAACATGTTATCAAGTGTTGCGGTGAAACTGAACCACAGGATTGTCTTATAAGGACTGCGTTGTAGGCTTGCGTGTCTACGTCTTATAGAGCGTAGACACGCAAGCACTTCCAGCGCCGACAAAGGTGAAGGTGGAGACGCAGACGAGGCCTGGGCGGGTCGCACAGTGAAAATCTTTCAGAAACCTTTATTATCTAAACGAATCCATAAAATGGCGCGCAATGAAAACTAATTTACCCAATACGCATATTCAACGGGTTAGAAGTAGAAGCTCGAGGTCCAAATCGTGTTCTGAAGGGCATGCGACTTTGTGACCGCATGCTAACAGCGCATACACAGGGACGTTCGTTTTTCAACTCTTGGCGCTTTCAAAGACGACAGTCTTTCTTGGGCTACTTAAACCCAGAAAGTTTTGGTCTGTCTGTCTGTCCGCGACCCGATTCAGCCACCCGGCCAAAGTAAACTTGATATTGCGCAGTAGTCTTATATACTCCCAGCCAAATGTAAACGTCTAAGCCTGGTTTCTATGTTCATACTTGTCAACTTTGTTGAACAAGAACAAGATATTACGCAATAAAAAGACGGAAAATTAGTACACAGGGGATATTTACAGTGTTCCTTTATTAAAAAATTCGTGGATGCTTGGTTTTTCGATAGAAAATGATATTGTACATCTACTGCAGAAAACCTCCGTCTCCTGGCGACATACGAAAAGTCACGCGGCAACAGCAACGGAAGGTTCCATAGGTTCTACGTTCTGCTTGGAACGCACGTGGATCATGGCCACGCGGTTCTATAAACCTTGTAGTCGGCCGCCTTCATTCACGCGCGTCTCCGCCGTACTGCAGCACTGGCATCGAGGAACCCGGTCTGTAGCAGTGGAACGCGGTAAATTCAAATCGCCTTGCGCAAACCTTTAGTGTGTTTACCTTGGGATGAGTGCGACGGTACAGAAAATGCATGAGAGGGGAGCGAGAAAGCAAAGGGGGGCATTTCCTTGGCAAATGTCTACAAAGACTATCGTCTTTTGACGACGGTTGCAACGAAAGGAGGAGATAAGCGGCCAATTTTTTTCATTCATTCATTTCATTTTGATTTCCTCAAGCACCCCACTGGAGGGTATTACGTAATAGTTAGATTTACAGGATAAAAAAATATTTGAACACATTAATTTTCGCAACACAGGTGATTTGTAACATTTGCTATGAAGGATAATAAGCAGGTGGTTGAAACAATGGAGCAGGGAAGGTCGCTCTAATCCTTGGCTGCGCGGGGGAAAAAAGGGGCGAAAGACTGAGAGTTCTGTTGCGATAACGGGGCACTTGAAGTGGATGGCTTGTGCGGTGTGAAATGTATGTCGGGGGGAGGATTTAGGCAGCTGCATTGAGGGAAGAATGAAAAAAAGTATGAAAAAGGGAAACGGTGGCGATACGGTGGTGAGCAGAGTGGGGATAAACCGGATTGTGCTTTCAAGGATGAAACGCTGATGTCGTCGAGTACAGGGAGTGAATGAATGGAACGGCGCGATTTTAGACAGATTCAAGGTTGTTATGAGATGTTTGGGGCGGGTTCCATATGGGGGAGGCATATTCGAGCTTCGATCTGATGAGGGACAGGTATGCCAGAAACTTCCCATGTTGGGGTGCATGACGTAGGTGACGCTTCAAGAAGCCCAGTGCTTTATTTGCTGATGAAATGATGTTAGTAATATGCGCATTCCAGGTAAGCTCGCAAGAGAATGTGACACCTAGATGCTTGAAGGATGATTATGACTGTACAGGGACGTTCGTGATGTGATATAAAAAAAAAAACGACAGGATTTTCACGGCGGGAAAACGAAACAAGTTTGTATTTTTTAGGGTTAAGAGACAGAAGATAATTATCGCAACATTCTTGAATGTGGTTAAGGTCTTTCTTGAGAAGAGTTTGGTCGTGAGTGTTACTGTGCGATAGATTACACAGTCATCCGCAAACATGCGGATTTTGCAGGATACGCTCAGGGATAAGTTGCTAATATTTATTAGAAACAGGAGGGGGCAAAGAACCGAACGTTGAGGTACACCTGATGTTACTTTGAGATTATCGGACGATTTCTTATTGACATGCACGAATTGAGAAAAGTTAGTTAGAAATGCTTCGATACAATTTAGTACATTTGGGTGGTCTAAGTTTAACTGGGATAGTTTTAGCATTAACCTTTGGTGAGGTACTGTGTCGAATGCCTTTGAGTTCTCTAGAAAGATTGCGTCATTTCGTAAGTTGTCAAGGTTAGCACGTAGGTCGTGAAGAAATATTGCTAGTTGTGTTTCGCTAGAGAATCGCTTCCTAAAACCATGCTGGCTGGAGTGAAAGAAGTTGTTAGAATCTAGAAAATTTACAACCTGAGGGTAGATGACATGTTCCATGATTTTGCATGGGACGTTTATTAAAGCCATGGGACGGTAGTTGAATGGACAGTTTTTACCACCTGATTTGTAGATGGGAATGACCTTGCCCATTTTCCAGTCATCTGGAAGAATGCTTGTGGAGAGCGACTGCACATACACCAAGCACAGAAATGGGGAAATGGTGCCATGAATGTTTTTTGAACACTTTTGAGTTACTATCGTCAACGCCACCTCATGAGGACAGTTTCATATTTTGAATAACACATGAAATACCGTCTGCACGGAAAACAATTGAAAATATACTCCATGTATGTCAACAGCACCGTGGCACGAGGGGAAGGTACGCTAGATTCGCTAGTAAATACCGATGAAAACGTGGTGTTAAAAACATCGGCGCATTGATTATCTGAAAGTACGTGACCGGATTCATTAGTCAGGTGGACGATGTTGGTAGACCAAGGGTTCACGATATGCCAGATTTTTTGTGTGTTATCGATTAGCATGCCTGGCAAATCGTGTATTTCGGGTATACGAACAACGTGTATTTCGCGTTACAAATAGCGGTGGCATATTCTTTTTTGGCTGTTCTATATTTCGGCCAAGCGTCAGGTGTTTCGTTTGCTTTTTCTGCGTGAAAAATGTGCTTTTTTTTTATTCGCCCATTTCTTCAGTTTGTTTGTAAACCAGGGTTTGTGCGGCGTGCTACGGAATATATTATGGGGATAAATTTGCCAGTCAATTAATTCATGTTACTTTTAAAAATCGAACAGTTATCGTGCACAGATCGGGTATGAAAGCTATGTTCGAAGACTAGAAAGAAGCTTTCAAGCTCGTTTATGGCTTCATAATTACCTTTATCGTATAACGTAATTGTTTTCTTGAGTTTACCGCTCGCTCAAGAGGGAAGGAAAAATCTGTATTTAGTACTTTGTGGTCACTAACTTCGTGCAGGTATGAAATTGACGATAAGGAATCCGGATGGTCGGTTAGTATTAAATCTAGGATGTTAGCACAACTGCCTGCTGTACGCATGGGCTTTGACACTAGTTTAGCTAAGTTAAAATTCAAACAAACGTCCTTTAAAATCTTTTTTCCATATCGTATGGCGACGAGGGTGTAGGGTTATGCCAATCAATTTTCGTAAAATTAAAGTCACCAAATGTACGATGCGAGCTTTAGGGAAGGCGGTTGTGAGTGTGCTCATTATATTGTTTAAATCACGTAAAAAAACCTGTATTGGTGTTCGGGGGCCTGTAGAAAACCCCAAGTAGGACCATGGTTGAGGCGAAGCTTGGCAAATCAGCCATAAAATTTCAAGGTCATATTTTACGTCGACACCCAAACAGGGTATTTGTGGGCCAACAGCGATTAGCACACCACGCCCACGGCCGCGTTTGCGGTCCGTGTGGAATAACTGAAAATCTGGCAAATCTGAGAACATTTTGCATCGATTAGCCTAGTTGAGAAACATGCGTTGTTCTACACGAAAAATAACTAAAACCCTAGCAATATAATCTTCGTATAAAACCCCTTGGACTACATCTGGACGCAGTAATGCCTCAGGACATGAATCCGTTGCCCTGAATGCAACTGTCATTATTACAAACGTTTGTAGAGACTTAATGTGCGGCCACGTTTAGGGCTAGTAGCTTCGGTGACTTCTCAAAGAGTTATCTCTGCTTGTAACTACATGCCCATTTCAGTTTATGGGTTTTTTCAACGAGGCCGTACCGTTTTTCCGACATTTCATGAAATATCGTATCACTGAGGGTTTTGTCTAGAGTACGACGAAACTGAAATGCCACTGATACGTACGTGAGTCATAGTGAGAATGAAAGGGGATGCCCATGCATCTTCCCCCCGGTTGACAAGTTGCAAGTACACATCGCAAGTACCCAGTACAATCACATTTGCAAGTACTAAAGGAGTGTAATGGGCGGCTTTTGCACTGTCACTTACCACTGAGAGCACGCTGAAGTCTGCTTCGCTGCTGTTGTCTGGAAACGCTGTGGTAGTAGTGGACAGGGCTGCCCATTGTTGGCGGACGTTGCGAGTGCGGGCACGATGAATTATAGCCGGCGGCTGCTGCAGGGCCAAACTGCGAAGCGCGGCCGCGCTTGATTCTGTATCGTTTCAGGAGCGCCAGTTCGTCATTCATCCAGGCGAGGTGACGAATGTTGCGAGCGAACGCCTTCTCCAGCTGGGATAGTTTCTCCGGCACGTGGAGGTCATACTCCAAATCTTTAAATATGTTCATGGACAGCTTGCTGAAACAAGTGGGAACCGCTCGCTCCACCGCTATCATGCACAGAGCTGATGAGTTAGTAACGTGCGGGAGGGTTCTGCCGAGAAAGCTTTTCGCGAAGAGCTGTCGCAGGTTCACTTGCTGCTCAGGCAGGAAGGGCGAAAAATGCACGATGACAAGAAAGCCGATGTAGTTCAAAAGCGCACGCGGAGCAACCTCCCGCATCGCGGTGGCCAGAAAATCGCGAACATATTTCACAGGTTTTATCATTATAACTCTTTCGGGGTTAAGTATGGTGGCGTTATCAAATGAAACATAAAGAAAGTCTTTAATATCGACATCTAGTTCTGATTGATTCACGGTCGCTGCGACGAGGCCCGGAAATTTGTCAACGTCAATTTCGGTGGATCCGAGCTCTAGAGGGGCAGAACTGAACCGAATGAAGACCTGCATTACTTCACCCAAAATTTCAGCTTTGCTAGCCTGAGTAAACTCTGAAGCCGCATCACGCAGCGCTAGCTGGAAGAGAGTTTTCACTGAGGACCTATAGACGTCGTTCCCTGCAAAGAGTAGTGAGGGCTTTCTCAGCTCTATGAATGTGTGGTCAGGGTTTTCAAGGCTCGCGACGACCTCCAATTCAATCAGAGAAACCAGGCCGAGATCCCGCACAAGCTCTCCCGCAAACACCCAGACGTCCTTTATGGTGCCAGGGGCTTCGCGGGGCCATTGACCGATCCGCCACCGCTTTAAGAGTTCTTTAATATCGCGAGTCGCAGCATAGGCTTTCTTTCGGTCCGTACAGGCGTTAAAAAGAGGAACTGCCACACTAATGTCCTCTGCCCTGTTCGATGGCAAAAATGACGCCAACATGTGGACAAGTCTGTCTTGAATGATTGTGTCGGTGGAGACAGCTGCTCCTGTTCCGATTGAACCACCTGCAGGATGGGATTGTGACCAAGCAGTGCAGACATACTCATAAAAGTTTTCGCATGCGTCCGTGCCTCTGGCCCCAAGAAGTGACTTGATATATTCGGCCTCGCGGTCACAAAACTCAGAAGAGCAATAGACGATGGCAGAAGCTGCAGGGGGCGAAGGTATGGGCTGCGTCTCTGAAGGAGGCGTCACTGTCGCCTGCAGGTAAGTAAGAGCTATAAGAAGAGCTAGAACAACTGCGACCAAAAACAAAGTGCTTGCAATCAGGACAGACGGGGTATCTTCATCGCGTAGAGCTGCCTCGGCGTGACCTTCTCCCGAGGTTTCAAGGTTTGCCTGAACGTATCTACTTGTCACTCGAGGTAATTGTAACGGCTCTCCTTCACTCCCTTCTGGCGGTGCATTGTTCCCAACGTCCTTAACTTTGTGCTTCTTGGCTTTCTTCCGCTTCTCAAAAACACTGCTGGCTAAGCTGGGCGGGTCGCAGTCTGGGGGTTGGTCTGATTCAGTGCAGGGCGCTAACTGGAAAATTTCAGTCGGCGTTCCCAAGCCTTCCCTGACAGATACCGCTGGAGGACTTGACGGTGAAACTGTAAATACTAATTGACTGGTTGCGTCCCCTTCGGACTCAGTGTCATTTAGTTGTGCCAAGCCCAGTGATCGTCTGAAGGGGCCCATTGCAACTATACCCACAGGAGACTCACCACCTCCACCGGCCATATGAAGAGCGCTATATTTATCCTGAGTTAAAAAGACAGGGTATGCCGCCGCTCGGTTAGAAGACTTAGTTTCTTGGAACGATCGCTTCTGCTTATGGGGTTCACTTTTCTTATTCTCCGCTGAGGTTGCCGAGGTCGTCTTGCGTGCATTTTTTTTCACTGCCGTAGCAGCCAGTGCTTTAGCTGAGCGTGCGGACACGTCCCTTGTTCGAGTGATGGAGTTCTTTCTCGCTTGTGAATTCAGGGTTGACGAATCGGATGGCTTCCGTCCTAGAGACATACGCTCAGATACTTCATGGCGAGTAGGAGCTGTTGAAAATACTTCCTGCTGTCTTTTGTCGATGATTTCCTTCGAATGAGATGTTGGCTTTTTGGTGAGGGGCGATTCGACCTCAAGAAGGATCTTATTCCGGCAGAGTTTTCTAGCTCGTGCGAGAACCAGTTGGTACTTAGGTAGTTCGGCTGTTTTGAAGGAGGTACTGTCTTTACCACCACCCACGTCAATTTGAGAGTTTTGCAGATTAGGCTTTTCACTGCTCGACGCAGAGAAGGAAGACGCTATCCTCGGCGCCGCTGCCGAAGCCTGGTTTGCCGAGGTAATGCTTGGTAATTTCGAGAACCTCCGTTTAATCAAACTGGCTGACGTTTGTTTTGTATTTGAATTAAAAAGTTCACTTTTTTCATATTGAATGTCAGATGTCCTGGCGCTGATTTTGCGATTCTCGCCAGTCAGACTGGACTCACGCCTATGTGCTCGCCCTACAGAGGTACCTTTAACAGCTGTAATGTTAGAAGTGGCGTGCTTAGAGGTACTTGTTTTTAATCTATCTGTATTCATCTTGAATTTGCTGGCCTGAGAGATATTAGAAAGCCGCCTTTCACCTTTCGCTGTTCCGGGTTTGAGTTTCAGTGAGAGATTGGACCCTTGTGCAGAAGGAGGTGCCTGAACGACCAAACTGATCTTCCCTTTTGGTCGTTTTTTGCACCACGCGAGAAGTGGCTGCACTCCAACCTGTGCTTTTCCGTCATCCAACTCTTCTCGCTGCTCTTTAAAGGTTTCTACAGCGTGTGATGTGGCTAACCTCAACTTACTCTCTTCTGAGCCACTGGCGGCGGCTGCATCAGGGGTATCGCCTGGCCTCATATGGAGTGTGGTTGAGCGCAAGTCCGCGGCAGACGGTCTTTTGCTGACTACAGTTCTACTAATAGCTGTTACAGGACCACTAACAGGTGTCGGAGCAACTGTTGCAGCACCTGCCTTTGCTGGCAGCGGAGGTTCGGCTGCTCCAGCTGTACTCAAACTTGTCGCGGATGCCCGTTTGACTACTGTAGGTACCGTAACAGATGCCCCAGCCACCATTGAAGCCCTTTCTTTTGCTTGGACAGGGGGTTTGGCTGCTTCGGTAGTTTTCAAACTTGTAACGGATGGCCGTTTCTCTACTATAGGTCCACTAAAAGCTGTCGGAGCGACCATTGCAGCCCTTCCTTTTGCTGGTAGTGGAGGCTTGGCTGCTTGAGCTGTACTCAAACTTGTCGTCGATGCCCGTTTGACAATTGTAGGCACAGTAACCGCTGCCCCAGCCACCGTTGGAGCCACTTCTTTTGATTGGACTGGAGGTTTAGCTGCTTCGGCTGTTTTCAAGCTTGTAACGGATGGCCGTTTGCCGACTTCAGGTCCACTAACAGGTGTCGGAGCTACTGTTGCATCAACTGCCTTTGCGGGTGCCGGAGGTTTGGCTGCTTGGGCTGTAATCAAACTTGTGGATGCCTGTTTGACAACTGTAGGTGCAGTAACAGCTGCCCCAGCCACCACTGGGGCCAGTTTTGTTTGCACCGGAGGTTTGGCTGCTTGGGCTTTTTTCAAGCTTGCAGGAGATAGCCTTTTGCTGACTGTAGGTCCCGTAACAGCTTTCGGAGCGACCGTTGCAGCCCCTGCCTTTGCAGGTGGTAGAGGCTTGGTTGCTTGGGCTGTAATCAACATTTTCGTGGATGCCTCTTTCACAACTGTCGGTACAGTAACAGCTGCCCCAGCCACTGTTGGAGCGACTTCTTTCGTTTGAACAGGAGGTTTGGCTGCTTCGGGTGTTTTCAAACTTTTCACGGATGGCCGTTTGCTTACTGCAGGTCCACTTACAGGTGTCGGAGCGACTGTTGCAGCCCTTGCCTTTGCTGGTGGCGGAGGTATGGCTGCTTGGACTGTAGTCAAACGTGTTGTGGATGCCTGTTTAACAACTGTAGGCGCAGTCACAGCTGCCCCAGCTGCAGTTGGAGCAACTTTTGTTTGGACAGGAGGTTTCGCTGCTTCGGCGGTTGTCAAGCTTGTTACGGATGGCCGTTTACCGACTGCAGGTCCACTTACAGGTGTTGGAGCGACTGTTGTGGCCATTGCCTTTGCTGGTGGCAGAGGTGTGGCTGCTTGGACTGTAGTGAAACTTGTTGTGGATGCCTGTTTGACAACTGTAGGTGCAGTAACAGCTGCCCCGGCCGCCGTTGGAGGCACTTTTGTTTGGACCGGAGGTTTGGCTGCTTCGGGGGTTTTCAAGCTTGTCATAGATGGCCGTTTGCTGACTGCAGGTCCACTTACAGGTGTCGGAACGACTGTTGCAGCCCCTGCCTTTGCTGGTATCGCAGGTGGGGCTGCTTGGACTGTAGTCAAACTTGTTGTGGATGCCTGTTTGACAACTATAGGCGCAGTAACAGCTCCCCCAGAAACCGTTGGAGCCAATTTTGTTTGGACCAGAGGTTTGGCCGCTTCGGCGGTTTTCAAGCTTGTCACGGATGGCCGTTTCCCAACTGCAGGTCCACTTACAGGTGTCGTAGCGACAGTTGCAGCCCCTGCCTTTGCTGGTGGCGGAGGTGTGGCTGCTTGGACTGTAGTCAAACTTGTTGTGGATGCCTGTTTGACAACTGTAGGTGCAGTAACAGCTGCCCCAGGCCGCCGTTGGAGCACTTTTGTTTGGACCGGAGGTTGGCTGCTTCGGGCGGTTTTCAAGCTTGTCATAGATGGCCGTTTGCTGAACTGAGGTCCACTTACAGGTGTCGTAGCGACATGTTGCAGCCCCTGCCTTTGCTGGTATCCGGAGGGTGGGGCTGCTTGGACTGTAGTCAAACTTGTTGTGGATGCCTGTTTGACAACTGTAGGTGCCAGTAACAGCTGCCCAAGCTAACCGTTGGAGCCACTTTTTGTTTGGACCGGAGGTTTTGGCTGCTTCGGCGGTTTTCAAGCTTGTCACAGATGGCCGTTTGCTGACTGCAGGTCCCTTACAGGTGTCGGAGTGACTTTTGCAGCCCCTGACTTTGCTGGTGGCAGAGGTGTGGCTGGTTGGACTGCAGTCAAACTTGTTGTGGAGCCTGTTTGACAACTGTAGGTGCAGTAACAGCTGCCCCATGCAACCGTTGGAGCCACTTTTGTTTGACCGCAGGTTTGGATGCTTCGGCGGTTTTCAAGCTTGTCACAGATGGCCGTTTTGCTGACTGCAGGTCCACATTACAGGTTCGAGTGACTGTTGCAGCCCCTGCCTTTGCTGGTGGCGGATGTGTGGCTGGTTGGACAACTGTAGGTGCAGTTAACAGCTTGCCGCAGCAACCGTTGGAGCCACTTTTGTTTGGACCGTAAGGTTTGGGCTGTTTCGGCGGTTTCAAGCTTGTGACGATGGCCGTTGGCTGACTGCAGGTCCACTTACAGGTGTCGGAGTGACTTTGCAGCCCCTGCCTTGCTGTGGCGGAGGTGTGGCTGGTTGGACTGTAGTCAACTTGTGGTGGATGCATGTTTGACAACTATAGGTGCAGTAACAGCTGCCCCAGCAACCGTTGGAGCCATTTTTGTTTGGACCGCAGGTTTTGCTGCTTCGGCGGTTTTCAAGCTTGTCACAGATGGCCGTTTGCTGACTGCAGGTCCACTTACAGGTGTCGGAGTGACTGTTGCAGCCCCTGCTTTTGCTGGTGGCGGAGGCGTGGCTGGTTGGACTGGAGTCAAACTTGTTGTGGATGCCTGTTTGACACTGTAGGTGCAGTAACAGCTGCCCCTGCAACCAGTTGGAGCCACTTTTGTTTGGACCGCAGGTTTGGCTGCTTCGGCGGTTTTCAAGCTTGTCACAGATGGCCGTTTGCTGACTGCAGGTCCACTTACAGGTGTCGGAGTGACTGTTGCAGCACCTGCCTTTGCTGGTGGCGGATGTGTGGCTGGTTGGACAACTGTAGGTGCAGTAACAGCTGCCCCAGCAACCGTTGGAGCCAATTTTGTTTGGACCGCAGGTTTGGCTGTTTCGGCGGTTTTCAAGCTTGTGACAGATGGCCGTTTGCTGACTGCAGGTCCACTTACAGGGGTCGGAGTGACTGTTGCAGCCCCTGCCTTTGCTGGTGGCGGAGGTGTGGCTGGTAGGACTGTAGTCAAACTTGTTGTGGATGCCTGTTTGACAACTGTAGGTACAGTAACAGCTGCCCCAGCAACCGTTGGAGCCACTTTTGTTTGGACCGTAGGTTTGGCTGCTTCGGCGGCTTTCAAGCTTGTCACAGATGGCCGTTTGCTGACTGCAGGTCCACTTACAGGTGTCGGAGTGACTGTTGCAGCCCCTGCCTTTGCTGGTGGCGGAGGTGGGGCTTGTTGGACTGGAGTCAAACTTGTGGATGCCTGTTTGACAAATGTAGGTGCAGTAACAGCTGCCCCTGCAACCGTTGGAGCCACTTTTGTTTGGACCGCAGGTTTGGCTGCTTCGGCGGTTTTGAAGCATGTCACAGATGGCCGTTTGCTGACTGCAGGTCCACTTACAGGTGTCGGAGTGACTGTTGCAGCCCCTGCCTTTGCTGGTGGCGGAGGTGTGGCTGGTTGGACAACAGTAGGTGCAGTAACTGCTGCCCCAGCAACCGTTGGAGCCACTTTTGTTTGGACCGCAGGTTTGGCTGTTTCGGCGGTTTTCAAGCTTGTCACAGATGGCCGTTTGCTGACTGCAGGTCCACTTACAGGTGTCGGAGTGACTGCTGCAGCCCCTGCCTTTGCTGGTGGCGGAGGTGTGGCTGGTTGGACTTTAGTCAAACTTGTTTTGGACGCCTGTTTGACAACCGTAGGTGCAGTGACAGCTGCCCCAGGAACCGCTGGAGCCACTTTTGTTTGGACTGAGGTTTGGCTGCTTCGGCGGTTTTCAAGCTTGTCACAGATGGCCGTTTGCTGACTGCAGGTCCACTTACAGGTGTCGGAGTGACTGTTGCAGCCCCTGCCTTTGCTGGTGGCGGAGGTGTGGCTGGTTGGACTTTAGTCAAACTTGTTGTGGACGCCTGTTTGACAACTGTAGGTGCAGTGACAGCTGCCCCAGGAACCGCTGGAGCCACTTTTGTTTGGACCGGAGGTTTGGCTGCTTCGGCGGTTTTCAAGCTTGTCACAGATGGCCGTTTGCTGACTGCAGGTCCACTTACAGGTGTCGGAGTGACTGTTGCAGCCCCTGCCTTTGCTGGTGGCGGAGGTGTGGCTCGTTGGACTGTAGTCAAACTTGTTGTGGACGCCTGTTTGACAACTGTAGGTGCAGTAACAACTGCCCCAGGAACCGCTGGAGCCACTTTTGTTTGGACCGGAGGTTTGGCTGCTTCGGCGGTTTTCAAGCTTGTCACAGATGGCCGTTTGCTGACTGCAGGTCCACTTACAGGTGTCGGAGTGGCTGTTGCAGCCCCTGCCTTTGCTGGTGGCGGAGGTGTGGCTGCTTGGACTGGAGTCAAACTTGTTGTGGATGCCTGTTTCACAACTGTAGGTGCAGTAACAGCTGCGCCAGGAACCGCTGGAGCCACTTTTGTTTGGACCGGAGGTTTCGCTGCTTCGGCGGTTGTCAAGCTTGTTACGGATGGCCGTTTACCGACTGCAGGTCCACTTAAAGGTGTCGGAGCGACTGTTGCGGCCATTGCCTTTGCTGGTGGCGGAGGTGTGGCTGCTTGGACTGTAGTGAAACTTGTTGTGGATGCCTGTTTGACAACTGTAGGTGCAGTAACAGCTGCCCCGGCCGCCGTTGGAGGCACTTTTGTTTGGACCAGAGGTTTCGCTGCTTCGGGGGTTTTCAAGCTTGTCACAGATGGCCGTTTGCTGACTGCAGGTCCACTTACAGGTGTTGGAGCGACTGTTGCAGCCCCTGCCTTTGCTGGTATCGGAGGTGGGGCTGCTTGGACTGTAGTCAAACTTGTTGTGGATGCCTGTTTGACAACTGTAGGTGCAGTAACAGCTGCCCCTGCAACCGTTGGAGCCACTTTTGTTTGGACCGCAGGTTTGGCTGCTTCGGCGGTTTTCAAGCTTGTCACAGATGGCCGTTTGCTGACTGCAGGTGTCGTAGCGACTGTCACAGCCCCTGCCTTTGCTGGTGGCGGAGGTGGGGCTGCTTGGACTGTGGTCAAACTTGTTGTGGATGCCTGTTTGACAACTGTAGGTACAGTAACAGCTGCCCCAGCAACCGTTGGAGCCATTTTTGTTTGGACCGCAGGTTTTGCTGCTTCGGCGGTTTTCAAGCTTGTCACAGATGGCCGTTTGCTGACTGCAGGTCCACTTACAGGTGTCGGAGTGACTGTTGCAGCCCCTGCCTTTGCTGGTGGCGGAGGCGTGGCTGGTTGGACTGTAGTCAAACTTGTTGTGGATGCCTGTTTGACAACTGTAGGTGCAGTAACAGCTGCCCCTGCAACCGTTGGAGCCACTTTTGTTTGGACCGCAGGTTTGGCTGCTTCGGCGGTTTTCAAGCTTGTCACAGATGGTCGTTTGCTGACTGCAGGTCCACTTACAGGTGTCGGAGTGACTGTTGCAGCCCCTGCCTTTGCTGGTATCGGAGGTGGGGCTGCTTGGACTGTAGTCAAACTTGTTGTGGATGCCTGTTTGACAACTGTAGGTGCAGTAACAGCTGCCCCTGCAACCGTTGGAGCCACTTTTGTTTGGACCGCAGGTTTGGCTGCTTCGGCGGTTTTCAAGCTTGTCACAGATGGCCGTTTGCTGACTGCAGGTGTCGTAGCGACTGTCACAGCCCCTGCCTTTGCTGGTGGCGGAGGTGGGGCTGCTTGGACTGTGGTCAAACTTGTTGTGGATGCCTGTTTGACAACTGTTGGTACAGTAACAGCTGCCCCAGCAACCGTTGGAGCCACTTTTGTTTGGACCGTAGGTTTGGCTGCTTCGGCGGTTTTCAAGCTTGTCACAGATGGCCGTTTGCTGACTGCAGGTCCACTTACAGGTGTCGGAGTGGCTGTTGCAGCCCCTGCCTTTGCTGGTGGTAGAGGTGTGGCTGGTTGGACTCTAGTCAAAGTTGTTGTGGATGCCTGTTTGACAACTGTATGTGCAGTAACAGCTGCCCCAGGAACCCTTGGAGCCACTTTTGTTTGGACCGGAGGTTTGGCTGCTTCGGCGGTTTTCAAGCTTGTCACGGATGGCCGTTTGTCGACTGCAGGTCCACTAACAGGTGTCGGAGCTACTGTTGCAGCCCCTGCCTTTGTTGGTGGCGGGGTTTTGGCTGCTTGGACTGTAGTCAAACTTGTTGTAGATGCCTGTTTGACAACTGTAGGTACAGTAACAGCTGCCCCAGCCACTGTTGGAGCAACTTTTGTTTGGACCGGCGGTTTGGCTGCTTCGGCGGTTTTCAAACTTGTCACGGATGGCCGTTTGCTGACTGTAGGTACACTAACAGGTGTCGGAGTGACCGTTGTAGTCCCTGCCTTTACGGGTGGCGGAGGTTTAGCTGCTTGGGCTGTACTTAAACTTGTTGTGGATGCCTGTTTGACAACTGTAGGTACAGTAACAGGTGCCCCAGCAACCGTTGGAGCCACTTTTGTTTGGACCGTAGGTTTGGCTGCTTCGGCGGTTTTCAAGCTTGTCACAGATGGTCGTTTGCTGACTGCAGGTCCACTTACAGGTGTCGGAGTGGCTGTTGCAGCCCCTGCCTTTGCTGGTGGCGGAGGTGTGGCTGGTTGGACTCTAGTCAAACTTGTTGTGGATGCCTGTTTGACAGCTGTAGGTACAGTAACAGCTGCCCCAGCCACTGTTGGAGCAGCTTTTGTTTGGACCGGCGGTTTGACTGCTTCGGCGGTTTTCAAACTTGTCACGGATGGCCGTTTGCTGACTGTAGGTACACTAACAGGTGTCGGAGTGACCGTTGCAGTCCCTGCCTTTACTGGTGGCGGAGGTTTAGCTGCTTGGGCTGTACTTAAACTTGTTGTGGATGCCTGTCTGACAACTGTAGGTACAGTTACAGCTGCGCCAGCCACTGTTGGAGCCACTTTTATTTGGACCGGAGGTTGGGCTGCTTCGGCGGTTTTCAAACTTGTCACGGATGGCCGTTTGCAGACTCCAGGTCTACTAACAGGTGTCGGAGCGACTGTTGCAGCTTCTGCTTTTGCTGGTGGTAAGGGTTTGGCTGCTTGTGCTGTACTCAAACTTGTTGTGGATGCCTGTTTGACAACTGTAGGTAGACTAACAGCTGCCCCAGCAACGTTTGGAGCCAGTTTTGTTTGGACCGGAAGCTTGGCTGCTTCTGCTGTATTCGAAGTTGTCGTTGATGGACGTCTGCCAATTGTGGGTCCACTAACAGCTTTCCCTACCACCGTTGAAACTACTTCCTTTGTTGTAGCTTGAGGTTTGGCTGCTTTCGCGGTAGCCAATGTTGTCGTGGATGGTCTTTTACCCATAGTAGGTCCCGTGACAGCTTTCCCAGCCACCACTGAAGCCACTGCATTTGTTGGGACTGGTGGTTTGGCTGCTTCTGCTGTAATCATAGTCGTCGTGGATGGCTTTTTGCCGACTGTAGGTGCAATTACAGCTGTTGCGGCCACTCTTGGAGCCATGCCCTTGGTTGTGGCCTGAGGTTTGTCTACCGTTGTTGTTACAGCTGACCGCTTAGATGCCTCCGTGAGTGCTGCAAGGGCTATCGGAGCCTGCCCATTTTGAAATGAATCTTCGGCAACCTGGTGATGTGGTTCAGTTTTAGCATCTACACTTCCTATGATACTGCTTGATGCAAATGTAAACGGCGCTGATGGTATGGTTACTGTTGACCAAGTCAATCGAGTGTAACTAGTTGAAAACAAGCTATCTGGCTGCCTCTGTGCAGTCTCTGTTTCGGGGGTGGTATCATCCGCAGGTTGGAGTTCACCTGCTGCTGTGTGTGTATCAAGTGCCTCGGGCGAAAGTGGCATGTTCCATGAACTCTGTTGTCTGATGTATGCTCCAGGGAAAGCAGCAACTTGGCGTGCGGTTGCCATCTTTGACGATCCAAAAACTGCTGCAGAAGGTGCAGCAGGTGTTGGAGCAACAGCGGATGGCGACACTCCGGGTCTGGCGCCAGCACCGGGAAACCTCCAGTTACTAGGATCTTCACGATATCCAGGGAACCCCCTGCCCGCTGAATAGCCATAATCAGGTACAGGTGACACCACGGGGCCATGCAACCCTTCCTTTGTTTGTGGTGATCTTACCCCGGCTACGCTATCTTCGGCTTTTTTTTCTGGCTGAAGAGCTCCGGCAGACGAAGCACTCGGAATCTCTGGTCCATTATCTGGCGCATTTATCACCATAGGTGAAGGGGGTAGAGGGGCTACTGAAGAAACGCCCGGTGTTAACGGAGGAGATACAGTAGGGATTGGTGTGGGTGGTTCTGTTGCAGCCTGCGCAAAGCTGAGCACTTTACACGTAGATGACCTTCGACGAGTCCCTAATAAAATAGGGGGTACGACTTGCTCCGATAGTGTGTTTGGCGTGCTCGGCACCAATTTTGGGCCACCTTGCATTGCTGCACAGGTTGACGGGTGGCGATCAAGTGATGAGGTACTCAAAGGCGGTGCTGAAGACGTATTCACCATGTCGGGGGTGGCCTGCTGATCCGGAATTAGCCTTGCTGAGGGTCCTTTTTCCTGTACTGATGTTTTCGACTTCTGGGTCGCGGATCGTGGCGTAGAAATAGGCACCGTTAAACTTGGCTTTCTAATAGGCGGCGCTGACAGAGTTTCCACGGCGGGCGCACTGTCTCTAGAAGGCACACGTGCCTCAGCAGTTTCTGGCGCGATTCCTGCTGCGGGTGTAACAGGAATGCCTTCATTCGATTTGGCTGTCGTGTATGGAGCATTCGCTATACTTACTTGCGGCTTTGGTACAACAGCCATTGACACAGGTACTTGTGACTCGGCAACTGGCACCCCAGCGGCTGTAGATACAGGCTTCCCTGTTTGTAAAGCTGGTTCTAGCCCGACCAATGAAGCTGTCTCTGGACCTGTCGCTGTCACAGCTGGAACACCTGGAACTTTGGAAGCAGGTGTTGCAACCATGGTCAGAGCACTTGATTCCCGACTCGTCATCCCCATAGCAGACACATGAGGCGGGGCTATTTGCAGAAACCTCTGGACTTAACGTAGCAGTTTCAACTGGTTTCAATGATTCCGAAGCATGCCCGTGAATCATAGCTACAGGCCCTGCTTTACCCGGACCTGTGACTGTCTGCGAAGTTTCCACTGTGGGAGCTGAAGCATCTGCGACAGCCGCTGCAGTGTGGCTATGTGTGCTAAGGATCTCAACACCCCCTGTCTCTGCAGTCGAAACGGGCTGCGTTTCTGTCGCCGTAACTCTAGAAGCCGATGTACTATGAATTGCTACCGGTGCATGGATCAGGTCAGCAGCTGCTGCCGGTGTCGGGACAGCCATCCCAAGAGGTAACGTATGACGTGCCACCTCATGACGTGTCGTTCTTCGGTATGTCGCCTCTACGCTCAGGTCGCGCTTCTGACTAGGACGAAACGCTGTACTGATGGCGGCCCGAACCGAAGAGGTAATGCGGCCCCCATCATGGGAAGTCTTGTCCTCGACAGATACCTTTGCGCGTGTTGGAGCTTCTGACTCGGAGGACTCGTCTATGCTTCGCGTGGCTTCAAATGTTTCATCGCTCGGAATTTCGATTGTCGACACCCTTCCGCTTATTGATCGGTCGCCTGTCGATGGTGCTGTGGCGGTGTTTGCCCGACTCGTGCTTGAAAAATCAGCCTTCACTCGCACGTCAACGCTGTGGGTCCGCAATTCCAACGAGCTCGCGTTTTGCACAGGTCCATTACGTGAACCCCTGCTTGTCTTCCTTGGAGTGGAGGATGACCGATCTGCGGCTGCTACTCCGGACAGGAGGCATATAGTGTCGCCGTGGAGAGCGGCTGCCAGAGTCTGGGAATTGAAACATGGGTCGAGTTTATGGGTTGCATAGTTACCGCAGCACATTGTCCCTTCCCACAGTAAAACCTACGAAGAGGTAAACTGGGCTAGCATTATAGCGCTACAGAGGCGTTGCTCGCTCGACGCCAGGTTGCATCTTTGTATATACATAATACTATGTTGTGCTTATTGGACTATCCCAAATCAGTGCATTCCAGGGATTTTAGAAGTTATCAGTTAAGCCTTCTCCATTGGGGCGTCGATGTCATCTCTGAGCACCGCTAGCCCCCTAGATTTAAAACACATGTCGGACATGAAAACGAATGAGCTAAACACTGTACGTTTATGGCTCACAGGCTGATGGATGTACTAAGGACGAGCGCAGAAAGGGACACGGAGTGTTTTTTCTCCGTCCCACTTTCTTCAAAGCCCTGTTCCTGTGTCAGAGGAGCATCCGCCTATTGTCTGCGTGTGACCAAAATTTGTGAAGATATGATTACGCACCCTCCTATAAAATTGAGTAAAGTTTCATCTCCTTTGCATTAGTTAAATTGATCTCTTTTCCCAACTTGCTTTCCCTCCAAAGCAGAATTACAAAGTGAACCATAATATGCTCTAGTGTAACGCAGTTATGTCTTGTCCGTCCACATGGGTGCGGCTTAGTCTACCCGCAACTAGAAAACATTTTGTACGCACACGCATCCCCGAAAATCGACCTAATGCGGTCCGCCCTACGCTCACTAGCACTCTGCGGTAGAGACGGAGAAGCACTAAGGAAGTAATGCCCAGATGATCTGTCTGCTTGTTCATTGATTGATTTTAGGGTTTAACGCGCCGACGCAACGAAGGCGATGAGGCGCGCCGTAGTGGAGGGCTCCGGATTAATTTTGACCACCTGGGGATCTTTAACGTGCGCCGAAATCTCGTACACACGGGCGTTTTTGCTTTTCGCCTCCATCAGAAAAGCGGCCACCGCGGCCGGGAATCGAACCCGCGACCTCGTGCTCAGCAGCGCAACGCCTTAGCCACTGAGCCACCGCGGCGGGTCTGTCTGGTTGTTCAGGCACGTCAAGCGCGTAAGTGTTGGGAATTTCATGGCATGCAATAAAGATAGTTTTCTGCAGCGTAACTTATGCAAATGAGAACAAACACCTTCCGCCGTAGTTCTGTATATGGTACCAAATTGTGTCAATAATGTTCGGGAAGTCGTGATGCAAAGTAGTAGCCAATTTTCTTTGGCCAAGTTCGCGGCCACCGAAATGATTAATTCTAAGTGCCTTTAAAAACCGGTGCAATTTCTTGCAGTTGTGCGAGCATAGTGAGGAAGAATAACACTGTTGTAAAGAGACCCAAGGATGAAACTGTACATTGCTGGTTTGTAACCTTTGCCGTCCATAGACGCGCTTCTCGGTACGAGGCGAAACTAGCTTTACTCGAGCTTGGTTGGGCACGCAAGAAGGGCTATCACGAACTCATCCAGTTAATCCCCAAGAGGGTCCTGTGCAGGCTTCATTGGAATATTTCGAATACAACAGTTGAAGTTTCCCAAGACGCAGCTTATCTTGTAGGCTCTAATGGTCTACCTTCTATAGTCATAGTGCATTTCGCGGTCTAAGTATGCTTTCTTTTGCTCTCGGCCAGATATGTGGCGCTAAATAAGGAAGAACGGCGATTATCTATGTGACAAGAAATCTCCTCTTATGGAACGCTACTAGCGACAGCGAGGGCCCTTTACCATGTCAGAAGTAGTACAGTCATTTCGCGAGTAACCCAGGAACCAGGGGCGTCTTTGCTAGAGATGTGAAATGTCGATGAAAACACACAGATGAGTTGAAAGTAGAGTTGCGAGGAGGTAGATGGAAACATGGTCACGGGCAATTATCCCAGTTTAGTTTGTCAACACAAAGCTATCTCTTGATAGGAGTTGCACTTCCAGCGCACTCTTTGACCCCCCCCCCCCCCCCCCGAAGTTGTGGAATTATCATACACATTTTTACGCAAGCTTATCTTCAGGTCAAACCCAGAAAATGGCTCTTTGTTTGTAACTTGAATTTGGACTTCAAAATCAGCCAAGGTTAAGCAGGCGTTTCGACTGTTGCGCAGTGAAAACGTGAAATCGCTCGCTTGTTCCGGGGAGAGGTGCGGAGAGGGAAATAGGGGGAAAGTTTAAGGGCGCGTACCGTCAGAAAAACTATGCAAGAAGACGTTGGCTACATCCAAGTTAGCTACGCCTTTCGAGCCTTCATGGGCGACTGCGCCCAGCAGCATCTGTGTTTCTTTTTTTTTTTTTTGCGGTGGCATCGTGTGCGTGTTTAAATGGACTCTGCAACGCTGCCGACAAACGCTTTCACTCTTTCCATCTTGTCTGGCTGGAACCATTGCTAAAGCTACAGTTAGCGCCGGCCCGCAGCGGCACTGCGTGATTTACTCATCGCATCACATGCGCCTTCCCTTTAAAGTTGCTACCAAATGCGGTTATTCCTGCAACTGAAAGGAAGTCAGCCAATGGGCGCTACATTGCTCGAAGGACGTAATTCAAGCGCTCGCCGAACGCCAGAACTGGGCGAGAGAAAGAATTCTTTTGAGCAAGTTCTGAAGTTATCTCATGGGGAAAGAGCAGTACTTTTTGGCTGAGTTAGTTTGTGGCCACTTATTCTTTGTACTGAGTGGGCTTGTTGACTACGCTCTGAGAGCATTTAGGACATGAAACAAATGCGCGCTATCCACGCGAAAACGGAGATACCTTCCACAAATTTTCTTTATCGATATTTATCTCCGCTCACGAACCATAGCACTTTTTACGATTTTATGCATATATTATGTCTGTGACGCACAGCTGTTTGTTATGGATGACCGCCGTTATTGCGCTAGACCAATAAAACGTGTGGATATCTATCTCCTAAGTTCCCTGTCATCTCTATCTCATGGGATGCAAAGCTTTCCTCGTTACACACCTTCACAGAGTGCGACATCTATTTTTTAGTACTGGCGTTGGTATTGCAGACAACGGTAGGTTACCTGGGCATCAAGATGCGATGTTATCAGCTTTGAGAGGCTGCACTTCGGGTCATCAGGTGACATGGATCTCGGTTGGCGAGCGCTGTTCTCCATCGGAAGGGGGTGTTGGCCAAAGAAGTTGGGGAGCTCTTCTAAGGACACAAGACAAAGCCGGAGATGGTGTTCGTTCAAGCACATGTCTAGGAAATTTTTCGATGACATTGACAATGTGTTAGAGAGGCTTCAATACAAAAATGTAAAGTAGGTAGTAAAACTGAACCCGACATGACCGATGTTGTACGGCATACGGGATAAATTTTCACGGTTTTGCGGTCGTTGGTGTCTCGTGTTCTTTTCGCACAACTAATAACGAGTTCCCAAGAAGGCCTCATTGGTTTTCAAAAGTCCCCAGTTGGCTTTCTTAGCTCAAAATTTACATTTTGACGTAGCATGGTCAACGTCAGTGCATTTTGATAAGCCCTTAACAAATGGTTTGCCGAATCATGCTCGCCGTAATTGTTATGCTCTGTTCAAGAATTTAGGCAAGAATGATATTTCATCGCGCCACGAAACGCATACCACAAGCAGACCCAAGATGAAATGGGCTAGACACTACACTCAAAACTGAAAGATTTGTCTTCTCTTCACCGTTTACACTTCGCCCCTTCGGCCTCCCGTGCGGAAGTACATTTATCTATGAAGAGAACAGGCCGACCGACCACCCCGCCGACCCAACCCATTCTCGCCCTGACAGAATTGCTGCTTCTAGAGACAATACCCATTTCCGGAGCACATTCTTATTATGGAGTTGGGACTTACTAAGACTGGGTTTTCTGAAATTACACTGCTGTAAAAGGGTGGTCGAAATTGTGCTTTCGCACACTGCTCACTATCCTCCCCGCCCGTTAAAATATTGAACTGGTTGGTGCAAGCAGAAGTAACCAATGAAAGTGACTTAAAGGTAGTTTACAGTTTTCTACTTAACCATCGAATGTGGATTGGGGTGCAACAGGTGACATCACCACCGAGCCAAACTGCCGACCCTAGGCGCCTAAAGTTTTTAGAGAACAGTTATCATTGCGTAGGAGCTGAATATGGCTGGATGCTTTTTTTTTATTTTACAACCATAATTGTCTGGGTACAGCGAAAACGTTTTTTCGCCAAGAAACTTCTGGTTATCCCGCAGCCCCACCTATAGACAACCCATATAACACTTAAGAACTTTTAAAAGCGTTCCGCCAGACCAACCTCGAATGCGGCTTTTCTGAATTTGGGGTGAATTGCGTGATTTGATGGATTCCTAAATATGTGTAATTCTACCCGTTATACGTTATACCCAGTCTTTTTTTTTTTTTTTGCAGCGAAGCTGTTAATTGCTAGGATCAAGCCGATTATTTCCGTCAACACAGATGCAGACAAGAAGCGCAGACTTGCTGCGCCCACCCAAATCAAGGGGATCGTATAACTGCCACACCTTCAGCGTGTGAAAAAACTTTATAAAAATAAAATAGGTGGACTTTGGGCTAATTGGGTACTGATTTATGGAAAAACAGCGCGGAAAACTGGGGCCAAGAGAACGACACTTACAAGCGCTGTGGTTGTCGTTTATTTCGTCCCCAGTTTTCCGTGCTGTTTTTCTAGCAGAAAAAAAGGTGCTAGCCCACTACCGCTGTGGTTGTCCTTTACTTCGTCCGAGTTTCCCGCGCTGTTTCTCTGGCAGCAATAAAGGTCCTAGGGCCTTAATATTTTGATATAACAGGGCTTTAATTGTCCTTGGAGCTATGTTCTCCCAGCAATGCCCTTGCTTTTAGATGCGAAGTGGACTTTCAGATTATCTGTGTAAGCTTGGCCTTTGTGAAGCTGGCGTTCTCACATTACCTGTTACGCAGTGAAACATGACCATCTACGCAGGGAGCACGATTACTGGAAATGGCTCTAACTCGAGTCTATCATTAGGCAAAGTTTAATATACTTGTCACAATTATATCACAGTGAAGTTGTGAAAGTTACAGAATTACTGCCGGCTGCAAAAACATATATTTGGGGAGTATATTTAAAAAAACGGCGGTAACTTGTTTTACACGAGCTATATAGAAACAAATTATATCGCAATTAGCCGCCAAGACGTCTCTAACATTAGGTGCCACAGTTTGGCTGTTAATCTATCTTCACGGAGTGGAAGGGCACTGTTTTTTACAAATATTACCCATGCACCCCCCCTCCCAAGAAAAAAACAATTTGACGCTTTAATGATAAAAAAATGCAAATGATAAGAAAATGCAAACGGGTGAACATGCTTTTCAAATTACGCCCTCAACAAAGAAAATAGCTGGGATATGGTATCACCGTCCAGCCAGCAGTGGGAAGAAAGATTAAATGTCGTGAGTATTGATTCCTATGAGAACGCAGCTCCATTGATTTATTCAATTTATCGACATTCCCAAGGGTAGCAAAAAAGGTGAAATGTTGTTTATCGTGAATTCTTGATTATCTCGCAACCAAATGGGACAAATTTAAGTTGGCAGTGAAATTATGTGTTCTTCCGGATTTTTAAATATTACGTAGTATTACTTGCCGAGCACCCCCCCCCCCCCACCCCCCAATCCCAAACCGTGTAGCGCGCTGCATTTACACCACAAAATGAATAATTTCTGGGCATAAGACATTTAACCGTAGTAAATAGAGAGAATTGGTAGAGCACAATTTAAATAAAAAACAGAAACATACAAAATGAGAAGTATAAAAGTGAGCTTAGAAATGAAAAAATCTATGCTGAATATGCTTACAGCTTCCTATTAATCTGATGGCGAGAGCCTAGTTGGATCTTCTGCTGATCTGCTGTCGAACTTGGTGTTGAACTTTGTGACTGTACCCGTTACCCTTCACCAGCACCGAGGCAAGCACTGTCCGAAGCTCGTTCGGCTCACTAGAGAACGCCAGGAGCATCTTCGCCCCGTCGGTACGTTCACCTCGGAAGGTCTCCCATTGCAGCGCGGTACTTTACAACATTCACCCCTCCCTGCACTCTTCACCTAATTTTCCCGCTAGTGGTGTCTGCGCCACAGTAGCTCCTCCATGTGGGGTGCCCTTCTGAGTGCGCAGCAGCTCTGACCTGGAAGTTCCTGGCCTCCCTCGTCGCTAGAGCCGCTATCATTGCCGACAGGCGTACGCCAGCGGACTACCGTGATCCTAACCCTTTCTGTCAACAAAAGTCTCTCTCTCTCTCCCTCTCTTTCAAGGTGGCTCGTACTGAACGTGAGCCCGCGGCCCACCCTGCTCCCACTCTGTTGTTTGCCGTATGGGGCACACGCTGCATGACCCTTTCTCAGAAGCCTACACCAAGTTTCTTGCTGCACTGTTGTATCTCTTCTCTGGCGCACGATTCCCGGCTCGGGCCTCGCGGTGGGATACCCCCAGCGGGTATGTACCCCGAAGCAAACTGTGGTTGATTCCTCTGTCATAGGAGTCGGTAAAACACTATAGTGGAATGTGCAGCGAAATCTGCAGCTGATCATAATTTGCGGGTCGTCGGCTGTCTTATGGGTGTGCTTGACGAGCAACGTTTTGCTGGCGGGTCGCTTCGGCAAAGGTGTGCTGGTGTCATTTCCGTGACTGATATGACGCCAGTGAAATGTTGGTGTATACCAGCATGAAACACTTTCGTGTTAAAATATAAATCCCGAAAAGGAAGAACGCTAAGTATAACGTGCTCTTTAGTTCTATAGGTTGCTTCCCCGCAAGAAGACCCTATGTGCATGGGTGCACCCTTTACAGGCCGCTTGCTTCGTTGTACTGGCGTCATTTTGATGACGGATATGAGGTCATTAAAATGTTTGTGTATGCCGGAATAAAACAATTTCGTGTTAAAAAATAACACCAACACAATTTTGGTTCCAACGCTAGCAACGTGCGGAGATAGCACAGGGATTGAGCATTGGTTTGCCTAGTGTCGAGACCCGGGTTCAAACACCATAGGATCACACGTGTTTTTTATTTACTTTTTACAGCGGCGACCATTTTCTTGACCAGACAAAAATAACAGCAACAAAACAACGACGACGACGAAGAAGAAGAGAACGGGTTTCCGTAAAATGGGGCGGGCACTCAAGGCTTTCACCTTAAAAATCGTAAAAACAGGCCAACCGTGCAACGCAATGCATTGCACAAGAATGCATAATTCGCGATGTTAACACATTTAATCGGTATAATAGAGGAGGCAGAACTTAATTTGAAGAAAACGGCATACAAAGAGAATTCTAAATGTAAGTTCACAAAATAAAAAAATAAGTATCCTATAAACCTCCACACAAAAGGAAGAGAAAAGTGAAGTCTTTGATGAAGCACGAAGAAAAAAATCGTGCACTCAAATGCTATAAGTTTAATCGGTAAAACATCGTAAGTTGGGATAATTAATTCGTCCAACCAAATTAAAAAAACACAAATACAAAAATACAAATGTAAAGATTTTATAATCGTACAATAACAAAATAAACAATCAGTACGCTTTCACTACGTCAAGATTGACCAGCGAAGCTGGGGTATGTTAGAGTCATAATGCGCAGAATTCTTTACTGAGTAACCCAAAAACCAGGACCGTGAACGTCAATACATTTTAATCGTTATATTAGCGTAATTGGAGATAATTGGTCGAACACAATTTTAGAAACCGAAAATTAAGAAAAACTGGAAAAATAAAATTTTCAAAAAACTGATAGGCCAAATCAGAAATATGCACCCTATACACCTCCCCCCAAACCCAAGAATAAATAAGGTAAGTAGGCAAGAAACGCTAAAAATACGAACAACAGAATGCGAAAAACGCGAAAAACCGTCTAACGCCCTGAATTTCGACAAAAATACCGATATGGCAGAAAAACACCTGTGGTCGTTATAATAGCATAGTGGAGATAACAGGTGGAACAAAATTTTGAAAAACCAAAACACAAGAAAAATGCAAAAATAAAACTTTTACAAAAATGATCTGACGAAGCCAAAAAGAAACGACTTAGACATCTCCCCCCCCCCCCCAAACCGAAGAATAAATGAAAAAAGTCCGTAAAAGAATGTTAGGAATACGCATAAAACTAAATGGGCCAAGTCTGCGTACCCCTTGCTTCTTATTATCGAAGTAAATGCACTAAGTTGCTATAATTGTATATATTGACATCATTGGCGAAAAAAAAAGACAACTTTAAAAATTAAAGGAAGCTCACACTAACGCGTAAGACTTGCAGGGAGCGAAGCTGTACTCAACCTTCATGACCATCACGAAGTTTTAATACCATGATTGCAGCCCATTTGCTTCTTCGCTGCCGCAACGACCTTTACTCCATCATTGTTGCTATAAGTGCGAGCTTCCTCCATTTTGCTGGAAGTGATGAATCATTGTACATCACCTTGAAGGGGCGTACTCTATGACATGTCAGCCGTTCCGAGCAAGTGTTGCCACGACTACGGCGAACGCTTCAGTTTTTGGCCAATCTTGGGCCAATCTTCCCAAGTGTTTATGCTTGGCTTGAGAAACGTGCGCTGGGGACGCTGGGCGGTCATCGCGAGGAACGCACACACGAGTGCTAGCATTTTCTTGGTTTTGTTAACTGCGGGGTGGTCGCCTCGAGTCCCGTGCTCAGGTGCGTGCGCTCGGCAATTTCTTGATATTTTTAATGCGGGCACAAAAAATTGCGATTTCCTTGACTGCTTAGCTGTTAAAAGAATAAAATCCAGCACCTTTCGCAATTAATAGGCATATTTGACGGTACAGAACTCTAACTCTAGACAAGCGTCCTAAGAAAGCTATGCATTAGTTGACAATTGTCTTAATTTCTGAAGATTAAATGAATAAAATAATCCAACGTATTTCGCGATTCATGGTCATAATTGGGTGTAAAGAACTCACACCCTGGACAAGCGGCCTAAGAATGCTACGCATTAGTAGACAATTGTCTGAATTTCTGCAGATATTTTGTTTCCGGGTGGTTTGGAAGGACAACAGTTACAGCCGTTTTTTTTTTTTTTGTAATCATACTCTTTCAGTTGGTGGCGATGTATTGACAGCAGACAGTAATTCTGTCACTTCTACAGCTTCACTGGGAGCATACTAATTAGGACCGGAAAATAGAACCCGGCGTAATGGTAGAGTCACGGGCTGATTGTAATTTAATTTGTGTCGGGATAATTTCGATGACACAAGAGGTAGGCCCGTTTTCTGTAATCATACTCCCTCCATAGATGGCCCACATCTTTGTGCATTACACAACACCAAGTGCACACCGATCTCTTAAAGTCGGCTTCACGTCTAAACAAAGCGCATTGCTGGAAATACATTTTTTCACGGGCAATAACAGCAGTCAGATATGAAAATATGAATTCCCTAGGCCTGTCTTATTTTTCACGTTTTTTTTTAAAGCGAAGCTTTTTACCTCTACCACCCAACGATTCTTTCGCGGCGTGCGGGACAATCAACTCCCAACGCGGCGGAGGGGACGGCGGGGGGGGGGGGGGGCGGAAGAAGGCGGAAGGTTTCACTCACGGAGCACGCTGTAGATGGCGCGGCGAATTTACCCAGCATTCCTTGCGCGGAGGCGCCTGCTCGCCGGCTGGCGGGTCGGCGGTACGACTTTGCCGTCTGCTTTAGCGACGGTTGTTTTTTTGGGGGGCCTGTTTTGGCGCACCTTCCCGTCCATTGCGCGCTTCCTTCGCACAGCTTGATTAACTTGTTCGACAGCACCTCCTGGGTAACCCGGACCCGACGGAATTAAGTGGTCGTGCGGCAAAGATACTCTCATGACTGGTTTGCAGTGCGGGAAAACAAAATTTTGAGACCACGTACAGACATCTGGCCGCTAGAGAAACGCTACCTTTTTCGCTCTGCTTGCCACGAATGTGACTCAGTTTTCTGAATTCGTGAATAACAATTCAGTTGTGTTTTAGGAGGTATTAGAAAAGGCGAAAGAAGCAACTGGTTCTGATAAATAGCGATTATACAAGTTCCCTCAGTTTTCTCGCAAATCTCAAACTTACTAAACTAACTAGTTTAAATCGGTATAAATGAGAATCACTAAGCTGACATGTCGCATTGTTTCGGTGTCTGCGCTTGTGTCGCGCGGTGGTGTAGCCCCAAGCTAGCACATCAGAATGGCTAGGCTTCCGCTGGCTCACCCTTCGAAAAGACGCTCCTCTCCGTTTTCTTTCCGCCTACGCACGGCCGGGGTGCAGTTGCGGCACCCGCCGGTCTAGTCCGGCCGTGGCCGACGCTGCTGCGTTCGGGACCCCGCCCCCGCGAATCCAAGGTAACGGCTGGCAGAATATCTTGCTGGCTACACCCTTCCGCGCGTCGCGGTATACCGATGGTGCCCCCTCTCGAGAATCGCTCCTTCGTGTTCGGTCGCCCCTTTGGCCATTAACTATTAAAGTCCGCAGCATATCGTGGACACCCCAGACATATCTCGCTTTCTTCCAATATAACAAAGAAAAAATTGAATAGGCTGGTTTGACAAAAGATGGGACAGTTGTCTTCAAGTTTTTGACGTCTAGTTTACACAATGGAGAAGCATAGGTGACACTCCTCTCTCTCTACCAAGGGGGCTGCCAGCCCGCGGTGCTCAGCCCTCACTCCCTTCCCCCTTTAGTAACGCCACTGTATGTCGGATCGTTGGTGAGTTTTTAAGTAGAACCGACACCGAATGCAACGTAGACGAGATTGATAGAGAAAATAATTAAAAGGTGGTGAACACGCACTTAAGCCTGCTCGTTTCCTTTTTTATTTCTCTTCATGGCGGTTTGGCGGTTAGGGGGGGGGGGGGAGGAAAGATAGGAATGGACTAAAAGCAGCAGCGTCTTGCAGCGTCGGGTGAAGGAAAATCAAAGCGCTTGGGTAACAATTATGGTAATTAGGGTTGTTCACATGAATTTTAAAATAAAAAAAGTTTGAACGGAAAAAGTTTGACCGGAACCCTGTTTAGGGCCCTTAAGGATTAGACAGTTTGTTTGGGCTTGAAACATATTAAACCCGCCGCGGTGGCTCAGTGGCTAAGGCGTTGCGCTGCTGAGCACGAGGTCGCGGGTTTGATTCCCGGCCGCGGCGGGCGCTTTTCTGCTGAAGGCGACAACCAAAAACGCCCGTGTGTAGGAGATTTCGGCGCACGTTAAAGATCCCCAGGTGGTCAAAATTAATCCGGAGCCCTCGACTACGGCGCACCTCATCGCCTGCGTTCCGTAGGCACGTGAAACGCTACAATCAATCAATTAATTCCGCTGAGCTACGAAGCATGTCGTAGTGAAAGGCTCCGGAATAGCTTTGACCCTTTCGGGATCTTTAACGCGTACCGAAATCTGGACATGAGGGCGTTTCAGCTCTCTGCTTCCAACACAAAAGTGGCCGCCACTGCCGGGAATTAAACCAGCGCATTGGGCTCAGCAGAAGAATGCCTTACCCACAGAGTCACCTCGGCGTGTTTTCCACTGGAACTGATGCTGGCATGAACATATGGCCACCTAACAAACAGGGGGCAAAGGATTAACGCCAACCTCTCCGAAATCAAAGTGGGCATGGATTATGCGCACAAATAAACTAAAATAAAACCCAGCCACCATCATCCCCAGCAGCAGCCTGTTTGTTCCCATTGCACGATGAAAATATCTCTCAAAGATCTCCAGCCAAGTTTATCGTGTGCTAGCTGAGTCCGTCCGCCCTTTACCCCAAATTCCATCCCCTTTCCGCCCCTTCCCACTCCCCCCTTCCCCCCGCTAATAGACTGTAGACGCAGTAGGGGTCGTCCAAGGACTGGTTGGAGGAATAAGTTATGAAAATCCAGTATATAGGGTCTAATCACGTGAAATTTTGAACGTTACAATTTTCGAACTTTACAATTTACAAGGGGTCCTGAAAGGCTTTTAGAGCACACTAAATGAACAAACGCTCTCCTAGGTTGTGGAATTAACGTCGTCTGAGAAAACGGTATAACATTTCTACGTGCAGCGGGAACTTCACACTTTTGTTGCAAAGTTTGTTCTGCGCTCCCACCCTTTCCTGCGTCTATGTGGGCTTGACATCTTCCAGAATGTACGTAATCGAATCTACTTGCGTCACGAAGGAGAAATCTTGCGATTGGACAGTTTTTTCTCGCACTTGCGGCGAAGAGACGCGTCGTCTGCTCAGCGTCGACGGGTCGCGGCGCTGAGCAAACAACGCGTTAAGCCGCGTTGGCTAGGCCGACACAACGACGACACGACGACGAGGCCGAGTTCCGAGTTGGCCGACGGCATTGCCACACGACGCCGACGGCGACACAAACACGTCGGCCCATCGATTGCCGCGGGGTGTGAGCGGCTCGCTGACCGAAGACGCCAACAAATACCGATCGGCCGAGCGGTCGTCGGGAATCTATCGTGAAGCGGAAACTGCGCCCAGACATCATTCGTGCCGTAATCAATGAGGCTGTGTGCTGTTAGTTCCTAGAGTGTAATAAACATAGTGAGGTCCATGAAGTTCATACAACCACAGTAGCGCTAATGCGATCCGTATTTGGGCTCACGACGCTTCGGTAGCTCGCTTTGGCGGCAATTCGTTTCCCGTACTTGCAAACTGCATATTCGTGAGCAACCAGTAACGCATGTAGAAAATATAATCTCAGGACCAGGAGAGGAGTTACGGAAGGTTTATTAGGTAATAAGGAATCAATCACCAACGTTTTTAGCCTAAATCGTAAAACAAACGCACGGTGAGCAGTATTCCTGCAGGGCGAAATCGCAGTCGCAACCGAAACAGTGCTGTTGCTGCAGATCAGCTATAGTGGGGGTTCATAAAACCTTACTAGCAATTGTTATTCAAGATATGTTCAGTTAACCAGCCGAGAATTCTTGCAATGAAGCAGAAAACATTGATGTCACACGCAGGGTGAGTATGGAGGTTTTGGCGCAGTGAGCTAAAGCCTCGCGCTCACTCAAGCAATGTCGCAGGTTCCAATCTCGGCACGGCAGTTTTCCTTTTGTTGCTTTTGCGCGGTTGTTTAAGTTCGGAGGTTTACGTATCCTATTCGCGAATCCAAACCAAAAGTGTTAGGTTGAACTGTGGTACTACCATATCAAACGTCGATGCATCGTCTCAGCCATTGGCATGATTTGTTCATTTGAAACCTGTGCTTCGTATATTGTTAGGATTCTGCGCTCCGCCACTCTGTACGCGCGTCCTGCAAGTTGAGAGTGCAAGCCTGACTCGGACAGATCACAACGTGCCACAAAACGGCAAAATAGCGGGCGCCCAGATATCGGCGTGATTCGAACTTCGGCGACTGCAGTCGCGGCAAGTTGAGACTTGCCTGAAGGACGCGGACGCAGCAACGGAGAACTGCTCTTTCCTCTCTGAGACTCAGCGAGCGCCGCTACTACCGACCCCTCACGAACTCACGAAAATATGCATCCTATACACCGCCCTACAAGGACGCCGAATATACAAAAGATTCCGTAAAGAAAGATTCAAAATACCAAAAATAGCAAACTGGCGAACCGCTTGCGCCCTGCATTCCCACAAAAATGTAGATTTTGCAAAAGTAACACCAGTAATCGTTCTAAGACCGTAAATAGAGAATTTGGTTGAAGAGCATTGATAGAGAAATTGGTCATGCAGAATCTTGATCAATCTGACAAAATAAAAATATGCATCTTATGCAACTATCTATAAACCAAAGAATAAACAACAAAAGTTTGCAAAAAACGTTCAAAATAGGAATAAAAAATGGCGGAAATGGCGAGCCGTGTAGTGCCCGGCATTTCCGCAAAAATGCAGATTTCACACCAAAAATACGGAAACAGTTTTGCACACATGTCGTGGTCCCAATGTTTGTGGACTTTGGGGGGCACAGGGTTTTTTACTTTTTCGCAGCCCTGCCTAAAGGTCACCGAGTTGCCGGAGCGCAGGATAAACACATTTTCGGCTTTGAATAGTGCTAAAAAGGCGAGGAACGACGTGACTACATCTTCATCCGCCTCTTTGGCTGCGTGTGCTTCAAACTACCCGTTATTTCGTAGCTATACACTTGAGCACAGCAGGGCCTTACTTTTCCAACGGCCAGACGTATCAGTAAGCGAGCGTCTCACCTAATTCCTTCAGAACCGCACGTATAAAAACAAAACCGACAACGCTGGTTCAGTATCATTGCAGGCGTGCACGGCAACTTCATCCGCGGAAAACTCTCTCCCTTTCTCTCTCTCTCGGTCCTCTCTGTTTCGTCTGGCTCTGAGCACAACATTGGCATGCAGGTACGAAGTGCTGCCTGCTCCGAAAGTAACCATCATCACGGATACGTAATTGGCTACTAAAGGCGGGCACAGCCGCGCTAGGAAGGTTCTCGGGGACACAAACAGCACTCCCTCACCAGAGAAAGATTTCGCCACCCTGGCGTAGTAGTTGGCCGCCACCTCCAATGAATACACCAACTCAACTGTGGGCCCTCTGTCCCCAGCAGCTGTAGAACACCCGTCCGCGGCAGCCGTCGGAACAGCGATACAGCCGAGTGTGTTATAAGATACTCTGGTGTCTCGACAGGCCGTATTTGGAACTTGACTCTGACAATGTTCAACGCACGCAACCCTGTCTAACGAGGGAAACTTTGCTGTGCTACTAGAAGAGCTTTCAGACATTAAGATACAGGGTTAAGCGAAGTTAGAAGGGCAAGAGAAGGCTTTATGGAGCTCACTAGCGGGCATATTCTGTGCTACAGTGGACCCCAAGAGAAGAGAGAACACGGAGTGGGATTTTTAATCGACAGAAAAATATCAGGAAACGTGGAGGATTTTTTCAGCATTATAGAGAGAAAGTCACGGCTGTTGTGATCAGGCTAAACAAGCGATGCAGGTGTAAGATAGTACAGGCATAGGTGCCAACAACCAGCTATTGTGATGAAGCCGTAGACAGCTTCTACGAAGACATCGAATCAGCAATGAAGAGGGCAACAACACAGTTCATGATTGTGATCGAAGACTTTAACGCAAAGGTCGGTACGAAGCAAATGGGATAAAGGTCAGCGGAAACTTCAGGTAACCGGAACAGTCGCGGAGATACGCTGGTGGGATTTGCAGAGAAGTGACCTGAGGTTGATGAACACCATCTTTTAAAAACAAAAGAATAGGAAATTAACATAGAAAAGCCCCGATGGCACAACAAAAAACGAAATTGAATCCATTTAAGTGAGAACTCAGGTATTGTGCAAGACGTAGAACTGGAGCAGCGATGATAAGACGGTTGAATCTCATAAGAAATGAGGAACCTCGTGAAAACAGACTCCGCATGATGTCAGTGAGGGCCAGATCGCAGGAGTTTAAAATAGCCATTCCAAACAAATTCGTGCTTTCTAGACGACCAGAAAGAGGTCATTGTAGACAGGCTAAATGACAACCTAACATCGGCAATCAATGAATGAGCAGCAGCTGTGGAAGAAGCAACAAGTAGGGAACAAGCTGAAAAAACTAAGGAAACGAAGGAACTGATTGTCAAACGTAAAAACGTGAAAGCGCCAAGAACTGCATATCAGATTGAGCCGAGCCGTCGAAAATAATTAACAGAAGTAATACAAAACGACATTCATGCATATAACATGGCAGTCATCGAGGAAACGCGCCAATAGGGGGAAGCCTGAAAGCAACCAAGAGAAAGTTGGCCATGCAGCAAAGACGCACAGAGGCACAAATTACGCACAGAGGCGACCAGGGTAACATTACGCCCAAGTTGGAAGAAATAATAACGGTAGCAAAACGATTTAACGCTAAGCTGTATGCCAGCGACGTTAGGCCAGGGGAAACTACTGACAGTACAAGCTCAACTTGCGATGTCCCGCCCGTAACTAAAAAAGAGGTAGGAAAGGCTCAAAGCCATGAAAAGAGGAAAAGCTGCAGGTGACCAGGGCATAATTGTGGATCTTTTGAAGGAGGGAGGAGATAGTCTACTGGAAAAGCTTGCTGTACTTTTTTTGGAATCCTTGAAGACTCGAAAAACTGCCTATAGCCTGAAAAAACGCCAACATTATTCTCATTCGTAACAAGGGAGGTCCCAAGGGCCTCAAGAATTAGACCCATCAGCCTACTCAGCAGTTGTTTACAAGCTGTTTACCAAAGTTATATTTCGCGGCATAGGCGAAAGCCTGGATTTACAACAACGCACCGAGCAGGCTGGATTAAGGAAAGGGTACTCAAACATGGATCACATAGATTCTGTCAATCAAGTGATAGAAAAATCCGCAGAATACACTGAGCTCCTTTACATTGCAGTTATAGACAATGAGAAAGCGTTTGATTCCATACTCACCCAGCCGTGCTAGAGGCACTAAAAGACCAAGGAATAGAGGACACTTCACATAAGACTTCTAGAAGGCATATATAAAGAACACGCGGACAGGATAACCCTACAAAAGCAAAGCGATAAAGTCGCGATCCGAAAAGGAGTAAGACAGGGAGACATTAACTCGCCAAAATTATTGTTAGCATGCATGGAGCGGGTATTTAAAAAAGTTGGACTGGGAAAACAAAGGATTAAGGATAAACGGGGAATACATGAGCCATTTGAGGTTTGAGGACGACATAGTCTTGCTGAGTGAGACGGCAGAAGACCTGAAAACCATGCTTGAGGATGAGGAACAATAATCAGAAAGGACGTCCGTGGAGATAAAAATAACTGTGAATAGATCTAAAGTAAAGACAGATGGTTAGGGCTGACCCCAACCACGAGAGGAAAAAATTGGCCGCGTATCTGCTCATTTCGTTGCAAATGTCGTCAAAAGACGATAGTCTTTGTAGACATTTACCAAGGAAATGCCCCTCTTTGCTTTCCCGCTCACCTCCCATGCTGTTCCTGTTCTGTCACGCTCATCCCAAGGTAAACACACTAAAGGTTTGCTCAAGGCGATTTGAATTTACCGCGTTCCACTGCTACAGGCCGGGTTCCTCGATTCCAGCGCTGCAGTACGGCGGAGACGCGCGTTAATCAAGGCGGCCGACTTCAAGGTTTATAGAACCGCGTCGCCGTGCTCCACGTGCATTCCAAGCAGAACGTGGAACCAAGCTAGTGGAACCTTTCATTGCTGTTGCCGCGTGATTTCTCATATACCGCCAGGAGGTGGCGCGGGCAACAGCAGGCGGCGGTTTTCTGCAGTAGATGTAGATTATCATTTGCTATCGAAAAACCATGCATCCATTAATTTTTTTAATTTAAATAAAGGAACACTGTAAATATCTCTTGTGTATTAATTTTGGTCCTATATTTGCGTAATGTCTTGTTCAAGTTCGGCAAAGTTGATAAGTATGAACACATAAACCGGGCTTAGACGCTCACATTTGGCTGTGAGTATATGAAACTATTGCGCAGTATGCATTTTACTTTGGCCGGGTGGCTGATTCGAGTCACAGACAGACAGGCGGACAGACAGACAGACCCACATACAGAGAGATAGACCAAAATTTCTCGGTTTAAGTAGCCCAAGAAAGACTATCGTCTTTCAAATCCGGTGCAAAATAGGTGTGGGCTGGGGAGCACTTGGCAAGCACTCCCAAACAAACAACAGTAGCTACCTCTGTCACTAAAAAGAAAAATGTACAACCACTGCTTACTGGCGGTTATGACATAGTGAGCTGAAACGTAGCGCCTTACTAAACTATAAAGCAAACGTAGGTCGGGTAAACAGGCCATGGAACTAAAATTGGTAGGAGACACTCAAGGGCAGTAAACGAGCTGCCGGGGTCAGAGAACACACTAGAGCGCGAGATATCATAATTGAAATAAAGAAAAAGAAATAGACTTGGGCTGGCCATGTAGTCAGATAAACCGACATCCGAACCGGTGGTCAATTAGGGTAACAGAGTTAATACCAAGTATTATTATTATTATTACGTAAATAAACATGATTGATTGATTGATTATTATTATATTTCCTCAACGCACCGGATAGATGTGCGGGCCAGCCCAAGCCAAAAGAGACCTGTGGCGCCGTGCCCGCGATGAACACCTCAATGATGACGAACACCTCTAATCGTTACAATAGTGTAAACGGCGATAATTGGTCGAACGAAATTTTAAAAGCCATAACAGGAAAACACGGAAAATATTTTTCCAGAAATGGTCTGACAAAATAAAAAATATGAATCTTGTACATCTGTCCGAAAACAGAAGAATACGCAAAAAAGTCCGCAAAAAGACGTTCATGATACAAATAAAATATCGAAAATGGCGAACCGTGTAACGCCCTGCATTTTCACAAAAATGCACATTTAAAGGGGTCCTGAAATACCTTCCGCCGATGCATGGATGTACATCTACCAAATAAAGCAATGTATTAGCAATCTCCTCCCGCAAGAATTTTGTTAAAGCGATGAGTATTAGCTGAGAAATCGTAAATCAAAAACCGCGCATTATCGTCGTGCCACGTTTCCTCCTCCTTTCAACTTACTCTCCGCTGTTGACGACGCGGCAGCCTTCCCTCCCATGATGCTGCGCTCCTCAGAGGTGACGTACTTCCGCTATTGCGCTGCTCAGACTGTCGTCTGCTACGGGCAAGCTTTGTTGACACCATGAATCCCGCACTCCGCTCAAGGCTGGAAAAGCGAACGAAAAATCTGGCCGCATGTGTGCGGCGGCCTGGCTTTGCCCTTTGGCGGTGTACGTTGGTGCAGTTGCTATCGGCGGCACGGGACTTTTTATCGGCGGCGAACTCGCAGCCACACGGGGAGGATCGTGTGCTCGTTCTCTTTGATGCACCCCGCACTGTTTATCCAAAAAGCGCCGTATCAGATGTGGCCCCGCTGGTGCCGGGTCTTATTTTGCGGCGGTGGTAATTCCTGCCGGGCGCATGTGAAAAAGACAATTTTAAACCGATACAGAACCCGTGCACAAAACGTTTCAATCATGTGACCAGTTCAGCTTGGTGCGACGCGTGGTGGAGAGCTGCAACATTGGCAAAACATTCTCCGCCGCGGCTCTGAGCTTTCTAGCGCTGGAGCGAGCGCCATTTCTTTGACAATCTGAAAACATCGGCAACAAGGCACAACCGCTTAGAAGTCAGTTACGGTTCCGTGATCTCGGTTCAGCTCGGGGCCCCACCTCGCGACATGTGGGCACTGCAGGCGTATCATTCATTCTCATTGGGAAGTGCGAGATGCCTTTGGCATTACAGGAGGCGATAATGTGTGTGTTGTGGACGCCTTTGTTTCGCGATGAAATGCGACGCTGTGCTTCTGCGGGTGGATAGTGCTTCCCATGGTCTGGATTATCTTTCTCGAGCGACGTACGACTCAACCTGGCATGGGGTATGTGCAGTGTGCGTGGCTAAAAGCCATCTCGGCTTGTGCGCCATGGTTGACTTGCTGTTCGTCCCCGCAAACCGCGCGCGAGGTGAGTGCCGAATTTACGACGGGCAGGAGGAGGCAACCCATCGTCTGTCAATCGCTGTTCAGACTTGCAACGCATGTTGTGACAGTGTGTTCCTTCGAAACGCATCTCTGGATTGTTTTGAAGTTGAATAAAAAGGTGTGCGTCAAATCCGGGCATTCGGCTCAGGGCGTTCTCTGCGATTGCGCGAAAGAAGTGCCACGGGGCTTCAACGCTTTCTTTATGGAACGTACTCAGGTAAGAGAATATCCATGTAGTGTTATGGCCGTGTTGCATTCAATACAAACGGTTAAGCGTTTGTTTACACTTGTTTCGTTTGTCGTAAAATGTCCAAGCACTCCGGCACTACGCTGGCAGATCAGCCGGCGAGCCGACGCTGAGCAGACGACTCATTTCTTTGCCGTAAGTGCGTGAAAAAGTCGCCCAATAGCAGGATGTCTAGCTCATGACGAACATCTGGGAATCGATGACGTAGACATGTGAAGATGGCGGCGTCCAAAAACACGAAGGGAAGGCTGACAAAAAAGCTACGAACTTTGCAACAAAAGTGTGAGCTTTCCGCTGCGCGTAAAAGAGTAATACTTGGCACAGATAACGTTGACGACCCAATCTAACGATTGCGCTAGTTCATTTAGTGTGCTCAAAACGCCTTTCAGGGCCCCTTTAAAGTAACATCTCTAATTGTTATAATAGCGTAAATGGAGAGAATTGGTCGAATGGAATTTTGAAAAAACCCAAAAAATAAGACAAATAGAAATAAAATGTTCATAGAAAGGATCTTACAAAATCAAAAATATGCGTCTCATATATCTCCCCTGGGAATACAAGGATAAATAAAAGAAGTCCAGAATAAAAACGTCGAAAAAACGTATAAAAATAGCGTAAATGGACAAACTCTGTAGTACGCCTGTGTCTCCGCAAAAAAAAAATTCGAGAAGTAAAGACGCTTCATCGTTGTAGCAGTATATATTTACATCATTGATGAAAAGGAACAAAAGAGAACTTAAAAAATGAGATAGTGAAATATTTTCCGCTACTCATAGCGATGCTTTGCTGTAAGGAACTCACTCTAGACAACCACATCAGTGGACAATACTCTTAGTTTCAGCAGATTTTATGTATATTCCAGCATCTTGGAGTAATTGATTCATTGCACCCTTTTCCATAGATATTAATTGTGTGTTCGGTTTCTCCTGAAAAATTTACCTGAATTTTTTTATTGCATGAGACCACTTTCTAGCCAAGTTGCTGAGGGCCCAGGTGGTAAATGTTTTGTTATTGCGAAACACCACGATTAAATAATTTCCTTCTTATACATCTCCACCACAAAACAAACACAAAGCCGCACAAAGGGCGACGTAGACACAAATGAAAAATTGTGAAAATGGACCAACCGCATAACGTCGGTATTTATATAAAAAGGCGTAATGTAACACACTTATTCTTTAATATAGAGTAATGGTAGATAATTGACCGAGCTGAATACTATAAACAAAAAAATACCAAATAGAAAAAAATACATAAAAGTACACCAATGAAACGCCCATTTGGTAAACACCTCTTCACAAAACAAGGACAAAACACCCCAAAGAGCGACAGAAACACGAATGAAAAATTGTCAAAATGGGCCAACCATGCACTACGGCTTCCATTAACACAGATACCCATAAACGGCGATGTTAAGGCCCTTAACCGCTGTTAGAGTGCAAATGTACATCGGCGCTTGTATAATGCGAAAAACTATAAACCAAAGTCACGTTTGTGTTCATTCGTAGCCAAGTGTGGCTATGAAATACCGCCAATGAAGACAAGCGGCGCGAGAGTACTATGCATAAGTACACGATTCTCTAAATTGCTGCGCATTCTTTGTGTATTCTGTTCGCCTTGCGTTAACTTGACCGATCGATCGATCGATGATTGATTGATTCATTGATTGACTGATTAACTGATTTATCAATTGATTGATTGACTTATTGATCAACTAATTAATTAATTAATTATTATATTGATTGATTGATTGATTGATTGATTGATTGATTGATTGATTGATTGATTGATTGATTGATTGATTGATTGATTGGTTGGTTGATTGATTGATTGATTGATTGATTGATTGAGTAACCGGTTAATCGATCAATCTATCGATTCAGTGACGGTACCCTCCTCGTAACGAGAGGATGACATGCGCCGCCGGGCGGTACTATAAGCGCTCCACCAAATCTATGCCCAACCCGTTTCGCAAAAAAAAAAATGCCTCGTCTCACACTACTCCACGTAACGTAACTTAATCTAACCTAGGATAACCTAACTAACAGATAGCAAACGTTTCAAACACAGAAAGCTAGCGTACGATTTGAAAATTGGGATTGAAACTCAAATTGTAAAAAAAAGGAGGCAAGAGCTAGGATGTGACCTCTACACCAAAACGACAGACGTTCCGCCCTGTGCCAGCCTAGTCATCAAAACTCCAATGTCGTAGGACCGTACTGTGGACACTGAGTTAAAAGAATTGGGGTTTTACGCGACGAAGGTACACCTGGACTACGAGGCCCGCCTTATTCGAGGGCTCCGTGTATTTTTTACCACTTGGGGATATTTCACGTGCTCCGAAACATCGACACAGTCGATTTCTTCTTCATCTGAAAAGCAGAAACCACGGCTGGGATTGAAGCCGCGCCCTAGGGGTCAGCAGCACAACGCGTGAGCCACTTCTCCACCGCGGCGGGTACTTGGGGATCTTCAGAAGTGGCAAAATCTTGACAGAAGGGCTTTTTTCGCCTCCTTCAGAACCACAGCCGTCGGGGCTGGGATCGAAGCTAATAAGACACACCTTACTTAAAGGTGCGTTTGTAAAGTGTAAACGTAAGACGTTGTGCTGCTGAAAACTAATGAGAAAATGGAACGTTTTGGGCGTTAAACACACAAAACTATACCATGGCTAAAAGAAGTGTCGTAGTGCAGGGCTTCGGAGGAATTTCCACCACGTGGGGTTCTTTTAACGTGTGCCGGAATCTCGAAACAGGGGCAGTTTTTGTTTAACAGCGGATCTGTGTAACTCGGCCCTGAGTAGCGCATTGCGAACAAAGACCTCCAACTAAAAAAAAAAAAAAGAACGCTCCCAGTGGTGGGAATCGAACCTGCAACACTCGCCTATGAAACCGGCGCCTATCCTATCGACCTATCATCGAATTTTTTTTCTCCATTGCCGGTCTTCTATCATCGTATTCCGGGCGCACAGCATTATCCCCTTTGGGGTTCTCGTAGCCTTGACTTTGACCAGCGGGGTCTCCGACGAAGGGTTAGGGACCACCAGCTCTGCTGTTCTCGAGCCTTGCACCATTAGCGTAAGCTGTGGCTCACGGATTCGAGATCGAACCAGAGTCCGAGTCCGAGCACACAAAGCAAATAAACGGGCATTCTTAACGCCTAATAAAGTTACCTTGAGAAATAGCGACATTCATTTGAATCCTTTATATTTTTTGGCACGTGTAGCTCAAAACCAGTGCCACCGCGAGCCTGCGATGCCGTCAGGGCGGCAGGACACGTGAGCTGAATTTTCCTTCAATGAAAGCTCCGCGAAACTGCAGTCTTCTAGGTGACGGCGCATAGCTGCTGTGTCTCAGGAAGTGACCGTGTCTTTAGCGAACGCACCACGGCGCGCGCTAGTCTGGCGTTATCCCGTAGCCCATCGCCAAAACCGAGCATGTCTCGCGCGCCCTCGGCCTACCGCCCTCTCACTCACCCCTTCGCCATAATTTCGTCCTCCGCTTTCCTGCCCGCTCCATCTCGTCCATCGACGGTGTCCTCTTCGTTCGCTCAACCGAGCGAACGAAGGCACCGATGTGACACCGAAGAGAACACCGAGGAGAACGATGCCGACAGCGGGGCGAAGCCGCAGGAGCATTCGCTTAAAAGCTGAGCTCTAAAGAGACCGGCATGGCTTCGCGAATATAGACCTCACAAAACAAATGGCTCTCGACTCACCTTGTTGATCCGCCGGTGGCGACCTCCCATGTATTCGGCTCGGTTCCGAAGGGGTCGCGCCAGGACAGGGGGTCCGGATACCGGGTTGTTCTAGTATATAGCCCGCGGGCTCGCCGCCAGGTGAATCGGCAGGCACCGCCTGGGGCACGCCTAGTAGTGGCTGTGGTGTCGCGACGCCGCCGTCTGTGACAGCGTCCATTGCAGTGGGGTCCATGAGGGGCTCCGGGCTCCGGCGTTGGGCCATGGCATCACACGGGCCGTCTTCCTCGTTCTCCGGCACGAGGGCACGCACCGAATAATTCTTCTTTTTGCGCGAGGAAAGGCTGCTGCTCATGCGCCACTGCTTAGAAAAGGTTTGACGAATCGTTCGCTAAAAGTAACTAAAAATTTTGTCATGCCTTCCTTTCGGTAGTTACAAAACGGGCTCGTGTGGTATCCATTCATTCCTTTTTTAAGATTCCTGTGGAATGTATTTCTAAATCCTCATTCTCCTAAATTGCGAGAGATTGCCCTACGGCATAACAAGACGCTTTAAAGGCACAACATTGCACCTGATATGATTTGGTGGGTTGTCCGGTGAATTCGCCCGCCCGAAACGTAAGGGCACGTTTACTGCTAATCTGTGATGCTTACTTTGGCTTTAGTTTGCGTTATGGCGAGAGCGTTGGCCGCTTCTTCCGCTTGTCGTATCCGGGTACGGTTAGCCTGCTGACGTGCTTATTTGTCTGGACAACCACGGCTGTCATTGCCCTTATGCTGCGGTTGGTTCCCTCCCGTAGCGTATGTGGGGTGGCTTTGGCAGCTGTTTCCTAATATTGGGGTCGAGATTTCTCCTTTGAGATGTCTGACGCTGCAGAGGGGATGTGAGCCCAGACGAGATAGAAGAGTCGTGCATGTGCTTGTTAGCAGCCTAACCCTACCCGGATGCGGTCCCTTACAAGCGGAAGAAACGTCCATCGCTCTCGCCATAACACAAACTGAAGCCGAAATAATCATCACAGACTTGTAGTAAGCATGCTGTAACTTCCCGTGCAATCGAATTCACTGGACAACCCAACAAATGATCTGCCAACGCCCACCAGACAGATCCATCATGATCGCATGGGCACCCGCCCACTCCGCCGTCTCGAGAAACGAAACCGCCAACCTGTTGGCCCGAGAGTTATCCCACCGGGCCTCAGGAAGTGAGCAGGAGTGGCCAACCCCGCTGATCACGTATCACGAGATAACACAGCACTTTAAGTTAGGAGCACGTATCACCTGCCCAGCACCGCAAAAACATAAGCGAAAGAGGAGGAACGGCAGCTCCGTGCACTCCAGACGAATACCTTTCCCATGCCATTAAATGCCATCTATTGCACCCACCCTATGTTTCCGGCTATGGCGCTTCTGCGAAACCCCCGGGACACTCTTCATTGTAGTAGGAGCAACACCCACGTCCACTTCATTCATGAAATCTTTAGCGCAAAGTTTTTTTTAATTATGTACGTGAACCAACTAGCGCAACAATTCACGCTACTCAAATGATTAGCACACGCAGGTCTTGCGTATCCGTATGAAACGCCCTTCAGGACTGCGGTCAACATTGCACTTTAGACACTGACTAACATTGCCGGTCACGTGACGCCAGTGAAGCAAACTGCCTGTGCTGGCTATTGAAGATAGCGAACAATTCTGAAAGGTTTAACTTTTTTTTTGTTTTTGGAAACTCTAGATTTATGCAGTCTTACAGCAATAACTTCAGTTTTCGGGCGAAGTTGCAGCCATATCTTGCGAAAAATCTTCACCGCTACACCTAGTAGGGAGAGTGTAACATCCTCCCGTGCCATCCCATCACCTTGTACACCCTTTCCTTCGAAATTGTGAAATGTCGGCACCACCCAAGCCCCGAAAGAAAACCTAGAAATCAGCCCCTCAAAACGCTTGTACGCCTGTACTGCATTAAAAGCCAGTGAGGCGAGTAGTATCTTTATTGCGTCAGCCATTTCAACAGACTTCATCACACATGCCATCTCGCAATTTGCCCAGAAAAACCCGAGGCGTCAGCAGCTGCTATTCAAGGAAGATTGACGGAGTGCAGTTCTATGTATGTGAATGTATGGTACTGTGTGCTGGTGATCAGTTGGCGTGAGTCGAGAACCCTCACGCAGCGAGACTGGCCACTCTTTACAAAGTGACAGTAACTTTTCGCATTTTCTTTATTAACTTCATTTCTTTGTTAGGTAATAAAATCCATGTATGTCCTCCAAGTCTGGTTCTAATTCGACTGTTGGTACTTTTGGTAACCCCAAAGAGCGCCTTTTTGGTGCTATCCAACCGTACCCCCACCCCCCACCCCCCACCCCTTCTGCTAATGGATGCCCCTTGCAAAACGTTCATGCGGACGCCCTTGGTTGTAGGTCAGGATGGAGACCGGTTGCGCGAAGGTGCCGCAGGCGAACATCATGCAGTCGCAGTTATTGAAATACTTTCTTGTGCGCCTGGTGATATGGGAGTGTTCCTCAGTCCAGGAGACCATGGGGAGACTGTGCTGTTTCAGCCAGTGGACACCAGGAGTTGCTGTGCACCCAAGCCGGCGCTGGTCGTCAGGCTCTCCCACAGCTCAGGGAGGGAAAGGGAAGTGGGTAAAGGTGGGAGGGCTGGGTTGAGTGCGCACCACAAGATCATGTGTATGAGGGTAGATGGGTTAGGGCAGAATTTACATGCGGCAGGGTATGGGGTGGGGTACATGTGATGTAGCCAAGTTGGGTGAGGAAAGGTGTTTGTTTGGAATTAATGAGAACTGAGGAGGATTTATTCTTCGAAGAGACGTTTAATAAAACTGTTGTTGGAATTCTCATTCGCTTCCAAAGTCAATTATTGGAAGAGTCCTCGTCAGGCGATTCAGCCTTCATTCTCTGTCCCTGTAGCCCGCTATGTATTTTGGTCTCTTCAAATAAAGTATGGATGAGTGAACTGTGAATTAATCTGTGGTCATCAGCTTCCTGTGCCACTCTGATCGTGGGCCAGGGCTAGGCACCCAGGGTCGGCTTGGACAGCAGAGCCAGCCAGAGGGATAGAGGGCGTGGTAGGAACACGAGTTTCAGGTAAGTCCACCACCATGTGTTCGAGTACAGCGAAGGTGTCTATCGCTATGATACGGGATTTTATGGCATCAGCGCGGGAAAAGCCCCATGTTTGAAAGCCCGCTCACAAAGAACAATTGTACACTGATAAAGTGCCGGGGCCATAATACTTTAATACAAAACGACTTTTATTGCCCCTGGAAAACGTCTTTTTATCAATGCATTTGTGTTAAGGAGCGAAGCGACACTTTAAAGATTGGTGTAGCTTGGTATTCGTAAGATGGCTTTTCCACATTATGTGTCGCGCTGAAGTTTACTCATAACTTAAGAGACGACGAGCACCGACGTCGCAGAAGGCCGAAAAGCGCCTTCGGCACGAAGGTACCGATATGGAACAGTTCAAGGGCCTGGGCGGAGAGATCTAAAGAGACTGGCGCGATCGTCAGTTCGGCTCGAGCTGCAAGGTGCGCGACTGAAAGCGATTCGATGACAAGCTGAGACATGAAAGTCCGGCAGGCACTCGCCGCGGAAACACCGCATTAACATGCCCCCCCCCCCCCAACGAACGCAGTTTTGCTGGGCAGCCTTCTTCACGGAATGGAATTGCCGGTGAATTTTTTGAGTACTTTCCCCCGCCACTACTGATGCGGCGGGCATGTCTCTGGCCCAAATTAAACTGGCTAGCGTTCGGTGGCCCGCTACGTCATCGGGAGGCCAATCACCGGAATTGCAAAACGTATAAAAACGGCACCGTTTGCGCATGAAGATGAACAAATAACTTTCAAGGTCCCGCTCCCGCAATTGACCTTCAGTGCTATCGCGTCACACATCATAGGACATGCACGTTGATATATTCTGCAGCTTTTGATGGGTGAGGGAGTGTTGCTGAGAAGCTCACCACGAGCATCCCCTCTGTCGCATTGTGTGAAGTGACGTGATTTGGTGGCCAAGGGGCAGCGTGCCTCACTGCGTCATTTTAAAGCGGAACTGTCAGCCTCTCACTGATGATGTCCATACGTGAAAATTCACTGCAAGAAAGCCAACTTTGTCTGGTGTTGTTGTTGATGATGACTGCAGGTGAAGTGAAGAAAAACTGAAACTATTCCTGTGGCGGGAATTGAACCTGTGTCCCTCGCGTTAGGAGACCTACGTCTACCCGATTGTGCCATCTCCGCTTACGGGTCGCTCTGAATTTTCTGTGGGTTGGTTGCACGGACATTGGCTTTGGACTTTGGCATTTTGGATTCTGAACGACGGTGATGGTTTAACGACGACGATAGAGGGGGGAGGAGGCGCTCAACTTTCTCTGGGGGGATTCTCTTGCTGTCGCGTCAGTTTGGACTTTGATTCGAAGGGCAGTTTCCACTTTGATCATTGACGCTTGAATTTTGGCACTCCACCATTTCATTTTCGCATGCAAGAAAGCTTAGCTTTAGAACCGTCATCGTCGTTAGACAGAGGAGCATCTGATTATTCTTTATCGACTTTCTTTTCTGATTCGAACACCAAAGTATTTTGTTTAGCGCTAACTCTTATCTTGCCTCTCTTCGACGCCACTTTCTAACGCGTTTTTTTTTTTATTTTCTGCTGTCAAAACCAGTTAGAGTATTACTTCAGTAAAGTATGCTGTTGGGCTAGTCGGTGCATATTGATTCAAGAAAAAGAGCGCTACAAACCACGACAGAAAAAAACGAAGAAAGACAAGCGTAGCTGTCTCGTTGTTCTTCGTTTTTTTCTGCCGTGGTTTGTAGCGCTCTTTTTCTTGGACTTAGAAGAACACTGGCACTCACAGCTATGCAAGGTTTGCCTCAAATATGCCTATGTTTTTTTTGTTTTTGTTTTTTTTTTTTGCTAGATAACGAGGACATCTGTTGGACTGCAGGAAGTTTTTGTAGTTTGGAACAGTCTTGCCTATGTATACTTCGCGTCCCAGCGTTGTTTCAGATTCGCATGGTTACTGGATAGAGCGACAGACCCACCAAAATCTCCACGTTCATGTATCCTAAGAAAAACTATACGTCTTTAAAACAAAGTGACTCCCAAATATTCTTAATATTCTGCAGCGAGTTGCCATGCATGTACCCTATAGTACAAGTGCGCTAGGTATTAAACGCGCGTGAATCATCATCTTCGGCCTACTTAGTTCCACTGCAGGACGGAAGCCACATCCGAGGAGCAGTGCGAGGGGACACTGCGTAGCCCGGACCCAGGCGTGCATACCACCCTGGTCACCCGAGCTACCGATGTTGCCGCTCGGCTTATGCCTGCGGCCACGAGTATCCTCTGACCTAAAAAAATGCGCAATAAAATGTTTCTCTCTCTCTCTCAGCATTGACCTCCATACGCTCCTGTCCAGCGCTGCCCAAGCCCATTTCCTGCATTCGAATTTCCTTATTTCGTCCCTCCACCTAGGTATTAGCCTTCTCCTTCTAGTGCCGTCTCTCGGTATCCACACTGATACCCTAGTTGTCATGTCACCTAACTACGTGGCCAGCCCAGCTGTCTATTTCTTTTTTTTAATTCTGAAATATATCCCCTACTCGAGCTTGTTCCCTAAACTCGTAAGCTCGTTTCCTCTCCCTTCACTATTTTACTCCTGTCATTCTTTGTCCTATGGCTCGTTGAGCCGACGGAAGTGTGGTTTCTATAGCACGTGTTATGTTCAGCGCTACGTGTTACGACCGTTTGTGGGTGCCGGAGCCCTACCGGTTGGCCTCTTCATGCCCCAAAAAAAGCTTCTGGGAGGATCACGTAATGTTGAAACAAGAAAAAGAAAGCGCAATTGAAACGTCCATCGACTTTTGGGGCGCCAATCATTTCGGCAAAGAGGCGACAAGTTTGCGTCGGCACGAGCAAAACAGCAGTCCAAAAAGCACGAGGATAATGTAAACATGGTACATACCCATGTTTTCGCCTCACACCATCAATTCGAAAAAAAATATCGATAAACGGCAGTAACAGAGACCCGTAACGATAGGGGCTAGAACGTTTATTAAAAAGTTAAAAACCACAGCAGCCAAGAAAAATCGAAAAAACACACACGAAGATGAAATTAAAATTAAACTGCACTGCACAATTTCACGAGGGCAGATGCCAGCTGCAGGTGACTCCAGCCTGGCGCATCTGCTCCAGCTGCATTTCCCACAGGAGTCCGAGCGGACACGTGCGGGATCCTCGTCGGGGACGACGAGCCGGGAAGGCGTTGCGTCATCTAGTGGCGGGGGTTCAGGTCCCCCCGCCAAGCGTACCGTCTCCGCGGCCGAAGCCTGCCCGAATGGAACGGTGGGCGGTGGCATGTCCTTGATGGGCACCCCACCTTCGACCATGGTCGAATTGAAGGGACCGGTCAAGGCCGGCGGCGAAAGTGGCGCTGGGGAGACCGGCAGCGCGTCCCTCACGACGACGTCAAAGCTGGCTGACCAGAGGAGGGTGCCCTCCGGTTCGTCCAAGTCGTCCGCCTCGCCCGACGCGCGCCTCAGCGTTTCCACCTCGGCCACGTCGTTACCCCAGGAGGTGCTCGTGGCGGGCGAGGTGTCAGTGGACGGGCTTAAGAGGTCTCCGGCGGTTGGCGCCTCCTCGGCGTCCACGGGCGCTGCTTGCCGGCAACGTAGTCCTCTCACTGCCGCGGTGCCCCGAGTCAACGCCGCCGGGACGGGTGAAAAGTATTCGGCCCCAAGACAGCCGAAGGGACGCCGCAGGGCCACGCGTCCACCAGTGGGCAGGGGCGTTGCTGTGTAGCCTCTTCGGGGACATCCGCTGGTCGAGGGGAGAGCGGCATCCTCAGGAGCAGCTTGCGGGCCCGATGGGCCTGAAGCTCCTGTGGTAGAGGCCTGGCGCCACGGGTGCGGGTGGAAGGCTCTCCTCGTCCAGGGCGATCCAAGGGACGAATAGCCGTACGTCCATGTGCGTGGCTCCGGCCGTGGCTTTGTGGGCTTTTTCAAGGCGCTGCCGTTTCGGGGGCATCATCGCGGTGATGAGTGCAGGATACGCAAGTGGCAACAAAAACGGTGGCTGTTGTGAGCGTCGGAGAACTAGCTCTTCTTTGCAGGAGAGCACAGTTTATACGTAGTACGTGCGTGCAGTGCCGGGCGCTCTTCTTTCTCGTCGTTTGTTACGAGTTTCGTTCGCTCGTTGCGTGATTATGCGTCGGGCTGAGTCGGTTGGGCGCCAGCAGCAGCATTGTAAAATTGAACCGTCAAGCCAGCGGCGACGTTCGTCGCTGTACCGGCGGCACAGCCACGTGCACGGACGACTGGAATCTTCTTGCAAAGACTGCATGTCCCATCATCGTCGTCATCATCAACATATTCCCACGACCTGCCCGCAGTAATGTCCTCGGCAGAATGACATTGTTGGCTGCCGATTAGAGCCCCGTTTACACTGACCCGACGAGGGCGCTTTGAATCGAAATAAATAGGTTTTTTGGAAAAAAATAACGGACGGCTTGGCGGAGAGCTCGCGGCGAGTCTCAACCCGGAGGCAGGGGGGGGGTTGGCTCGTTCGTCGGGCTGAGTCCGGGCCGCGAGGAGCAGAATACCGTATTTGCGCGGTTCTAACGTGCCCCTAATTGTAACGCGCGGGTAAGTCCCCGCAGGAAAATTAAAAAAAAAATGGCACTGACTGACCTGCGCAGATGAAACAGACATGACACCACGTACATGGAAGAAGGACATTTTATTTAGCATATGCAGCTGTCGAAGCCATATCACAAGCGTGCTTATCCAGCTGCTGCTGGAGATAAAATTACATCGGGTAACATTGAAGCTGCGTGCGATTTCAAGTGCCTTGATCAAAATTCTAGGCGTGACGGGTTAATTGTAGGAGAAAAAAATGTGCAACAGGTGACCAAGGTATGCGGCATGCAGTTGAGGAATTAGTGCGCCGAAATTCACTCACGTGGTGTTGACGGATTGTTTTTATTGGATTGAGTTGGATTTTTTTTTTTTTTTTTTGGGGGGGGGGGGGGGGCGGGGAAGCATTCTTGTCCGTTCCGTATGGTAATGCTGCTGGCCGCTTTAAAGCCTATTTAGGTTTTCGAACCCGATTGTAACGCGCACGCAAATATTAAGGCTACCTTTTAGCAAAAAAGGGTGCGCGTTAGAATCGTGAAAATACGGTATCTCCTTTTCCGGGAACCCCGCCGCACCCCCCACCTCGATTCTTTGGCCGTGGTTCATATAAACGTGGGAAGGGTCGAGGTAGCTGAACCCGCCAGTTGACTCGACCCTTTCTCGTCGAGTCCATGTATCCGGGGCTTAGGTAAGTTGGCCGAGTGCACGTTTACGAGGTGCGACCGCTGCGACATGGGGAGGACGAGCAGCGTGGAACGGGGTGCAGCTCGAGGCCAAGCGTGTTTTGAGCGCGAGCCAGTTGACGACGACTACCACGACCATGATTATTACGATAATGAAGATGGTGGTGGTGGCATTGCTATAGCATGATACCGCCCTTCCAACATACAGCGCAAAGAGCTGAACGACGAACTTCGCTGGGTCCCGCTCCCCTTAACAGAAAGCAGTGGATGATTAGACAGTGTAGCTGAGTGACTTGTGCATGGGGACCGCGATCACGACTCGTTTCCTCATCAAGCACAGTGAAGTTCAAGAATGCAACGCTATTCAGGGCCTTGTAAATGTTTTGTATTGACTTACTATGAGCTGTGAACGCTTTGTGTATAATGCACTCGTGAGCTACGCCTTTCTTTATGTGGAGCGCTATGAATCTCGTGCCTTCAGAGATATACTGTATACGCTCTACGCCTCAAACGATGAGAGGCGATTTGAATCCAGTGAGTGTCGTGTAAAGCTGAAAATAGAAAAATTACAAAGACACGTAAGCACTTTATGTAGTAATTATGGCGAGGGCACTAGTGTCAGATTGCCGGACATGACCTTTCATCATTACCTCATCCTTAACCTTAAAAATCCTAAATCTCCGTACGTGCTATGACTCAGCACATATCCGCATTCGTATCGCTGAGCAACGCAGAATGAGCTCCAGATAGCGTCCTCTCCCACCAGGGGACCTCACTCCAGAAAACCTTTTCGGTAAACTAGACTATCAAGTATCCGCCTCCGCTCCTCGGGTGCGAGCACACGGCTCACAAATCGGACGAAGTTCGGCGTATTCGGCACTGTACGGCCGACTCAGCTCACAAATACGCACGCACCCGGGTGTTACGGTTTTCATATTCGGACTCGGGTAAGCGGGTGCTCCGTGACAGTGGGGAGGGGGGTGAAGGGGGGGGTGGGGGAGGAACCGCCAGTGCCACGTAATTCTTGACTATTAGTATTAGCCTTGGAACGTTGCAAAGCAAAACTTTGCCACCTTCCCAAGAAAGTTGGGAGAAGCGCGAAAGCTTTCTCACATCAGAGCTGCGTCAAAAACCTTGGCTAAAAGGGCATCCAACTTCGCCGAAAGCGCGTCCAGTCAATCGCCAGATCCTTCAAAGTCCCGAATCGCAAACGAAGAACGAATCCATGCGACGATTTTTCGTGCACTGACGTATCCACGAATGATCCAACGTATACCGACAATTGTTGAGATACAAGGTATCTTATTGTACCTCCTTAGATGATCGATGCGTGTATTGTTTTATCTAGAACCGTTCCTGTTTCAGGTCTTTCAAGCAACCAGTGTTGACACAATGGAATCCCGGCTTCCGCGGCACGCTCCGTGTATCAGCCAGAGAGTCTTATAAGAGCTCTTACAGGCGGAGATCTTACAAGGCGGAAGAAGCGACCATCGCTCTCGCCATAACGCGAACTGAAGCGAAAGTAATCATCACAGATTCGTAGTGAGCGTGCCGTAACTTCCCGTGCGGGCGAATTCACCGGACAACCCAACAAATGATCTGCCAACGCCCACCAGACAGATCCATCATGATCGCATGGGCACCCGCCCACTCCGCCGTTTCGAGAAACGAAACCGCCAACCTGTTGGCCCGAGGATTATCCCACCGGGCCTCAGGAAGTGAGCAGGAGTGGCCAACCCCGCTGATCACTGGTATTCACGAGATAACACTAGCACTTTAATTTAGGAGGACGTATCACCTACCCAGCACCGCAAAAACGTCTAGCGAAAGAGGGGGAACGGCAGCTCCGTGCCGTCCAGACGATTACCTTTCCCATGCCACTAAATGCTATCTATTGCACCCACCCTATATTTCCGGCTATGGCGCTTCTGTGAAACCCCCGGGACGCTCTTCATTATGGTAGGGGCAACACCCACGTCCACTTCATTCTTGAAATCTTTGCGTTTCTTCTTACGAGCTTTGGGAGAAGAAAGCTCTGAACAGCTACAACCTCAATGACCATCGCTGCTGTGTTGAGGGCTGTTGAGGCTGGGGAAAGCTCAAGGGGTAATGGACTGAGGGCTACAACCAATTGCTTGTCGCAATAAATACATTTATTCTCCCTCCCTCCCTCTCTCTCTCTCTCTCTTCTCTCTCTCGCAAAAATCCAAGAAGAGACCGGTGAAGTGGGCCCCCATATCCAACGCCTAAAATCTCAGGGTCTCCCAGGATGGAGCCCTGTGCCTCGGATGTGTCGCATTCCGGCGTTTATAAGACCTGTCCAAGTTCATAACAGGGGTTCAACGCCAGTTCTGACGCAGGGATCATCCAGAAGGGGCAGGTGTCCGCGACGGGGCGTGTTATGGGCAGCCAAGCGTGGGTAACTGCTGGTATAACGCCAGGCCAACTCGAATCCTCCGCAGCAGGACCTCCTCCAAGCGAGCGAGCCCTCTGTAGAGGTCCGTTCACGCGGTGTACTAAAGCACGCGTGGTGCGACGGAGGCTCTCCTTTTCCACCAGAATTTATTCTACAGTAGATACTCGGAGAAGTGGTAATGGCCGTAGGACGTCTCTCCGGTGGCAGGTGCGATCTGCTGCTGTGTGAGCAGGAGGCATGTCCCGGAGAATCCACAACACACATGCAGGGCATGGGTGGGTGTTCACAGTCACGTGAATGCATGCAGCCACGCTTGTGCACACGCTCTTATTCGTGCATTGAACTTCCTTGTACCTTTCATTTGCGGAACTTCTGCCTCGTTTGGGTTACCGGTCACAAATGGTTACTGCTTAATTTACGGGCTGACTCCGTGGCGCGACCGTCGTTCGATGGCCCTTTGTTTTCCCTATGCCTTGTTCCATTTATTGTTGCAGAGCAAGGTTTCGAACCTTTCAAGGCCTACCAACAATGCAGGAAAGGGTTGTCACTAATTTTGAATATAATGTCCCTTTAAAACATGATTGAAATTCACGTTTTGTGAATCTCGCCAAGGCGAGGTAACATTAACTAGCTTCACTGTAGAATACCCCAGCTCAACTTTTATATGCACCGGGCTACTCCCGCCTCCTCGACCCGATGGGCTGTTTGCGCTGAAAATGAGACTTTAAAGTACTCCATCTTGCATTGCCGCGGCTTTTTTGGACTAGGCAACGTCACCGTGCCAACCCATTACAGGAAATTGGTCTTCCTATTTTCATACCGGCACTACGATCGTTTGCGGACACATCACTGGGATATTGTCTCCGAGGGGTAGCTGCAGCAATTCGTGCATACGGGTGTAATTTGTGGATAAGTGCAATTCGTGCATATACAATTCATGCATATGCAATTCGTGCATACGGGTACGAGGCCAAGCCCCTTCCCGGCTAGCTTTGATTCTTGCATGTCCATTATCCAAAATATAAAGCTCAATTTCTATTTCAAACTCTACTTCCAGTTCTCAACCCATTTTCTTTTGTAATAATGCCCCCTTCTTGCATATAAATGACTAAGTTTCTAATTTTCAGTTGTTCTAAGCGGGCGCAGTAGCCCTCCTTACGCCCAATTCAGGGCCAATCTCTCCTGTGGGTAGCTGCAGTGTCACTAAGAACAAGAACAAAATTGCGGACTCCATACACAAATGATTTGCTCAACATCTTCGCATTTAAAAAAAAACTGGCGAAAACCCCGAGGAGCAACATACTTTCGAGTGTTCGTGAGCGCGTGCCTCGTGGGGGTAGCTGAGCGTCCCCAGCTTGCGCAGTTACTTTAGCGAAAAAAAAATTGAGAAAAAACTGTCGAAATACCCGAGTAGTGCCTCGCCTTGCGTAGTAACCAAAAACGCCACAGCCGGCGCAACACGTGCTCCACGGAACCTCGACGCGTTTCCAGGAATGCCGCGCATGCGTTGTGCACGTACGCGCTGCCGCTGCGGCCCAGCTGTCCTCCAGGGTTAACGCGGATGCAGTGCTTGACATGAGGCATAGAGTTTCATACTAATATACACTAGAGGGAAATCTGGCGCCACTGTCTAGGGGAGCCGCGCTTCCGCGAGCGTTCCGTCATGTATCGAGCAGGCACGTTCCACTTGTCCTTGGCATGGCTAATGAACAGGCTGAAAAGTTGGCTCTGGCTGCACAAAAGAAACAACATTACTGTACAAGGTTTGTTAAATTTGTTTCGATAACATAAAATTTAACCTCCAAAAAGATTAATTTGTCAGTGATTATGTAGAAGCTTCATGCACGTTGAACAAGAAAAAAATGTTACCCCTTTTTGTCGATTCTGGTTTCGAGACAAAAAAGAAGCCATATGGCTAGCTAAGCCAAGAAGGCGAGGACCGTCGCTAGCGGCAATGGCGCCGCCCACGGCGGCCCGGGACTGCAGCGACAGATTTCCCTCTATAGTTCATACCATAAGCTAGCTGCAGCACTGTGGAGGCTACATTGTTGTCCCCCTCAGGGCGCCTAACTCACCGCGAAGGAAGCGACAAAAGGCGCCGAGGCCTTGCGGTTCCACTTGCCGAGAGGGGAGAAGAGAATGTCCTTTCAGGACCCCCTTCACGGTGAGTTAGGCGCCCTCAGTGGTGGCGCACTGTTGACAACAATGTAGCCTCCACAGTGCTGCAGCTAGCTTGTGGTATGAACTATAGTATATATTAGTATGAAACTCTATGACATGAGGAACACGACGGTATCAATGCACATGACGATGAATACTACTACGGAACACGTAAATTAACCATTTCAAGCTTGTGCAAATGCGTGGTGATGCCACTTAATTCGCTATGGTTCAAGCCTAGCGCGACCTAATGCAAGCTTCATCCATTTTTTTCTTTCCGTTATCAGTCATTGTTAGTCATCATTGATTGATTGTAGAGTTTAACGCGCCGATGGAACGCAGGCGATGAGGCGCGCCGAAGTGGAGGGCTCCGGGTTAATTTCGACCACCTGGGGATCTTTAACGGGCGCCGAAACCTCGTACACACGGGCGTTTTTGCTTTTCGCCTCCACCAGAAAAGCGGCCGCCACGGCCGGGAATCGAACCCGCGACCTCGTGCTCAGCAGCGCAACGCCTTAGCCACTGAGCCACCGCGGCGGGTGTAAGAGTCATCACTCAGTCAAGCCGACTGCAGATGCCGGATGTTCGCGTACTAAAGAAGTTAATGCTTTTGCATTAAAATAGGCGGCGGAAACTTTAAGCATATAGTGTGAGAACTTGGTGGGAAACCATAGATGCGCTTATGGTTTTCCATGAAACTCTGGGAATCGACTATTACTTGCACTGACCCAAACATTTACTCACATCATTCACGCTATCCTGTACTTCATCTATTGCCCCTCATGATCAATATCTAACTTTCTTACCGGGAGCATCATCATCAGCATCGTAACCCGAGCAGGGCTTCTGAGATGTCTACACTGCTGAATAAACGCGGGGCTCTCTGCTGGTTGAAAATTAGCTCAATTTCGGTGTCGCCGCTTTACAATCGCACCCCTGGCGTTGGCAGTTTACCGTCAAAAGCGAAGCAACGAGACACCGGAAGCAATCCTGCTGGCGCCTCCCCTGCTGCACCTCCGGAATTTGCTGTTCCTAGCCGCCAGCGTGACCCCTCCTCTTTCCATATGGCTCTGCGGCTGGTATGCACCTCAGTTGTGCGGCCTCTTCACGGATGAGTTGGAATCCATGAGAGGTCTGGTGGCAACTTCTAGCACTACAGCCCCGTCTTAATCAGCGATCGGCTCAAAACCACCTTTGCTAGTGGAAGCCCATGGACATTTCACAGTAATCTCTACAGCACCCACGTCACGGGGCTACTACTACGACATGCGACAAGGCCAAGGCTATGTAGGTCACGTAGGCCAGGAAAATGAGAATTCCTTCGTCGCTTCACAGGTCCGCATATAATCCCAGAAGAAACGACACGCGGGAACAGCCACGCCCCCCTTTGTGTTCTCCTTTAGATGGTATTCGTTGGAAAGTTTAGCTGTCAGTTTCTTCGCTTGGTAACAGTGGAAACGGCCACAGACATTGCCGAAGTGCCACGGACATGGCACGGCGTGGGCCACTGCGCCCGCACGCCGAAGAAAAAAGAACATCGCTGTGCCTCGTCTGCTCCGTTTCAACACGATTCTCAACGGTGGTGTCAACATAGATGTTATCAATCGCACTCACATTGGACTCGAGGCAGCACTTTGCGTTCGTTGAGGTACAGTTTTTTAACGTGAAACACAGTCATGTACTTCGCACGGACAAGTACTGCCATCCCGCGGAGCCCGGCGTAACGAGTGACGGCGAACTCACATGGTTACCAGAATGCGCGCCTCGCCAGTGAATACAAGCAATAGGCCGTCGCTACCCTAGAGACCAAACTATGCACGTATTCCGACTGAAACCTCTCGCGCACCACCCTTATTACATACTACTCCTGGCACAAACTCAGCTAACGCTTGGTAGCATCCCGCTCACCTTGAAGCCCAGCAAGATCAAGCAAGCGTTTCGTGCCGTTTCGAAGCACTGAGGGAAACACCACTGACCACGCTTGTGGCCACCGACCGAACCGATTCGCGGGACCGACGGCTTCGGCAAGGGAGAGCCTCTCTCCTCTCTCTCCTCTCTCTCTCTCGCTCTCTATCTATATATAATATATAATTATATAATATATAGATGTTAGAACACAAGAGAAGAAAACTGAACAGCACGTTTAGAGGTTTCCTCCTGAGGAAACAGTGTATGCTCCGGCGAAGTTTTCTTCTCTATATATATATATATATATATATTTTTTTTTTTTCGACGTTATGAAGAGCAAGAGGTTATGTATGCTCCGGCGAAGCGACGGACCCAGATGTGAAGGCGCGCGTAAGTTTTGAAAGGAGATGCGCTTAATGCGTGACGTAGTGCTACTTGCTGGGCCAGTTGTTCATATTGAAGGTTGGGAAAAACTAGCGAAAAAGACGCAAGCACAAAGGGTAAAAGAGACAACACAGACACATCGTCTGCTTTTTCTCGCGTAGTTTGTTGGCGCTGCCGTAGTTAATGAGCAGATTAAGTCAGGTAAAAGAAAAATACAGGGAAAATACTGACGTCTGTCACCTGCAAAATACTCGCAGTAACACACAGTAAGTAACACGTAGTAGTTTGCGCCACGCGCGGAAGGCCGGCAACGGCCGCCTGCGGCGAGGCGGTGCAGGGAAACTTCTTTTTGTCATTCTGAAGCTGTTGCTTGAGTCAAATACTCACATTGTTTGTTATTGGAGGGCTCGGGGTGGGGGGGGAAGGGGAGGGAGCGCAGAGGGACAGGAAAGAGTACGGACGCGTGCCATCAGAAAATGACACAATGAGGCGCGGGCTGGCTGCGTCAAAACTTCACAGCGCCTTCGCGCTTACAGCGGCGCCTGCGTTGAGCGGCGTCTGCGTTTTGTCTCGTCCAATTGAACTCCCGTCCACTTCAGTAAAATGTGCTGTTGGGCAAGTTGGTGCATTATGAACTACGACAATTGAGCTAACTGGACATACAGAGGAAGAAAGACAAACAATGCGCAACTCCCAACTATTTATTTGCAGGAAAAGAAATTGCCTTAAATAGCCTTCTACATAACATGAAATGATAAAAGCAGATAGTAACAGCGATAAAAAAACAGCGGAAAAAAGAAGCCTAATCAATGCGGGAAGAGACACGCCATGAATTGTGGGATGCAAAGTTGGTATTGTTTACCAGATGCCGCTCACATGTGACAAGGTATATATTGGGCAAAGTGGACGTTGCATAAATGATCGCCTCAGTGAACACGATTTATCCATCAAGAACGGCACTCTACAAGACCTGTTAAACGGCATTTACCAAGGCAATTTTTTTTTCTTGTTTGGGTTGTATGTAGCTTATCAAAATTGCGGACGTAAACGTATTTGATGAGCTATAGATTGATTCTGATTAAACAACTGCAAATGTGTTTTCTAAACAATGTCAGCGTTCTTGCCCCCCTCTTACCTCTGAGCGGGGCTCGCAAACCCGGGCCCGCCGGCAAAGCGAGAAACACTCCCATGAGGGCAACGATGCCCGCGCTCGGTGAAGTTGACACTAGCGCGAAATATTCCTTTCGTATAGCTATTCGCCTGAATCTCTACGACGTCCTCCTCACTCACGAAGAAACAACTTGCTCATCAGAAGCCTGAAGTTGCGGAACGATAAGAGGGATCAGGATGATTCCTTTAAGAAGCAGTAGTGGTTAATTCCCCTACTCCAAACGGAGCAAAAGACAAGAAGGAGCCGGAGTCGGATCCCACTCCAGCCAATAAAAGTATTAAAACCGAGAAGAGCATAGTAACTGGACCACATGCTTCTTATCTTCCTGCCCTCCAACTACACCACGCTTATCGCTTTTTTAGTATATTTGATTTTTATAAGGGCTTTCGTATTTTGTTCTTACTTTTCTCACGTCTCCTTCCATGTGATGCGCAACAGTATCATGAATAAAAAAAGGCCAAAGAAGCAAAAGCACGTGTTGCGACAAGGGTTCGCCGAGCCCAACAGAAGTCGCTATCTATTGAGCCGGTTCTCGTCCATGCTTTGAAAAACGTAGGAAATAGGAGGAAAACCTTCAGGCTAGTGACCTAATTATCTGATGTTACAATCTTCGTCGGTGTAGCCGTCCTCACAAATATTTGACGCGGGCATTTCGTAGCGACTTCACTTGGGAAGAAGACACACCTTGACCGTTATTTACAAGCATTTAACAGGTACAAAAAGGCTCTAGAAGCGTTGCACGGAATCTTCAATAAAACAGCGATAACCACTGTAATTTGCATTGGGAGGAAGAACAAACATTGTTCTAACTGAATAGGAAAAAAAGAGCGTTGGATGGTTGTCGGTCAACCATGCAGGGTGGCGTCCCTAGTCCTGGATACCATGGCCAGCTCCAGGTTGAATGGCCCAGGTCCCCAGGCCACGGTGGTTTCCGGGACATCGCTTGTCAAAAGGACCTCCGACTGCTCCGGTGTTGGTGCTATGACTTCTGGTAGTTCCTTGATTCCCTTACACTCCCACACAACGCGCTACAGGGTTTTGGCATCCCAGAGCAGAAGTTGCAGTCGTAGCTGAAGAGAGTGGGGCGTATCCTGCGTAGCTGTGCGGCGTGCGTAAATGAATTTGTCTGCAGTCTCCGGAATTGCGTAGCTCATTCTTTGGTTAGCTTCCGGTGGGGCGGCAGGTATATTCTTCTTGATGGCCTGGAGTTCTTTAGTATGTCCCAGCTGCGTTTCGGGATGGGCGGGTGGTTGCCGGTAGAGTGGTTGCTGCCAATGAGCGACGAAGCCTGGAGTGAGTGGCCTCGGGTTGTGATATCTGCCGCTGCATTACCCTCTAAGGACTCGCTCCCCAGTGTCCAAACGATATAGAGGTTTCATGGCGTTTTTCGTGCTTTTAAAGCCTTCGATAGGATAGCAAGCGCCATCGCTGAAATACGACCTTTTTGAAAGATACGGCAGGCCGCTTGCGCGACGCTGATGAAAATTTTATGTTTTCACCAATATTTCTATACCCCTTTCGCTGGCAGTTTAATTCTCCCGTATACTGTTTGGAACACCGTATTGCTTATGAGCATTTGTGACAAGCAAGAGCTAAAGGTCAACACGAAGCAAACCAAGCAAACGGACATCAATCTGAATTCGAATAGCGGGTGTGTCATACCACTACGTGTCATATAAAACAAAGCTGCCACGAACACGAACATCCGCGAACACGAGGCACGGATAAAAGTACCTCTCCTCACAAACCACAAGCTCCCACCACGAGCGGTTCGAACATGCGCCAGGGTCCATAAATTAGTCAGTCAAGCGGCCATCCCAATCCCAAAAGGACATGATTGATGAAACCCTCAAATTCGTTCTTCCAAACTGGCGATATAAATCAAAGGAGGGAGGGAGGAACACGAGTACGTCTGAAAGAAACTCCATAAGTTTCATACACACTAACCTTTTTTACACCCTTTTTAGCAAAAAATGGTGTAGCATAAGTGGAAAAGGGGTGTTGGGAGGCCTTTACACCCTTTTTCTTCAATCTCAACACCCTTTTTCTAGTTCTACACCTCTTTTGTGTGAAAAAAAGGGTGTTGATCAACTTCAACACTCCTGGTTTTTCTTAGGGTGTTGAAAGGGTGTGGAAAAGGTGTACAGCTGTTCATTGAATAAGGACATGCTTGGATGCATAACAGCACTGTAAAGAACAAAACATCTCTTCATATACTTCTCTAATCGCAAAACATTTTCAAACGCCAAAAAAAAAAAACAATTTCTCGTATGCAATGATCGCTCGTATACCCATACGCGGTGCACCTCATGCCCCAAATTTATCTTTGGCACGTGAAACACCAATTTGAACCATCAAATTAAAAAAAAACTATAGTCGTGTGGCGGAAAAGGGTGTTTAACGACTGCAACACGCTTGGCTTTCTGTAGGTTGTTGAAACGGTGTGAAATAGGTGTTCAGTTTCAAAAGAAGAACCGCGGAGCTGGGGGGTCGAACCTAGTTTCTTCTTCCGGAGATGCTAAGTTTTGTTATGTTTGCTAAGCTTTGCAATGTTCTAGCTAAGCTAAGATGACCGCTGAGGGGTGAGGCCAAGTTTAACCGGATTTTACAAGGCTGTTCAAGTGTGACCCCCTCCCCCCCCCCCTCCCCCCCCCCCCCCCCCCCCCCTGGCACGGGATCTAAGGGCGAAACAAGCTAGGTCCGGCCCCCCAGCTATGCTGTTTTCCAGCCTTGCACCACTATTGCAAGGTGCGCCAATTTTTTGCCTTCTAGAATTCAAAAAAGACTAGTACCTTTTAAAGGGTATAGTAAGAGGTGCGCATACGCATACGCCCTTGTGCTCACACTCTAACAAGCTCGAAAACCGACTTCACTGTTATAACCTTATTGTGGTGGTGCACCCTTTACAGGTGCCGCAGTTCTTTTTCTTTGTATTTTTTGCCAACGCCACCAAAACTAGCTCAAGCTTAAAGAGCTTCACTGGTAAGAAATTATGCCAATGCACATTGCTTTAAATATCGTGTGGTACAAAAAACACCGCGCTTGTACGAAATGCTCAGTCCACCCACGTAAACAGGTACAAAATGCCTCCAAAGTTTGGAGGTCTCTTCTCCTCTTTTTTTTTAGTTGGCAGTCTTTTCTTGCATCCTTTTTCGTTACACCCTTTTTCTTTACGCCCTTTTTCTAAGTTTCGAGCACCCTAATTTGTAGCTTAACAACCTTCTGGGAAAAAGGGTGTTGAAATAATGAACACCCTTTTTGAAGGGTGTTGAGGTGGTGGGGAAGATGTGTATGGTATTTAATAAAACTCTATAAGTTAGAACACAAAAACTACCTCGTGATTTAAAAGTTTTCCCGAATCCGCGTGTTTGATTTGTATATTCTCCTAGTAAAATCCATACTTCCAAAATTATCGCTAAAATATGTTTTTTGCCACTAAAGCCCACCGACTCGATCGGGGGGCTTTCCTCTGCTGGATATAAAAGCAAGAACAGCACGTGTATTACTAAGTAAGTATACACTCACTGTACCGCTTGCATGCGGTTGGTTTTCCTGCTCAATTCATTTGTGTTCCAATTCTAATCATCATCATCACCAGCCTATCTACGCCCACTGCAAGGTAAAGGCCTCTCCCATTAGTCTCCGGTTACCCTGGTCCTGCGTAAACTGCGACCAATTTATCCCTGCAAACTTCTTGATCTAATCTGCCCATCTAACATTCTGCCGCCCCCTGCCACGCTTGCCATCAGAATTTTCCAACTGTAACTTGTGCGTAGACGGTTTGTGTTGAATGCTGCGCGCTCCGCCGATTCACATTGCCACTGCGCATGTCATCGCCTTAAAAAACGAATGTGAGGATAGTCAACACCCTCTTTTAGGGTGTTGAGCATCCTCAACACCCTTTTTAAAGGGTTTTGAGCTCAACACCTTTTTTTCATCTATACACCTTTTTTTGCCAAAACACGTTTTAAGGGTGTTAGCCATGGGACAAGATTTTTACACCCTTTTAAGCCAAAAAGGGGGCAACTTGGCACCTCCGGAAAGTCAGGATGAGCTTCCACCCTGGGGTTATACGATTATAACCTCCAACAAAACAAGCCATCTGCAGAGAAGGCGTACCAAGGAGGGTAAAGCGCAGATCTCTCCCCTCCCAAATCGCCCGGGACCAGACGATCAATGCCTCCTCTACACCGACGCTTCATGCACAGGAACGCATGGAGTCACTGCGTGGACCAGCCCCACTCATCCCAGCATCGAAGGCAGTATTCCCTACACCTCTGCCACATGCACCCCAATAATCCTGCTGGAATTGCAGGCTATCCACGACGCCCTACTATGTGCAGCCGCTTCCAATGAAGACTTGAATACCATCAATCTTCGTACCGACTCTACGCAAGTGATCCACTATTTGAAACAGGTTGCGCAGACCCCCATCATCTGCCAACGCATCCACCAGCTCCACAGCAAAATGCCATCCTAAAGTGGTTGTGTCATGGGTTCCGGTCACACCAGTATTGCAGGAAATGAACGGGCTGACTTCCTGTCACACAACTGCCCGGCCCCATCATCCCCCGCCCAGCTCCCAAGTGACCCATGGGCCACAAGAATGGCTGCAAAGGAGGACCTTCGACGCCGAACGCGGGCTCTTATACCTCCGTGTTCGGTTCCCCCCCCCCCCTCAATTTTACCAGGATGGAGGAGGTTGTACTACGAAGGATCCGACTCGGCGTGGCTCTTACTCCTGCCCGCACGAGTGGATGGAAGGGGGACTACCGAGGACATGTGAAATGTCCAACCTGCTGTGAGGAAACGGTTCCGGCAGACCTTCACCACCTACTATGGACATGCCCTGGAACTAAGGACATTCGAAGAAAATGTTTGATGGCAGCAGGCCTAAATTTGCAGCAAGACACGCATTACCATCGGTGGCTCCATGGTCCTGCCTACCGTTCCCTACTGGACTATATCCGGGAGGCCAACCTAGTTTCCTGGATATAGATCGGACCCGCTTGGTGTCTACTAAGCCTTGAGGCTATTAAATAAACGAACAAACAACAACAACATTATAATCTACATTTATTCTTCCCCTCCAGCAAGCAAGCCAACGCATGTATACACTCAAGATGAATACACTGATGTGTTTTCATTGTTTAATCCGCTGAGAAGCCGTTACTCCCGCATAGTTTTCATTTTAAGGAGAACGCCTTAGATCGGTGTCTCATGGTGCAAAACATTGTTTTGAGGTATACACAGAATCGTAGAAAAAAGTTGACGATGTGCGACCCGGGAAGCCGAGACTCGGGGCGCGTGAGACTGGGTTCGTGCTCAGAGGGTCGTTGCAGGGTCCTGAGAAAGAGTGACGAAGCGCGTGGAAGGGAAACAGCTGTGCCAAAGGTGGAAAGGCTGCTATCGCACGCTCCAATACGAGCCGTGTTGAGAGGTGGAGGTACCGACGGGGGCGAACAGAATGCTCCTGGCGATGCGTAGCGAGCGGAACGACCTTGCGAGGATGCACTCCTGGGGGCCGGCCAAGCACAGACGGGTGCGCTCGCAAATTTCAGCAGAAAGTTCAACAGCAGATTAACATAAGGCCCACCATTCATTTCGATTTCACATTCTCACATTCTCAGAATGTTCAATTCATCCCCCGTGAGTATATTTATGTTCTTTTAACCCACCTGTAGTGCCCTTATCCACACGTCGTCGCCTTTCCTCATATTTTGATGTCCCAATAATGTTGTCTACAAATTGAAATATACCTACAACCATGGTCCCTTAGGAGTCCATCAACTTCTTCTTTGGGGGGGAAGCATAGAGAATCCTAATTGTATCGATATGCCGCTGTTTCTGATAAGGTTCAAAAGTGAGTGAGTTCCAATGAACTCTTGCCCCTTTTATTTCTGCCCCGGCACACCTTACCATTCTAAATGTTTGTTTCTGAACACTAAGCTTGCGTAATGGGGATGGGAATACTGAGGTCTGTAAGGACGAAAACGGTATGCTCGCAGGGGTTTCCCCAGGCATCGAATCAAGGGGGGGTGTCTCAATGGCTCTGGGGGGGGGGGGGGGGGGGGGGAAGGGGGTTCATAAACTAGAAAAGCTGTTTTTTATCCCACTAGTTAAATAATAGACGTCTGTTAACCAAACGCTCATCCCCGTGACGCACGTTTTTCATTTGCTATATATATAGATATAGATATATGGAGATAGATATATATATATATATATATATATATATAGATATATATATATATATATTATATATATATATATATATCTATATAGATATATATATATATATATATATATACACCTTAGAGCGGTGCTTTCTATTCAATAAATTTTTTACCATGAAAAAAAAACAAATATAGAGAAAGTAATTTTTTTACCATGAAAGGTCCGTTTCAGTTCTTTTTTTTTTTAATTTCCCGCCATTTTTCAACGTATAAGGACATTTTCGAACTTGTTACCAGGGCCAGTGACGAAATTTGAGTTCTTGAAACAATGTTTAGGTAGTACACGAATTATGCAGCACTTATAAATCAGGCACCGATTGTACGCTCCCGATTTATTAAAACGCCAGGATTAGCTTCCGTAGCGCTTCGCCTCGCCAAATTGCCCATTTTAAATGTACATGCTGAAAGAGCTTCTGCAAAGATTACGGTTGTAAACAAAGAACGGCACCGAATCAATGAAGAAAGTAAATTATATGTGTGTTTACTGCACTTAGTTCAAGTCAAAGGCGGCCTCGGGGGGCGCAGCAAGCTCGGGGGGCGCACTTGTGTTTATTTTGCCCGAGGCTACTGCCAAGAATAGCAGACGGGCAGCCCGCGCATGCACAGTGAAAAAGGTCCATACAAGGACTGACAAGAGTGAAATTTGGGGATTCAAGGGGGGGTGTCCAGAAAAACTAGGGGGGGGGGTCTACACACCCTCTAGGGGGGTGTAGGGAAATCACTGGTATGCTGGCGTCCAACATGTTCGCAGAAACATCAGCTTACAATTCCTTTTCCACAGCTGCGACCATTGGTTTCTTCCTGTCCATGCCGTTACGCGATCTATCAATGGCGATATGAAATTCGTACTCTCTGCAAATATACAATTTCATGCCGCTTGAAACTTTCGACCCGCCAACACAAATTAAAATGTTATGATAAATCTATCCAATAGCGAGGACAAAAAGATCGCTTTTATGCCACGCAATAAGAGCTTGCAAATAACCGACAGTTTCGAAGAATGACACATACTTCTCAAAATGGATTGAGAATGCACACTTTCTTCCCCATCCCTGTTTATTACATCCACGGTTTTCTCTTTATCTTCCTGCCCCACGCGCTGCCCAGCAGTCTAACTCTTTTTCTTTCTGGGCTGCCTTGGGACACGTAAAAAAACCTCTCCCTCGTTTCTTCGCTATATTCTGCCTCAGCTGGCTATTTCTCGCGACCCTGTTTGGCGGCTTCAGATCTCGTCGCTGTCGAGAGTGAACTCCTTGGGGGGCCATCCGAGGGTAGTCCTCTTGAGGGAAGCCGCACGTCACCGAATCCCGCCCGGCCTTGTATAGATTTCCAATTTTCTCCCTCCTTCTCTCTCTCCATTTTTCGCATTTTCGCCCGTTTCTCCTTTTCCGTCCTCTTCTCTCAATCGTTCTTTAGCAGATAGCTTTTTTTGTTGGCGTTTGTCGTCAACGTCCCTCCCCATGTCGTCCGCGGTTCATATTGAGTGACGGAAACAAAAGATACACCGTTGCTGCTCGTCAGCGTAGCGGGAGTTTTCTCTGCTTTCGCACTCAAAGCGTTTCAAGATTTAACTTTATTTCGTGCAAACGCGATTGCTCTAAGTTTCCTCCCCCGTTTGCGCTTTTATGTTCCAGTTTTTCTTGCGTGTCCCGGCATCTATATTGCCATTTTCATTTCCTCAGGGCCTTTCCTCCGCCATTTCTTCACTCCGTGCAGTTTAAAGGCATTTGGTGGTTGTAAGGACAGTGTGGAGAGCGATTGGTTGAGCATTCCATACTTGTTTTTTATTTTTTTTACTATACATGTTTTTTTTTTGTTTTCTCTTGCCTGTTTTTATGTACACTTCCAGTTTTATTGTTTTATACGGTTCATTATTTTCCCGGATGTTACCCTTTTATTTCTCCTCATACATTTGTTAGTCGCATTCAGTTCGCCTGTCGTAATGCTAACTCCCGTGATGATTGCACTATTCTGACCGTCCGCTTTTTTTTTTTTTTTGCTTTTTGCAGGAGCTTTAAACCCCGTTTGCACTCGGCCTCTCAGTTTCCACTTTCCCTCGTCCGGTGTCCTCTGTCCTCTTAGTTCTGTCCATTTGTTGAGTGTCCCAGGCAAGTGCACTTTATTCTGCTCCTGCCCGTGGAGACAGATGAGCATTCGTTTCCATCTCTCCTTTTCAGGGCTTCGCGTTTTTTTTTACCACTACATTATCGGTACGTCTCCACTCTATTCTATTCTCCCACCCCCCCCCAAAAAAAAAAAAAAACAAACAAAAAAACAAAAACACACCTCCCATCACAGCCGTCATCGAAGAGAACTCACGCCGTCAGTACATTCTGCTCTCTTTTGGTCTTCGCAGCGAACTCGCGGCTCGCACTGGAGAGATCGATGCGCAAGACATCGATGCGCGTCCGTGGACCCGACTTTGGGAAAAACCAGCGCCGTCTCGCACGCTGGTGCAATGTCCACAGCGGAGCGCATGAGAAAGAGCAGCAGAGGGACGGCGTGACTCTACACACCCTTCCCCTTTTTCCGTATAGCCTCTCCTCATTTCCCCCTTCGTTGACCTCGTCGCCCTACGTAGCACACATACACCGGCGTGTTCTTTTTATCACCGTACCGAGAACGCGAGACGCGCGACAGAGTACAGGTTTCGAGGAGTCTAAGCATTCTCCAGGATCTGCGGATACCTTCAGCCGATGACGGCCGGTCGAATCTCAGTTATTGTTTCATTACATTCCCCTTTGTGGCGTAATTTTTCTTCCTTTCATCTACCAGGGAGCGTCATTCGAATTTAATTTTCTATTTTAACCTATCCGCGTCTTCCCTTTCATGCAATGCAGTGCGGAGCAAAGTGATGCGGCTGGGCCAATTCTTAGGTTGTTTGAAATCTTTTTGGTTTGTATTGTGTTGACAGCATGAACTTGAGCTCAGCAGGCCGAGCGCTGAGCGCCAACTCTACAATTTATCGGAAGGTGGACATCCATCCTCGAAAAAAGGCACCACATCTGCACTTGAGTGGTGTTTTTTCCGTCTGGCATCTTTCTTATCTCTCTCTCTCTCTCTCTCTCTCTATCTATCTACTATCTATCATCTATCTATCTAGCTATCTACTATCTATCTATCTATCTATCTATTCTATCTATCTATCTATCTATCTCTTCTCTGTCTCTGTCTCCGTCTGTCTCTCTCTTCTCTCTCTCAATCTCTCTAACTCTCTCTCTCTCTCTCTCTCTCTCTCTCTCCTCTTCTCTACTCTCTCTCTTCTATGTCTCTCTCTCTCTCTTCCTCTTTCCTCGATCTCTCCACTTTGTGACTTTGTGTGTTTGCCAAAGGCAAAGTGCTTTTCCATTCCTCGGAGACGGTACGATAGCGCAGGAAAGAAAACACAGAACGAGGGATACAAGGACGAGCGCTACTTACAACTACCCCGTACCCACACGTTCGTACGGGTGAGGCTCGGTTTCGCTAGCGTAAGAAATCTTCGGCGAATCAGTGTGGTGGATGCCGATAACGGTACACCGGAATACATTTTGTATTCTGAAGCTCTCTACATTTTGTTTGTTGTAAGTACGTTCGAATAACTGCCCTGACTGAAACGCGACCGTTTACTTCCTTTATTCCTTCCGTAATCTGAACAACAACGTCTTCTTACAGGCAATTCGACGACAAAGCTTACGGTTGGTTTTTCAGTTTCATTACAACAAGACCCTTAGGCGCCCAAGATTTGGGAAACCTTTTGACAAAAGGTTTTATGCCTGCAATCTTTCATTCAATCACTACGTAATTATTTGAAGGAGATGAGGCTTCTTAAAATAAATGTAAGGGTTATAATATTATTCTGGGAGCATATTTTTTGAATAAAACTGAAATTTCGTGATAAATAAAAACTCGTAAATTGGACATTTAAAACACCTTCCGGTCATTTTCGAGACAATACAATAAAATCTATGTGTAGTGACGTCAGGTGCGGCATTGTAAAGCGCGCACAATTGGTCATTTATCCTATCTTGAACTATGGGAGGTACGTAGGTTTAGTTGCGAGAGAAAACGTGCAGATTAGCAAGAAAGAAGTCGGAGAATAAGGTATTCCGGTTTCAAGCTTTCTATTCTACGGGAGGTTCACTTATAACTTAGACCCGCCGCGGTGGCTCAGTGGCTAAGACCTTTGCTGAGCACGAAGTCGCGGGTTCGATTCCCGGCAACGGCGGTCGCTTTTCTGATGGAGGCGAAAAGCAAAAACGCCCGTGTGCACGAGATTTCGGCGCACGTTAAAGATCCCCCGGTGGTCAAAATTAATCCGGAGCCCTCCACTACGGCGCGTCTCATCGCCTGCGTTGCGTCGGCCCCGTTAAACCCTACAATCAATCAACAGATAACTTAGTAAACGGGCACAACGAGAACGATTTAATTTGTATTTTCATTTTGAGCTGTATGCATATCATTATTATCGAGAGAAATTTAAAAAAAATACTGTAATTTTTTCAAACATTTATATATCTGCGTAAAGGTTAGATCGTTACGGCAATATATACACACATTGATGCAATTTTACACAAGCTATTGGTGCTGAAAACGTTCTGGGCTTATTGGGAAATTCCTTTTACGAAAGAAACCACTTTGTTTCAATGCTTGCAGAACGATGTCATCCCTGTGCCCTAGCGTTGCTATTTTGTGTGGAGTATCCAATAAAGTCGCGCCTACTCAGGTTTCACTTTTGCCCTTTGTTGAGCGTTTAAACAACGAAGAATAAGTTGCCGCAATCTGCTTTTACCACGCTCCGTGATTTATTCACTACATGTTCATTTTTCATGAAACGACGTCACAGAATCAAAAAGTTGTAAAGGCCACCAGAAGATTTCAGGCATGCCTGTAAAAACTGTGTAATGCACAAATGCGAATTTTACCATTCCATTGCGATTACCGTAGGCAGCAATATCTAAATTTTGCTTATTTCCCACCATGTTCCGACTTTTATTTCATTGATTTCTTACCAAGAAACATCCGGACGTTCCTAAAAATTTGGTCTAGTCATTTGACCCCGTGAAGACAGCGTTGGAGTCTAGTAGAACCTTGGATGAGCTGGCAGTATTTTCTCGTCCCCCCCCCCCCCCTTTATTCTTCTTACGTACAGATTGAAATCCCCTCCGTCTAACGACGTCGATGGTTAAAACGCGAAGCTTTCTTGCGTGCGAAAATCAAATGGCAAAGTGCCAAAGTCCAACCCGCTGCAGTCAAAAGTGAAAGCGTCAGCGATCAAACTGCAAACAGCCTGAAAGTCAAAGTCCAAGCATCAACGATCTTAGTGCAAGCTGTCTCCGAGTGAAAGTCCATCCTCGAACGGCTGGGACTCGGGGAGGGCGGCTGCGGCGGCCGACTCGCGACCTGCCGGCCGAAACCTTGCGAAGACTGAAGATCCCCCCGCTACCTCGGAACGTGAATCCGGAGCGAAACCAAGAACGCCGGTCCGCCCGGGCCAGGGTCCTCACGGAAACATACGCCGACGACACCGGCGCCCTGTTCGTGGACGCGGCCAGATACCCGGACAGACCCAACACCTACGCTGCGGTGGTGGTGAAGCCACTAACGGCGAAGTGCACAGTGCGTGCAGCGTCCGCGCGCCGTCCGCGCGGCACGCGGAAGAAGTCGCGATCGCGCTCGCGCTAACGGACCCGCAATGCACAACGATACTGAGCGACTCCCGCTCGGCCATCATGAACTTCACCCGCAACAGAGTGTGTACCAGTGCAGTGCGCGTGGTGCAGTGTAGTGCAGTGAGAGACTCGGTGCCGGCCACCCACCTGAGGTGGTTCCCGGCGCACACGGACACGCGGGAAGCAGGCAGCAGCAACAACGGCAGCGGCCACCCCAACCGCAACGAGACGGCGGACGCCGCCGCGCGCGCGCTCACCAACCGCGCGGCGGCTCGCCCGGTGGCCCCCTCCACCACCACCGGGATCCCCCCCGGCTCAGCGGCACCGAGGGACGGAGAACCGCAAGGCGATGACGGCTGCCAGGACATCGAACAGCAGGAGCCCCTCGTCGAGTATGCCGAGGTCCTGCGCTGGTATCGGCTCAAACGTCGGACTATGCCGCAACCCCACCCGGGACTGACGAGGGCGCAGGCAGTGCTCTTCCGGCAGTTGCAGACCAGATCGGTAATCACGCCGGCGCTCGCGCACCACATGTGCCCAGACATTTATGAAAGTGACGTGTGCAGTGTGTGCGCGAGTGCCAGAGCAACTCTGACCCACATCCTATGTGACTGTTCTCGCTACCCAACGGAAGCGGCCGCGCCACAGGGGCGGCTGCCGGATCCCATCGCACGAGCGGTTGCATCGTCGGACCTGACGGAGCAGCTGCAAGCCGTCCAGCAGCTCGAGGCGGCTCTCGCCAGGCAGAAGCCCGGGGAGGCGCCGACGGAGGCCTCGAGGGGACATCCCCGAAGGCCCCTCGCGCGCCGAACTGGCGGACGCCTGCGGGGCAATGCTTCGAGGACGCCCTAGGCAGCGTCGAGAGACGGGGTGGCTCCGCGGAGCCTTTGCTCGTCCCTCCTGCAGGCGAACATTCAATAAAGTCTTTTCTCTCTCTCTAAACTCAAACCACAAAAACATATCCGTCAATGGAAAGCTGAGCATCCCTCCCCCTTCGCACTGATCGTCTGCGTTCAAAGTGAAGCGTTAAAATCCGCTTTAAAATCTAAGCTGCTTCAACCGTGTAATGGCGCAGTCGGATAGCGGTCGGCTTCATACGCGAGAGACCGTGGTTGGATTAGGACAATGCGAAGCGTTTTGACACGGAGGTGTTTTATTCAGAGATACACAGATTTCACTGACGTCGTATCCGTCACGGAAATGACGCCAGTACAACGAAGCAAGCGGCCTGTAAAGAATGCACCCCTTCACACAGTGTCTCCTTGCGGGGCAGCAACCTTTAGTACTAAAGAGTACGTTATAATTGGGGTTGTTCGTTTTCGGGTTTTATATTTTAACACGAAAGTGTTTTATTGATTGATTGATTGATTGATTGATTGATTGATTGATTGATTGATTGATTGATTGATTGATTGATTGATTGATTGATTGATTGATTGATTGATTGATTGATTGATTGATTGATTGATTGATTGATTGATTGATTGATTGTAGGGTTTAACGCGCCGACGCAACGCAGGTGATGAGGCGCACCGTAGTGGGGGCTCCGGATTAATTTTGACCACCTTGGAATCTAACGTGCGCCGAAATCTCGTACACACGGGCATTTTTACTTTTCGCCTCCATCAGAAAAGCGACCGCCGTGGCCGGGAATCGAACCCGCGACCTCGTGCTCAGCAGCGCAAGAAAGTGTTTTATCGCCGGGATACACCCAGATTTCATTGACGCCATATCGTCACGGAAATGACGCCAGTACACCTTTTCCGAAGCGACCCGCCAGCAGGACGTCGCTTTCCAAGCGCACCTACAACCAGCCGACGACCCGCAAATCATGCTAAGCTGCAGATTTCGCTGAACATTTTACTTTCGTGTTTTACGAATCCCTGTGACAGAGGAATCAACATACTTTTTTGTCATTATCATTGCCATCTTCATCGTGTGCCCTCCCATTGTGTAAGTTGCCTTTCCTGCAGCTCGTTTTGCGTAACAATGCCTCAATCAGTGAGGCCAAGAAAGCTTCGCCTTAATAATCTTTTCTTGCTTTTTGCATTATGGTGAAAAAATTTTTGCGTAGCATTGGCTCTCCTATTTATGATTTTATAAGTTTCATGTTCTATGAACATTCCAAGCAGACACTGAAAGGCAGCTCACGGACAAGAAACACGCGTTTCCTTTTTGGGAGACACCTTGCACCATCCAGACCCTCTTCCTACTATTCACCTCGGAGGTAATATTTTTTTGCTGGAGTTTTTATAGCTTTATCACAATATCCATCAAGAAGCATCTTCCTTCCATTTAGGCGCACAATGTAGTCGCCTACGAGTCGCGTCACACAAGCTTTAGGCAGCACCAAGACGCGGTGTTTCTGGCCACGCCGTTTCAAAGCGCAGGTTTTCGAAAATATCAAAGTAACAAAGCCAAAGCGTGGTCGACTTTTGTTCCTCGATGCGAATGCGGCGTTCGGACAAAGGCTACACAACCGGACGCCTCTTCCCGTTCGGGCACGTTGGAGATGAACAGGGCGACATCTATGTTTTTTTTTTTTTTTTTTTTCCTTTTCTCAGCAACTCCAGGGGGCGATCGAATCCGGTTCCTTAAAGCCCCGGGGCTTTGGGATGTGGCACAACGCTGGAGTGCACAAACGCGTAAAGATCCTGAACAGAACCGAACTGCACGCTAACTGAGTTGCCAAAACAATATTTAATCCAACAAATTCACCGCAGCCTCATAGAGGATGTATTTGTGTGTTTACCTATGATGCACCGCTGTAGTCAGAAAATTAGGCTTTGAGCTTATACATATTTTATTTCTCAAGAAGACAATTTGCACGGTGAAAACATGCGCGACGACAATGTATAGGTGATTCGTGAGAGAAAGGAGGGAGGGAGGGAGGGAGGGAGGGAGAGGGGAGAGGGAGGAGGGGGGAGAGGGAGGGGAGGACATTTATTTGGCAAAGAGTCGTTGACATTTGGCTACGGGCGGGCCCCTCTCGATTGCGAGCGGCGGACCAGCCATCGAGCTCCAGCGGCTACATGGAGCGGTCGCTGGCGGCGAAGCTTTACGTGGTGGAGTCCCGCGGTTGTGACCTGCGGCTCCACTGGTTGCCATCTCATGTCGGTATCACCGGCAATGAGGTGTCTAACGCCCTGCTCAGAGGTGCTGCAGAGGTGCTGCTCGCCAAGATGGGGTCCCTGCCTCCAGTGACCTGAGGCCCTTCGACCCCGCACAACCCATCCTGGCGCGGGAGGTGGAGACGATGCACCCAGACCCCAGAGCGGCCAAGCTATACACAGGTCCTGCATGGCCGTATCAGCAGGGAAGCCCGCTCCATACTCCTCCGCATGCGGCTCGATTGCTGCAACGTGGCAGCCCGCTTGCACCGACAAGGCCGCCGGTCGTCGCCCACATGTGCTGACTGCCCAGAGCCCGAGACTCTGGAGCATCTGCTCTGCTCCTGCCGCCAGCACGATGCCCGCGAGCACAGCTTCGGGCCGCACTCCAGCGTCTGGGGCTGCCCAGCCACACCGTGATGGACCTGCTTTTCCCGACGGGCCCCAACTCCATCCGGCGGGAAGCATTCCGACTTCTCCTGGCCTTCCTCGAACAGACGAACCTAATACAAGGGCTGTCGGCTGCAGTGATTTACAAGCCCATTAAGCCTGAAAAATCACTAAAACGACTCGCGTAATGTTTAAAATGCTCGCAGTGAGGCGTGAATTGTGCCGCGCGGAGGTGCAACCGGCTGAGGTGATGAGGCGCAACAGTAACTTCATGTTGTCGTCCTTGAGTTGTACCCGGGTATATTTGGTTTAACTAGAGTTAAACGCTTTAGATTTCGGAGCAATCTATGCTGCCCGGCAACGTGCATGACGATCTCAAACTGAACCTAAACCGAATATTAAGGCTTTATGGTGTTCATATAGGGGGCGCAATATTGAAAATAGGAATTGAAAATGGGCATTTATAAGCATTTGCAAGCGTTTTGGCATAATTGCCAAAATAGGCGTCAGAGGCACTATAAAAGCACCATAGCAGTACTTCCTGACCTCTAATTCGTGCTATGTATCACTGTGGCGCGATAGAAGCGCAAGGAACAGAATAGCCATTTGCCTAAAATCCGCTCTCTACTTATGACCCAACTCGCCAGTAAGCGCTTGACTCAGTTTTGTTTGAAACTGGGCCTACGTGATCCACTAGCGTGCATATAACATTTTCCACAGCCTGAAGCTCCCATCCATTGAGGTTCAGCATTTTCCTCAGTAGCAAGCCAGCGTGCTGTCAGAACATAGACATTGCAGAAGGATTATGTGCCGAAGTCCGCCCTCGTCAAACCTCTGCTGTGATTTCGGAGGAATTCGTGGGCTGGCTTCTTAGCAGCAAGGCTCCGATATTCACGCGCAAAAAGCTGCCAAAAGCCTCATCCTAGCCGTTTTCGTAGACATCAAGTCACTTTTGACATTGTTGTCCATGAAGTGGACCAAAAGACTATGCTCTCTCTCTCTCTCTCTCTCTCTCTCTCTCTCTCTCTCTCTCTCTCTCTCTCTCTCTCTCTCTCTCTCTCTCTCTCTCTCTCAAACGACGAAGATGAATTCACGCCTAGCTCAGCGATTATATTAACAGTCTGCATGTCTACATGACAACCGAGAATTGCGACATGACATGGCATGCCACCCCAGAAAGTGTCCTTCAAGGTGGGGATCTTAGTCCAACACTTCAGAATATGCCTCACCTGCATCATAAGCTAGCCAACGCTGTTCGCGTCTCCCTGAAAGCTAATAAGACCTACATTTGGTATCGGGGTGTTGACTTCAGGCAAGAACCACAGACATATTCATTCGAAGCTGCAGAGAGCTCTACGGGCCATTGAAAAATACTTAGCAGCTGCGGGATGTTCCACTATCTTCCTTGAGGAGTAAGCTGCCGTCACATTTGACCATTCACTGTCGTGGGTTCCTCATATCAAATACCTGATCCCTCCTTCCCCCCTCCCACACACGCACGCAAGCGCGCACATGCACACACACACAACACACACACACACACACACACACACACACACACACACACACACACACACACACACACACACACACCACACACACACACACACACACACACACACACACACAGAGAGACAGACAGAGAGAGAGAGAGAGAGAGAGAGAGAGAGAGAGAGAGAAAGTTAGCTGACTCACGTAGACCCGTTCGCCTTTTTGCACTTTGTTTTTTTCTGTATTTGCTGTGTCGGCAATGCCCTAAATTTAGTTCAAACTGCCATACTGGTAGAAAAGGCAGGAGTAAAACTGAAAACGGAGCACGAGAAACATCGTAAAAGCGAGAGGGAAAGTTCTTTGGAGGAGGAAGAAAAGTAAAGGCGGGAAGGGTGGGAGGGATGGACAAAAGGTAGAGGGTGCAGTGGAAGAACATAAAGCCTTTGCGACCAACACGCCGGGTGTCTGCGTGCTCGTTTCTTAACGTTTTTTTCATCGTGTTTATTGCCCCTCCTTCCGCCCAAGTATTCCTTCCTTGGAAAAAGCGCACAACGAGGAAAAGGAAAGGCGCAATGACGAGGGCCGTAAAGAAAACCTGAAGCGGCATTTTGTCGTTCCTCTCAGCGGCCAACTCGACCGAAAACCTTGTGGGAATCGGGGCGTAAAGCTGTCGACGAACAGCGGCCGGAACGACAACAACAAAAAATAAATGCTTATTGTTTTTTTTTTTTTTTTTTTTTTTTTTTGCAACGGTTTCCTGCCGACAGTACTCGATCTATGTTTTCCCTTCCATTTCCCTTCTGGACGATGGTGAAAATTAGCTGCGCGGTTACGTTTCGTTAGACGTTTCATTGCATTCTCCTCCTCAATTTCGCTCATACGAAAGTTTGTCTGTCATCACCCGAGAATTATTTACGCTGAGCCTTTATTTCAGACTCAGTCTGTCTGCTTTCTCCTATGTGAAAAGTTGCGGGAATGCTTCAGTTCTAGGGAATCGATGAGCGCGGAAAGAAAAAGAAGCCAGATCACAATGTGGGTCCCCTAACAGAGGGCATTTTTTTCCGTAAAAACCAAGTGTTCTAAAAGCAGCCATGAAGCCATCTTTCGGAGAAATGCCTTAGATGTTCCTCTGTAGGCCTAAAAAGCAAGTAGCATGACTTGTAGCCTGTAAACTGTAGCCTGTAGCAAATGATTGTGCGCACTTTTGTGTACATTGGATTTACACGCGACCCAACAAAAGTGATAAGTTGTCATTCGGGACAATTTGTTAGATGAATTTTAACCAATTTTCTGTTGAGGAAACTTCAAAGTCATTCGTTATTTTACGCCTTTCTGGTTATTAGTAAGTAGAGCGGGAAGTTGTGCAACCGCTTAAAGGAGCCTAGAAGACAAAATGCATGTTTGGTTCATTCATAGGATTGCTTCGTTAGAATCATGCTGACACCACTTTTAACGTAAACTTTGCTCAAATAAGCTGTATAATTATGAAAAAAGGGTATGGCCATGCGACCCATTAGCTCAGTTCCCGCAATAGAACCTATGACGTCATACAAGCCAGCTCTGCGATTGGCGGAGACCGGAAAAAGTAAACGCAAATTAGGAACAACTTATAAGCTTGCCGAACGAGCTTTTCGCGCTTAAATGTAGGGAATTTTTTTTATATCAGTAATAATGATTGGACAAACAGTGGAAGTTACGAAAGCACACGTAAACTTAGAAGTACCGATGCGTACTGCTGTTGGTACTTCGCGCACTATGCTTCGTTTAGATGCGCAGCACTGCGGGGCTGCTTTGGAGTTGTATCAGACGACACTGGCCGATTGACGCAAGCGACGGTGTCTTACGTGACCGTATTTGTTGAGCGAGCACCATGTTTCACGAAACGATTATTGTCTCTATGAACAAAACAAGCCAGGTTTAAATACGTTCACAAACAAACCAAGGGCAGAAAACGACTTGCCGCTGTGTGGTGGCGCCATCTAGGTTTACTAACCGTAAGCAAGTCTCCGCTCCCACGGCCGTACACGACTCGGGAGGAGGAGAGTCCAGTCCGGCCGTGCACCTGAAAGACCTGCTCTTGTGATGTCATTGCAAACGTCATTCAAACACAGGTTTTGGCGCGAGAATCAAAAGTTTTGCTTAAATTGATTAATTTCGCAGTGAATAAAGCACCTTTTGCTTCCGGAGAAGCGCTGGGGGCACTATAGAACACGAAATCTTTCGAATAAAACAAACTTGTATTTTGTCTTGATGGCTCCTTTAAGGGTTCTCGCTGTCAGCGCACTTTCAAATACACTGGCTTATAAGGGGGAGGTGTTGATTTAAGCGTATTTCTTGCTGCAATTCACATATATCTATAAGAGATCTAACAATGTTTTACGCACTTTTCTTCAATAGGTATAATTTGCTGTAGAAGTGCACAAAACGTTGGTACTATCGTTAACCCCCATTATCCAATGAAGTGAGTTTCAATGGGAGAAAAGCGGTCCCTAAATAATGGAAAACTGACCTTCTAATATACATATTTCGAATTCGGTTACGCAATGTTTGCCCTCATATTTTTGCGGGCGGTATATCGCCCGGACCTTAACCAGGCTTTATTCCGTGCCTGCGCCATGCTGAGTCAACGTCTACTCTAATTGGTTTTAACGTTTTTAGCCACCTTCAGATCGGTCCAACCTGCAACGTCAATGTAAGTTGCACTCGATTACCAAAGACAGAACGCCGAAGCTGTAAGGTTAGGTCGTATAGTAGCGCTATTTGTTGCCTTCAACTTCGCTGTTTCCTCCTCCTCTTTCTACTACGCTCGGACCCACGAGACTGGATCTTAAGTGACTCAGAGCTCCATGCTGGCAACGGGCATTGCCTTAGGACTATGTAAAGAAGGTGTGATATATCAATCTGCACTTTCCTTTTCCATGCATAGTAACTCCATGCTTGCCCACTCGCATGTGCGAAAGGGCGCGAAGCCGGGATGCCGGAAGCTTCCAAACTCGGCACAGATGGAGTGAGTTTTGGCGTCCTTGTATTAAGGGACACGGGAAGTACATGGATGCTGCGACGCTTAACATAAGATATGCGCTGTGCACTCCCTCATCGCGCTGCGCAGTCCAACCGTCTGAATAGCCGAAGAGACCTGCAAAAATTTGGTACTACAGTTATCCATACGCTGATAGTAAACCTGTAACCCCTCCTGGTACCGACAGGCACGTCTGTTTTGTAAAATAGAGGTGCTCACCTGCCCCCTTTCCATCTATACATCTCGGTCTGTCTTCCACGCTGAATATTAAAAACGCCGAGGCGTTATGTTCAATTGAAAGGGCTGGCCTTTTGCGTTGGAGTCGTGTGGCCCGTGAGGCATGGGGACAATTATTATCTCTATTTATTTGGTGGCAGAAGAAAAATAAGGTTAGCGACAGAAGGGAACAGTTTTGATGAAAAAGAAAAGGAAGAAAATAGAAAACACGCGACACGAAGAAAGACGCGACACGAAGAAAGACTTACAGAGAAAAAGTCCTGTCTGGAAAAAAAGGCCCCTTTCTAGGTTATCAAAACAACAACCATAATGCAGTGTTTATAACAGCAAACAAAATTAAGTACAAAAATGCTGCTCCAAAGAATGCGTTAAAAGAAATAAGGCGATACAGAGTCATGCAAGTTTGCTAGTATGAAAGCTTGACAAACTTTTTCAACAGACACTTATGAAGAAATGGAGCCGTAACTTCAACTTCAGGAGCAAGTAAAGCTACTCACATGCTTATGCAAAGTGCATTCTAGAGAAGGTTCAGCATTACCTTGTGTGTTCTGGACGCAGCTATCCACAGTGACGTCTTCGGAATATAACTCGCGTTTCTTTAACGAAATTACTGTGAATGCTCCCCTTCTCTCTTCTCAAGTGGTTAGTACGTTGCCGTGGACCATTCATTGGGCCACGGCAATGAATGTGAGTTAGAACCTGAATTACAAACGCTAAAACACCGAAGGTAGCACTAAACTTGCAACTCTCAAGATACAGACGAGAATAAATTACAGGCACAATCATCAAAATGTTGGGGATCGCAAGGAATGAGCGAACAACTGGAAGACGGATGTGTTTTCGAAAGGCCAGAGCGACATCTACAGCGTCCACCATCTCAGAGTGATCTTTGATGCCAGTGACACCGAACCGTAGGGAGGGAGGTCAGTTTCACCAGCGAGGGAAGCCAGCCCGAAGTCCGCCCCATTTAATTTTTCTTTTTTTGCTTCAGCCAGATGAACGGTTTGTGCTCGTGTGACTGCCATAGAAGAAGGCGTGCGTTAGGCTGCATTAACAGAGCGCCAGGGATTGAAAAGGTTGCCGCAGTTTCCATTTTCTTTTGAAAGCCCCCATTGCTTCAAGTTGTTGACATCGTTGCAGGCTGTAAATATTCCTGTGGTCAACGACTCGGGGCTAGTGAAAGCGGCCGTCAGTCTGCCTTTTATGAGTTCGGTCCTTCGACTAGAACCCCGTACAGTTGTTTTGTATTTTTCCTTCCGTTTTACGCGAATAAAGCCTTTCTCGGGATTATTTCATCTTAGAATTACTACTCCTCCCTAAAGTCATGTTTAAACCTGAACCAGGAATATTCGCTAGTACAAGCTTCGTGACCTTCTTTTCGGTGCTGTCACCCATGACATTAAGTCACCCCCACGTGCACAGTTTTCTGCAGAGGTCCTTGCTTTTCACGTTTGCCGGATCTCTGCAAGTAAAACATGCTGGCTACCCTGTAAAGTCTAAGTTGCGGGATTATTACTTTCAAAATAAGTCACCAAAGTATTCATTTGCGCGTTTTAAGAGGAGTTTGTGCCACTCAGCGCTGTGCAGTGGTCATGTAGTGAAACAAATATGTTGCCTATCAACTGAGCACAGTAAATGGCTCCACAACGGCTATACCTAAGCACAATGACCGTGCAGGTGCGACCAGCAAGCAGGACACAATCCCAGCTACCCTATGTCTTCGTCAGGCCACCAAATAGGTGCGACAAAAATGAAACTGATACAGGCGCAAGAAAGTTGGCGACAAGGTGAAACCTTAATTTAAATCGACTGAAGAGTCGATTGAAACCATCGGGATTAACTCGCGCACCGAGCAAACGATGATTTAATTTTCTTGGTGTGAAAGAAATGGCCCATCCCAGTCAAAAAGGACACGTTGAAGCCAGCTAAACCTCTCAATGGCGCGAGACTGCGGAAAAGCTGCTTGGCTTGCCCGTTCACGTATTTGCACTGGAGGGGGTGAAGAAGAGCGCTTATGGAGGCATCGAGGACCTAATTTGATGTATGGTAATCCTGCCTGCATATTCCAAGGCCACCCTGCACGCTGCGTAAGGTTGAACCTTATCGATTGCAAGTCCTTGACGGAGTGCCGCGGCTATCGCTGAAGCGCTGGCTTTCATGCCAGGACGGGCGGCGGAAGAGCGGCAATCTCGGCGGAAGTCGATGCACGCCATATGCCTCTGAGGCCGATCTCTCTCTTTTTTGCCGTAACGATGGTTGCGCACCCATTATACACACGCAAATTTTGCCTGTTTACTTTAGGCACCAACATCACCTATAAAAACGCATGGTTGGTACTGCATCATACTGGAGTAAATCGTTTTCGATTGAAGACTCGGTAGGCTATGGGTGGAGGGAAAAGTTTGGCTGCGACGTCGAGCCATAATATTTCACCAGCAGGCGAGAAAATGCCCCAAAACATCAGTAAATTATTGTGGCAGGAAAGAAAAAATGAAGACTATTCTTGGATGAACATACGTCTTTTACAAAACCTCGGCGTTAGTTATTTCACCGGTGTCAACAAGGTGAAGTTGGCACTTCTGGACTTGAAAGCACAATGGAATTACATTTACCTTATTCAACCACTGATAGGGCATTGGGAATTCTTAAGCAACTGACTGAATTCTCCGCTATCCGGTAGGAGCGAATGGCTGATTACGGACCTTGCCGTTATTCTTCTTCTTGCACCATGCGATGGCATTCAGAAACGTAATAACTGGCCCTGCTCAGTGGCGTGTACGGCCGACGGTTGCATTGCGACGAGCTCAGCTGTGGAACGCGAGAGGTAGAATTTGTAGCTTGAACCGGAACGCCCGAACGCGTTCCGCTTCCCGCAGGCGTTTCTCTTCGCATCAAACCAGTCTGCGTTCGCGCCATTCGCCCGTCGGCGTCGCTACGACGCAGCTTACGCCAACTGTCGGCGCTGGTTAGCGCCATGATGCACTACTTCGCTTCACCTCTCCTAGACGGCAGCACCATCCGCGTTTCTCCTGTGTTCGTTGTACTGGCGTCACTTCCCTGACGGATATGACGTCATCAATATCTTGGTGCATCCCGGAATACAATACTTTCGTGTTAAAAAGAATAGCCATATTTTCCAGGGTTGCTTGTGCAGCCTTCCGAGATTGATGGCAAACGTGCTTCTCTATCGCTTAGGTTTTCCAAAAAAAAAAAAGAGCATACATGTGTGCCTACATGCAATAGAGGGAGGATTTCGGCTTAAATTTGCGGCTTGATTACAGAAATGTTCTGAAAACTTGAGAGACGCACAATTTAATTGTGGGTATCTTTGCACACATGATACACCCAATTTGGCAATTTCAAATTTTCATGGCAAGATACACACAATTTCCCACGTTTAATTTCGCCCAACTACGGCTATCACAGCGTCATAACTCAAATTAACCACAGCCTTTCGCTTCAACCCCTGAGTACTAGCTGCAATCTTCCCCTTCTCTGCATATTTCACAAATACGCATAAAGAAACAGGCCTTTCCCACTTACTCTTGTTGCTCCTTCTATTATATCGCGTAGGTTGCATAATCACTTCAGTTTCACGCGGTTACATGGGTCGACTGGTACATTCAATTCTTCTGCGCTTCCTCGCGCCATAGCTTAGTGGAATGGTCTTCGAGACAGTATCGCATCTGTATCAGACCACGGTACATTCCGTCAACTCCTGAACACAATGATTTTACCACTGTTTTCAACATTTTCTTTCCTTGGCCTGCATCCGTCCATGTATTTTTAACACTTTTCTTCCTTGAAGACCAACGGAATCTGCCATTTTCGTACCACAGCACGTGTACTTCTGTTTTTTTTTAGTTTCGCACTTTGTGCACGATTATATTTTTCATAGGCACGCAATTAGGTTCTACTTAATCTTCTCTTGTGTTTATTTCAAGCCTTGCCAACAGATTTGATAACGCCACGTCCGCATAAATGCGGATGTGGCGGCTGAAAGGCAAAGTAACACCTGGACTCAAACGCATACGCGTAGCGTATGCACACATTCAGGACTTCATAAGACAACCCCGCGAATTCTTCAAGGACTAAAAAATGTCCTCGTATATGTTGCCTTGCTGCAAATGACCTACTGCCATGGATTATACACGTCCACATTATTACGCTGCCTTGGTTGACTGTTTTCTTTGTCAACTACCCTGTTTGTGTCCGGCTTACTTTATAATGCTTGAGTGTAAGTTCGCGTGTGCACTATGCAGTTGACGTCTTTGTTTCTTCTCATGTTATCGATTTCCAGCTAAAACCTGTATTGCGGTCCTCGTCGTCATATGTTTCACTTCATTTTGTTACTCTCAAGTTTGTGCTGTACGTTCTGTAAAACTTCACTTTTGAAACCCCCTTTACTCAATGCCCTGAACATGGGCCTTTAAGGTATTTTAAATAAATAAATAAATAAGTGCGGGCAGCTGAACGGTAAATTAACACTTGGACTCAAACGCATATGCGCAGTGTATGCAACTTTGAAGGCTTGATAAAACAACCCCACTAATTCTCCAAGGTCAAAAAAAAAAGACCTCGTATGTGTTGCCTCGCTGCAAATGACCGGCTGCCATGGATTCTAAACGTCCACATTATTACGCGCGAAGAAACCTCGGGCATATTGAGGCAGAATTTAGGTACATAATCATCAGTACCAGCTTTCTTGTTTATGAGGACACACGAATCGATTTTTACGAAAATAAATAAAAAAGAAAGCTACGCGTTAAAAACAATGTCTATGAGAGAGAAGGTAAGAACCAACACCAAAAAAACATGAGTTCGAACTCGCGCTTCCCCAACCACAAAAAAAAGTACCGACAGATGGCTGAGGGCGTGGGAAAATTGAATTGAATTGATTAAACCTCAATTGCATTCATAATGGCAAGGAGCAATAAGAAAGAAGAAGAGCATGAGGGGCCAGAAGATATGGTGTTACGTAGACCCTAGAAGAGCAGAAATCTATCGTCTTTCGAAGGCAACTGCTCAAGCAAGCCGATGCGGGGCCTCTTTTTTTTAAAGCAGGTGAAGAACGAAAACATCCCGTGTGGTCTAAACTAATTCCGTTGCCCTCCACCACGGCTCACCTCGTAGCCCAGGAGTAGCTTAGGCTTCTAAGACCCAATGTGAAAGTAATTGATTACAGCACGAATGTCAAGTATGCGGGCCATCAGTGACGGATATGTTGCCCATTCACAAATGCAAGTTCATAGAGTATTACGAAGTCTCATTGCACTTGACAGCAACGTTTGGTTCTCGGACATCGGTGCGTACTGGGAAATCGATTTTTTTAGGGCGGCACTCCGCTAGCCTATTTGCCTGGCAGCGGGGAAACGGCTTCAATGTGGAGTCTTCGGCAAAACAGTACGTATGATCTCGGCTTCTACAGTACAGCTAGAATGAGTCGATAATGTTCTTGTCCAAAGCACCCGTATAAATATAGGGATATTGGACTCTGCCATCGATGGCACGCAAAAGGCAGAATAACCGGCAAAGGAAACCATGATCACCATGAAAAAAGTCAATGAAATAACGGTACTACGCTGGGAAACTAGAAAAAAGGCGAACGTTAAAAGCTTCACGGCTGCTGCGAGAAGGGTGAGACACTTTTTTCATTCAGAGGCTTATAGTTTTCTAGCTTACGCTTTTTATTCATGGTAATTGGATATATAATTCTCGTCTCTCTGCTACCAGGATTTTCAAAGAAGCTGTCCCTTATAAATAGGTATATTTTCAAAACAGGATTACCGACTGATCTTTTCTCACTATAGATTTACAGCCGCGAATAGGAATCAACAAAAGGACATGCTCTCAAAATCCATTCTAAATTACCAACGGAATATAGCTATCCTCCACGCTTAGCAGGTCGAAGGAGTCTCCAATTCGACAACATAAGTTGGTCTCAAAGCTGCCTTCTGTAGAGCTTTAGTGATTTCTTCCTGCTATTTTTTCTTTTGTCCTTCTGTATTCGGGTTACTGTCTAGTCGTTCGCTACGGATCTCGACTAACAAAACGGGCCGGACAGCCATATTATTTTGTGCAGGTTAAGCACGACGGATCCCTAAAAAAGAAATGCGGACGAAAGAGGAGGCTTAAAGACAAAAACGAAAGTCCTCCTACCCGTTTCTTGCCTCCCGTCTTTTTATCTGCCTTAATGTGGCTGGACAAGATGACCGGAAAAGCAGTTCCGGAGGCCAAAGTCAACTTTAGAGCTTAAATTTAATGCATTAAGAGAGCCGTGAAAGGAAATACGCAAAAGACGGTCACGCAGCTCCGCAGAGAGCCACGGCTGGGAATGAACTCCCCGCCAACGTCTGCCCATCCGCTGGCACACTGGCGCTCATGTTGCTTTTTGCCTGAAAACAGGAACATTTTCGCTGCTGTGCTATACATCCCATTCGCTTTGATTCAACGACATTATTTGTCGGTGGTAGCAAGTGCTCTTGTGGGGGTATTGTCCACGCTGCTTCTGTCTGGTCACGTGATTTCTCTGCTCTCCTCGTTGACCATCTCCGAATCGAGGAGCAGGTGGAGAAAACCCGTCGACATGGCCGCAGGGCTGTAGAATTGCCTTTAAGTTGCCGCACGCAATACAGCGGGCGGTAAGGGGTGCGGTGCAGTGTCTTCTATCCTAGGCACTGTAGTGGCGTGGTACGGAGCTCCAGGGTTGCCACTGACGCGACCCAAAATGACTGACTGGATGGAAAAAAAAACGGACCACCACGCACCGCACCGCTCTTGCTCACCAACTTGCAGGGTCATCTCCTTAAAGCAAGATCCGCAGCTAGCCCGCGGAAAACAAGTAAACGGATCATAAGCGATAGATTTCATGCTCTTCAAGGTCCAGATTGTCGAGAAACGTAAGCAAAGTGTAAGCATCTGGAAAGCGCAGGACGTGAAGTTTGAGCACGTGAGGCTGAACGAAATTGACGACGAACACTCAGGTTGTAATGGGAACACACAATTTAAGCCAGGTGCAGAACTAGAAAAAACATTGAAAGTTCGCGACTTTCTATGTTTCGAGAGTAAGGTCGTAAGATATCCTTTCGAGAGTAAGGTCGTAAGATATCCACTTTGTTTCCCATTAGAGCCCCTAAAATCATAAAGTCGGCTATAATGAGTCAACTTTTTTCGTGCCCCGTTATTTTGGCATTTCCAAACGGTACGAAAGTCTGAAATGGTTGTTTTGCTGGACTTCCCTGATTTGGGCCGACGGAGCGGCTCCGAAGTACGCTGAATGGAAACTTTTTTTCAAAGCGGGCAAATATTTCAGACCACAAATTTAAAGCTCAAGTGTATGCTGCTACCGTGTACAAAAAATATTGGATGCCTTGCAAACTGTGAAAATTAAGAGCAAGTATCACGTTAACACTTTTTTATGATTTCATTATTTTTTAGTGCACAGCCCTTGAGACGAAGTTCGCGGTCTCTTCCCGATACGCAGTTCGCACCGGCGACGCAGAGGCTTACTATCGCTGCCGTCGAGATAATCCACAAGTGAGTGCTGCCTGAGCGCACTACAGCACTCAGGAGTGAGTGCTCCATAACGAGTGAGGCAACCGGTGGATGGGCTTCGCGTCCTTTCGTGGCGTATCGCATCCGAACGCGCGGGAGTTCAAACCCGATTTACAACATTCTCGGCGGCGGTGATGCTCTGCGATATAGCGATATAACGACAGAGTAGCGCTCCCCGCCGTGCGTTCGCTGATCACGTGGTCACTTCTTGAGACGCAGCAGGTATGCGCCGTGACCGAGAAGACTGCACTACGCGCTGCGAATAAATTTCGCATTAGAGAGTATAGTAATTGTCATCCGTTTTTTAGCAACTGTACTTACAACTGAATTAGTTTTTAGGCCAGTAATTTGTAACGTAATTCGATTGTTTGAATATTTTGGAGAAACGTCATTAGCAATTCAATGTAATTACTTTTCAGTAGTAGCTCTGCCAGCCATGACATTTTCACGAACAATGGTTGGAGGAGGGGAACTGCGAATTTACAAGCTCTTCTGGGAATCCTACAGCACACCACGTATAAATGCGGGGCAAACAAGACAGTAGAAAAACGTGAGGTAGAATGATTACCTGGTGATGCATAGAACAAATTATACAGACGGAGATCAGAAATGCGCAAAAATGTACACAGCTCCGGGCGATGAGCATCACGGACGTGTCTGGTTGGCACAAGAATTCAAGCGATGCACAAGTGAGCACGATAGAAGGACAGATGAGACACCCTTGAACCAGCGACCATTCCGTGCATGCAAATTACCGTCGACACTGGAGATCGGAGTTCCTCCCCCCGTGATCCCTGGTTCGCAAAATCAAAAAGCCGGTGTAGTTGGACACGGTGTTGGAAGGGGAATGTAGAAAGAGAAAGGTTGAAGTTACGAGGCCCAGAATACCGTGGTATAGCCCGTGTAAGTCACGAAATACAGAGAATGAGTAAAAAAAAAAAAAAAAGCTGAAAAAAATTAGCAGTGGCTTAGCTCGGCTATTCCAAGATATACGTAGCGTGAGCTAAGGTTCAGCTGGTTATTCTTAGCTTTCCTGGTTGTCTACGATTAGCTTAATTATCATGCTTACTGCTGCTTCAATAACACACACACACACGGTATACGCTTTATGTGACACATGTAAATTTATCAAGTGGCTCCGGCGAAGCGTCTTTAATCACCCCAGAGCTAAGCTGGTTCCACAGGCGCACGCCGGTGTTGCTGCGACGAACGAGCCATCGGTTCCACACCCGGCCACCCCTCGCATGATCATCAAGTGGACCGGGCCGCCACGTGCGGAACGAAGGTCGGCGAAGACTCTAAGCGCGTGGGGAGTGTGAGAGACGCCGGGCAGCGAGTAAAGTTCTGTGCGCCGCATGACGTCACTGCTCCTCGCGCATGCGGAGCATGTCTCCCCAGGAGCCACGCGAAACTGCTCAACCTCGGACCTCGGCCAGTGTAGCTCACGCTACAAAAAATGTTCCGCAGAGACTTTAGGGCTCGCGTAAGACTCGACTAAACACGGGTGGTATAAAGACTAAAAAAAGAAAAAAAAAAGGCCCCGGCGGAGCCAGAGTATGTGTTCATGTGTAAAAAACAGAAACAGTGCAACCAAACGCAGAGAGCCGGCAACCTGATCGCGCTGTAAGCGCTTGGAGCCACGTCGGCGAAGCCATGCTTTTGATTTTTACGACCGGTCTAATCAAGGATCTTAAATTATTAGGTGGCGGCCGCAGACAAAAAGAAGCAACAGAAACACGAATAAGAAACTGCCCGCGGTGATGGGCTCCTTAGCGTCAGCTGGGTGGAGACTTTGGTGCAACTCATTACCGGAGGTCGTCGTTTTGATATGCTGATTTAGTGCCAACTAAGCGACTCCTAGAAAAATGGAGAACGTTAGAAAAGGGGTGGGCTGAAAACGCCACTCGTCCTCGGAAGTAACAGCTGATATAGACATTTTTTTCAATCCCAAGCTCTAAGTGGAAACAGATACAAGGCACACCAACAATATACGCACACGCAGTAGCGCATACACACACACGCGCACACACATACCGGGTGTTACGATGATAGAATAGTGTCTTTAAAAAAAAAATGTCTGCCTAAAGTTCTTCTCGCTCGTGCTCAAACTTTTCAAATGTCGATATTTGTGGTCTATTTTGCCTAACAGCAGGAAAGGCGGCGGCATTTGCTAGCTCGTTTATAAAATTCATAAAAGGAATCTTCGCCTATGGGAGAGCGGCGGCCATCTTGTATGTAGTGAACAACTTCATAGAGTTAACAACTTGGAATGGTGGCGCCATCTGAGTAATACAGAACGAAATTCGTGGTATCAGTTGTGAGGGGAAGCATCGAAATGGAAAGGCAGATTAAAAACCTCTTTTCGTGGCTATTTAGGATGAGCAAAAATAGTTACATAAGAGTTCATTCGACTCGCAATGGGACATTTTATTAGCAGATCTTTCTATGCGGACGACAAGGCAGCCTGTTTGTCAACAGTGAGCGATGGAACAGCGCGTCACGAGCGCAGGCGTGCACGCGCCGGCTAATGCGCGCTCAGCGTGCATTCCCACTTGCCACCAACCGCGTGCATCACACGGGTGGCCAGCGCTGCAAGTTTCATGTCTTCATTGCATTAGTTTTTTTCTGGAATAGAACGTCGGCATAAAAATAACGCGCAACACTGGCAGGAGCCACCACCTAGTCAAACCAACGGCGGGCACAAGCCAGGTCAGGCCAAAGACCTGGACCGAACCGATTTATTAACCTGGAATCCGTAGCGTTCGCCTTATTCACACGCATTGAAGGGACACTGAAGTCAATTTGTCAAGCTCCCGATTTTGCTTGCACTGCGTATACTGGCTCAAATTAGCACACTATTAATCGTTTATCTGGTTGATAAGTCGGAAATTATTTTATTAATCGCGAAAGAAGAAAAACTACCATGCGCGGTCTACAGCGGCCGCACCAACGAAAGGCTGTGACGACGGGAGTAGATGCACCGTGATTGGACGATGTCCAGGATTAGCATTCAAACAAGTTTCGGTTTCTTTTCTGTAAAACAACATGCTTGACATCCGACGTTATCGTTGGACGGGCATTCTCAATATTTCAATAATCGTCATACCGCGCTTCTGCCATGTCGTCGGCTGTAAAATGCCTAAGTTAAGCCTCCCAGGACGGCTTGGAATCGTAGCAATCACTAGCCGAGGCCTACGCAGTGGATGAACACCCTCCGCGTCACCGCAAACGCTCAAATACCATGCGCTTTTTCCCCATATTTGGAGCTTGCCGCACTCATGCCTGTATCGTAAAAAGCGGGTTCGCACCAGGCCAAGGGTCTGTTGATTCTGGCCTGTGCCCACTTCGCGCAAGCAGTCGGTGCTTATGGCAACAGCACGCCAACGAGAACTCGCTAGCGCGCCAGTGCCAGCCTGCGCGCGTTCTGCGAACTCGCTCGTAGAGCAGTGAACCTTATGGCCCAAAAATGGTGAGCTCAGTATAGAAAACATCGGCCGAAAGCGAAAAGACCAAATTACAAAAAAAAATCATACCCTAGGGGATTTGAACTTGCGACTTTCAAAAGTACACACCTAGCGCCTCAGACCACTCGGCCACGGGCTTTTTTTTTCTCTTTATTACCGTTCGTCTCAAACGAAAAACCCAGGTTACAGCGATTTCATAACATTCGCCACCGTTGCGATAATACAAGTTTAAAATCTCTTCAACTGAACAAGGTCATCTAGCTTTGGTAACCATTCAGGTGGTTCGCTTAGCGCTCTCTATATATTTCCCGTATGTTGACCATGCTCTCAATAAAATACTCTCTGGGGGGCCGCGCATTGGGATCGGCATGCCTGTCAGCCATCCTTGTGCGCCACAAGCTGTGCATGCTGATCAACATAAACATATCGAATGGCACGCCTCCTGTATCACCTACAGACAGGAAACGGATACCGAAAGGGTTTATAGGCAGGTCCTTTTGAACAGTACGCTGCAGGATGTCCCAGTGAAATCTCGCGTCCGAGCAGTCCAGAAAACTGTGGTGAATAGTTTCCGGCTTTAAGCATATGCGAAAGTTAATGTTCCAAGGCACGTCTAATCCTTTCTCCTGGAGCCATGGCTTTACAGGAAGCGTGCCACTGTGGAGCTGAAAAAAGAAACTTTAAACAGAGGCGAGCACGGGCATTCTCTTTACCCTCTTGAGCACATCACCTCCCCTTTCCACTGCATACATAGACCTGTGTAGGAGAATGGGTAACATAACATCAATGAGGTCCTTATACAACTTTTTGCGTGTTACATTGCTCAAGTACTCTACCGAAAAGAGTACTATCAACAATTTCAACGCCAATACAACTTCGCGCATGAAATCACACAGCCTCGCTCGTCTACCACCAAAAGAGGACACAACAAATTCAGGTATGTGATCACGAAGGCACACTTGAATGACAGCACGTAGGAAGGGATTATTCTGACCCCTTGAGAAACAAAACCTGGACAGAATCTGCTCCAGAAACAGGTGGCAGAGCCCCAAGCCTCCTTTTCGAACCGTGTGAAACACATATCGAGGCGGCTGGTTCGCTCCCAGTCGATCCCCCCCCCCCCCAAAAAAAAAAAACAAGCACTCTGTGTAGCTTCTGAACAGAAACTCTCGTCATCGACAGCACCTGAAGGACATAGAACACTTTCGCTACAAAAGAAATAAATTGCACACAGTAGCTCGTGCAAACATCGACAAATCCTTCCCACCCCACTTAGTTGTCTGCACTCTTGCGCGCTCTATTTTCAGCGTCCAAACTACAGTGGCTGCCTGTAGTTATTGAGTGGTAAGCCCAAGTATTTGGCCTGTGTTGTCGTCCACTGCCAGCACTGACGGGAGTGGAAATACAAGTTATATAACGTATAAACAATTTACACTTTTATTTAGTTTTAGCATTTCAAGCAGCTTAGATGATTATTTGTTGCATAGCGCTCGTGCAGTAAGCCTCCCCCCCAAATTCCACAATATCTCATGTTCTAGCAATTCCATTTCTTAGACGGAAAAGCGTTCGCAGATGTGTGGTCGGGCTGCTGACCGCTGTGCTTGTTCACCCAGCGCAAAAAAGTTCTTCCTGATCCCTAGCTCTACACTGCACGGTAAAAGTTCCAGTTGATTTTATTTCCTTAGTACCTATATTGACTTCGCTGACTGTTCTCCCGCCTTCAAGTGGCCTTAGATTTTCCTACTGGCGTACCAGTCAGCGAAGCGTCGCATGTGCGCTTGTGCAAGGCTTGTGCGGAGCGACCTTGACTTGGAGCTAGATACAGTGTACAAACTAACAAAGTAAAGAAAGGCACATTCTTCCATTCACAAAAGTGTCGTGGCTTCGTTTCAACTGAGCGAACGAATTGCCACGACCCGCCGGCGGCCCGCGGACTAAACGCCAGGCCGACTGATTCTTCCGGAAGGTCGGCGAGCCGTGCAGTAGCTCACTCAAGCCAAGTCTACTCCTCCTGACGTCATGCGAAGAGGCCACAGAAAATGGGCGAGGATGCAGAGAGGAAGACAGCATTTTCGATTTGATTTTCCTACTAAATATATTCGCGTAAACGCGCTTAGACTGGTAGAAACATGGCCTATGGACTCCGGACTACAATTGGCGCTGGTAATCCCGCAATGTTTACGAATCACTACAGTGTCCCTTTAAGGCTTTGAATGGAAGTGCCCATGTTACCTAATGTCACGCGTTTTGGCGTTTGTTCTTTTGAGTGAGAAGCGGTAACGCACCGCAGTGGCTCCTGAAAATAAATAGTTTTTCGGGGAACTTAAAGGAGCCATGAAGACAAAATACAAGTTGGGTTTATTAGAAAGACTGCTTAGTCAGGATAACAATGATATCAATATTATCGCAATCTTTGAACAAATAACGAAGATATTAAAGAAAACGTTTGAAGCAGTCGTGACCGCCTAGCTAATTTCCCGAAACTTTTCTATGACGTCACGGAACCTTGTTTGTGCGATTGGCGGCCGCTTAACGACCTATCGCGACGACACATGACTGGACGTGTGTATTGGGGCCTCTAGTTCCAGTTGACCGCATCACTTGAATGCTAACGTGCAGTTAACGCACTGAAAATTATGTTTTATTGTTGGCCCGCATGACGTCATTCTTGCTCATAACACGTCACTGTGACGCAAAATTTGAAAGTTATTAAATACTTCTTGCTTTTTTTCGTTAAAAAAACATCTTTTGTGGCTTTAATGGAGCTGAGTGAGATACTGAATCCTAGTTCTTTCAAATTAAACTAAGTTGTATTTTCTCTTCATGGCTCCTTTAAGTCTGCTCACGCGCTTTGAATACGAAAACCTGATGGCTTCCCCTGGCGGGATGCTCAATAAGGACTTTTCTCCCACATCATTGTTGCGTGTTTGTTCTTTGTCTTCGTTTCTTTTTTCTCCTCCTTTTGGTGGGAATAACTTCTGTAGGGAGACTGGCGACATTCACGCCACAGATTCCCCCTATCAGAGTTCTCCGAGGCTGGGGATGACCTGTTGTACTCGCATGCCGTCACGCTCACCTGCACGCGATATCCCGTCAGCACCACGCTCACTAAGCTAACCTTGTTCGCCGCTGGAAGCGCGGTGATGTAGCGTGGCGGTAACGCACTCGACTCATACTTTTGAAACCCGGTTTCGATTCCCGCATGAACTGTTGTTCCCACACGCCATCCACAGTTTTGAGGGTGGAAATGATAGAGCTGACCGGGTGCGCGAGGCAGGATGAGTAATTTGTGAATTCTTGTAATTGGACGCTATTTACTGGGTTAATTCTGGTCACGTTTGTAAACGCGCTACAAATTGTTTACGCAAGTTTCAGTTCCAGTAGGAGAGGTGCTTTGATGTGGTGCCTAGTTGCGGCAACGGCTGGCGAGCTTTTCTATCGAGCACCGTGCGTCCACCCACGGAGAGAGAACGAAATTCCCTGCGCAGGAGTGGTGCTTGCTGGAATCGCGTATCGTTTCTTTCGTTCGCCATAGTATCATTGTAAGCGAGCCGGTAGGTACGCCGCCTGCATCTTCCGACACTCCAGCAGTTATTTCAGTGAAAGCAAAAAGTTTTGCGACGTTCAAAATCGTACGCTTAGATTGTGCGCATCCTTTAGTTGCCCCGTAACTGTCTTTGCATGCAAACCCCGTTGTTCTTAAAACATCTCATTCGGCGCCACAATTCTACAGCACGCTTATTGAATAAACGAAATGTTGGAAAATGCCGTCAAGCTACGAACACGATGCGCGGGGAAAATATACAGGCGCGGTCGCAAGCCTACCAAATCGAGAGCCCGGCGAGTTGTGGTTTCGCTACTGGGCTCGATCGATGGGATGAACAGCCTGTACAGAAGAAAAAAACATAAACAAAGAAAATACAGCACTGAAAGGACGGGGCTGCACTGAACTGAAGCCTTTCCAAATCGCAGAAGAGCTTAGTCTGATTTCATTTATTTTTTTGCTCCAGTGCTCAATATCGACTCTCTAGCCAATTCCGCGGCTTCTATTGAAACCGCACTTAACTGGTACAATAAAAAAAAATTGTGAAAATAAGGAAGTGTCTTCTTATTTCGAGGGCTTAACCCCTGGTTCACAAAGCCTCAAAATTTGTTCTTTCTTTAGCTTTCAACCCCGGCGCCGGGCTGGACGTAGTGTTGACTTCCCTATTATTTTATGAGGTCTTTCATTGGTTTTTTTTATCAGGTTACTGGAACAGGGAAAAAACTAAAACCCGTTTAAGTGAACGTACGAGGTTTTCCGCTGCCGTCACCACGTCTTCAAGTTTTCAAACGTCCGTTCATTACGCTCCAAGTTGCGCTGGAACATTGCGGTTGTGTGATATAAACCGACAGCAGATAGGATCAAAGCAAGTTAGATACCAATTCACTCGGCTGGTCGATAGCGTTGAACGTAGAACCTGCAATCTCTACGTTAGAGCGTGTACCGTATAAACAGGAATATAGGTCGAGTTTTTTTCCAAAAAAATTCGCACAAAAGTCACCCCTCGTCTTATATAGCGGTCATTGGCAGAATGTAAATCGTTGTCTGACAACAATGTGCAAGCGTAGTCCGTCGCCATCGTCATTCGTGTGGGACTGCTCTCGCGCACTATCAGGCCTTTATTTGATTTCGCTTTTCTCTAGTTTTTCGTCTTTTACTCGTCTATTAAGGGTGCGTGCGTACATTTCTGTACGTCTCTATTCCGAGATGAGTGGCGGCAGTCGACGCCAGTTCGCCGCGGCGTTTAAGCTGACGGCGATTGAGTCACCGAGCAGAATGAAAATATGGCGGCGCAACACCAGTTAGGCTTTTCGGAGAAAAGTGTGCGGTACTCGCGGTGTGCGAGTGCAACCCCCGAAACCGATCGTTCTTTGGACGTCAAGCGTTGCACCCCGAGTTGGAGAACAAAGTGGCGGACTTCGTCCGGGAACTTCGCTCACGATCGCTCCGAAGGCCATGCGCGGACCGGCTCCGCGAACTGTACAATGAGTGGATAGCCGGCGACAACAAAAAGACCTATACGGGTCTTTCGCTGTCGCTGCCCGACGACATGGTTACACGAGAACAAGAAGTGCTCCATCAGCAACGCGCCTGATGGCATGGAAGATGACAGTGCGAAGCAGTCACCCTCGGACGACTCTGAGAGCTCGGACGAGTGACTTCGGCAGGCATGGTGAGTGGCAGTGACGGATGGGCGTCGAAAATAAATATAGACATTGTGAGTGCGCTTCTGTGCCGAATTCTTTTAGGGGCGAAGCTCCTTAAGGCGTGGGTCTGTCCATCCTCGACGTATGTATGTAGCCACCTCTAGTTTAGTTCTTGGATTGTTTACTAGATGGCGTGGCTACCTCTAGTTTAGTTCTTGGATTGTTTACTAGATGGCGGGGAGCGTTGTAATAAAATCCGTTCGCTGTTGGCGCGCGCTCGGAGTCGCCCGATGGATAAGGCTGCAGATGTGCGAGCCCGCGAGGCAGAAGCGCTCCGTGAAGCTGCGCGACGCCGCCGCCAAGATCCTGCCGTACGAGAGCGGGAGGAAAAGCGTGTCGTCTGGCTGCGCGACGACGCCGCCAAGATCCCAGCGTTCGAGAGCGAGAGGCCCAAGCGTCACGGCAACGGCGCGAGGACCCTGCCGTACGCGAAGCGGCACGGCTGCGGCGCGAAGAGGATCTCCAAAACGTCAGAGAACGGAAAGCGGCGAGAAAGCGCGCGTATCGGCAGGCAGACCCCGATGCAGTGAGAGCTCGTGAGGCGTCTGCAAAACGCATCAGGCGAGCTCAGCCCCAAGGTGCCGACGCGCGGTTTAAGCGAGACTTTCTAGACGTTACGTTCGGACACAGATGTAGTGGGCGAACTTTCACTGAAGAGTCACGGTTTTACCGATGATTTCCCCTCAGGAGCTTCGCCCACTCATCATCATTCACCCCGTGGATATGCTGTGAATTTTTTTTGTCAACTTTTCCCACCTCAAGGTAGGGGGTCGACCTATATACCGGGTCGACCTATAATCCGGTTTATACGGTATTCCTTCCTATGGAAACCTTCTTCAAAATGTCTGGGATGTCTCGATAGTGCTCGCAAGCGGTTTTTAGGAACTACTCCCCACACGGCTGTTTAGCTGTGCAGAAAAATAAACTGTAAACGAGACAACAAAGGACGCGGAATCTCCTTCACACACACACACACACAACACACCACACACACACACACACACACACACACACACACACACACACACACACACACACACACACACACACAGTACAAACAAGCTGGGCAGCCGCCTCAAGCAGTGTTGTCACAGACAGGAAACGCAATGCATTTCCATTCCCGCACGCCCCTACTTTGCCGCTTTTTCTAAACGCAAACCATCGGAAACGTTGACAGGCATGCAAACATAGAAGCTAAGGGGACGAGAGATGAGAATTGTCCCTTCAATGAAAGGAACAAGCAAGCAGAAAGCATGCCGCTACTAGGGAGGCTCTGACCGGGCACAAAGCCAAACAAAACGTAGTCGTAAAACTGGATATTGTAGTGATTCTCAGAGATATACGGACTGCAAGTCCAAAACAGGATGGCGATTCAGCGGTTACCCTGGTTGCCTGCGCACTTGTGGCAGTCGTAAAAACCTTCCTTTTGCCTTCCTTGTTTCGTTTTTTCTTGCATTTCTCCTTTTCTTCTCTTTTTTTTTGTGGACTATTCGTGAGCGCAATACACGCTTGCCCGATCGTAAACACAAAACAGGTGAGGAAGCCGCCTGGACACAAATGTACATCACGATTCATTTTTCCGCGTAAAAGTGCACGCTGCTAGCGCGCTGCCAGAAAGGAACGCGTCTTTTGTTGCAGGGTCGCACTCGAAGCGGCGTTAACACCCACAGCGAAAGAGGCAGGCGTGCCCAAATGCAGGCGCTTACGCAGCCTTCCGTACACTCGGACACGGGGGGCAACGAAGCCGCGCGTGGTTTCGGCTGGAAATGCGTCACCTGGTGTTGACAGCACGCAAAAAAAAAAAGTGGCACTTCAGACGGGCATTGCTCTTTGGATCATCGTTTGATAACAATACATGAGTGGGTTGGGAATTTAACCGAATATTGTTCTCACCAAGTTAGAATACAGATTTTAACATTTTTTTTTCGGCAGCGTTTATAAATTGCCGGAAGTAGTAAAAGCAGCCGCGTCATAAAAATATTTTTATCGCTTTCTTTTTACGTCAACTGGGATGAGCGGTTTGGTAGTGTCAGCGACGTCTCTCAAAATTAAAAGCGGCGCAACATTTTGCAGGAAATATTCAGAGCACTGCTAAAAAGAAGGAAAATAAAGAGAAAGCAAAGAATATAAGATAAAAAAGAGAAAATGGGGAAAGAGAAGAGGATGGGGAGAAAGGTCCTAGCAAGGTGATACAACACAAAAAGCTGATGCGTGATACGCAATTTGAAGCATGTTTTTTTTTTTTTTTCATATTCGTGCACCTGCAAAAAACACCTCATTGTATTTTGCTCTCACTTAACGAGCTCAAAGCCCGATATCGGAATTAACAACTGGCCGGAGCATAAGAGCCGGGATGCGGGTCGCCTCTTTTCAGTCTCACATTCCACCGAAAAACAGCTTTTTTTGTGAACTTTCGTGTCTTTCTCTTTCATTCCATCGCTCTACTGTGCTGCACCCCAATTATATGCATGTCCACCCAAACTATGTTAATTGATAGATACGTCAGTGGGGAGGTTGGCGTCCACAGGAAGATTCCGTCGTGCTAACGCAAATGCGGCTGTGCAGGAAAACTCTGAGATAAGAGGGGGCTAGCGTTAGCGCACCCCTCCTGTTGAGTTTGCTCCGTGAACAGTGCAAGAGCTAGAACAAAAAGAGATGGGACAGATATTCAACAGGTCAGGTATATCTGTGGGCTCGCAATGATTTGAGGGGATTTGTATGAAGAAGAAAAGCAAGAAGGAGAGGAAAAATAGACGAAGGAAGAAAAGAAAAAAAGGGAAGGAAAGGAACTAAGGGGGGACGAAAGAAAGCAAGAATTATATGCACGCAATAGATAAAGGGGAGGGGAAGACTGCCTTGATAGTGAAATGTTCATTTAGATTTTTTTTGTTATTTTTGCATTTACTTATATTTGCATAAAAACGCCGTTTCACGTCTTCGCAGATGGTTGTAGAGCTTAATCTACACAATGGGGCGCACTCGCAATGCGGGCGAACATTAGCAGAATAACAATTGAAGGTTTAGGATAGACCGGTTAAACTTTCTTCTAAAATTAGTTATTAATTGCACAGAGAATTCCCAAGAATAACTGAATAACGAATCAGAACGTATTTTGAGTCTTTTCGGGGCCTAAGGGAAAACACGAAGAGTCTTGCGACGGACTTTTGCCAGTCGCTTAGTTATACTGTGGCCTTTTCCTCTCCTTGCAGCATCAAGAATATAAAAAAATGAATAAAAGCATTGATCGAGCTTTACTCAGAGGGAGGGATAATTATGCAACAATTTAGAAAACCCAGATGGTCCGGAAGGTTTGCAGAATTTGGCTGCTTAACTCTGGCTTTGAAATCTTAGGAAGGTTCTGGGGCGGGGTAATGTCAGTGAAGATGAGTATGTACATCTACTTGAAACTAACTCTTATAATGAAATAAAACATGCGTTCCTTCTGCATTTAAAACTCTGAACCGATAACTTTCAGCTTGCGCGCAAGGCGGTGCGCCGAGTGTGATGTCATACATAGTTTTCTTTCCATTTTCTCTTTGCAAAGCCGGTCGGGCCGGTCTGATTTCGCATGTCAACTGCCGCTACTTGAAAGCGCGTGCCTCCTTGAGCGTTCAGTGCTGTTCTAAGAGTTGTGACTTCAGCGCTCGGATAGCTGCCACGGGAATGTGTAGGAACGTTCCTTAATAACGTTGAGAATTTGGCCTCTTGCCATTTTCCTGAAAATTTGAAACCAAATGCCAATATTTTCAATAATATCATGTTACGTAGTATATACCTGTGAAAAACTTGAGCGCGCAAGCTCTGCAGTAAATTCCGCACGCTAGCTCATATGAGTCCGCTTTTCCTGTTTGTATGGTGCTTAGCGACTCAAAGAGTGCAGTGCGCAATTTCGCCAAGGGTTGGCTGTACTGTGAAGCGGTGCGGGTGCTCGAGCGGGTAAACATCGACGGACGCAAGGTGACAATCAAGTGGTTTCCCGCCCATGCGGGGAACGAGGTATCGGAACTCGCCACCAACCACAACGAGACGGCGAACGCAGTCGCGCGAGGATTAGCTGGCCGCGCGGCAGCAGTTGAATCGTCTGCAGAGTGGTGGACCGAGACGAAGGACAGGTACGATACCTTTCAGGGTATCACCAAATATTATAGAAATTGTAGGAGGGTGCTCGCACCGCCTCACCCCGACCTAACCAGGGAGGAAGCGTCCACGTTCAGACAGCTGCAGACGAATTCACTGATGACCCCGGTCGTCATGAAGCACATACAGCCAGAACTCTATACGGACGACACGTGTGTGTTGTGTAACAATGCTAGGGCCTCGACCGCCCACTTACTCTGGGACTGTGAAGTACGACCTAACGAGGCGGCAACCAAGACAGACCTACCGCCGTGGATCCAAGAAGCAGTGCGCAGTTGTGACAAGGACACCCAACTATCAGCCGTCCAGCAGGTCCTGGCGGCCCTCGAAAAGCAGCACCGGAGCGAAAGCTGCGGGGCGACGCCCTCCCTTATGGGGCAGCGGCGTCCAACCCCGTAGGGAGTAGCGAAGGTGTGGTCCGAGTAGGGGTGACGTCGGGATCGACGAGTGGCTACGTCCGGGCGCAGTGTACACATTTGTGTCTGTTGCAGGCACTCAACAAAGTCTTTCTTCCTTCCTTCCTTCAAACAGGAAAAATTGGCTTCTGCAAAAGCTCGATGTCGGCAGTATCGCAAACTCTACTGTCGTTCAGTAAAACACGTTGATGGTAAAGTTAGTGCACACAGTTTGAAAACCAGAGCATGAAGAACAACACGTCAACAAAATACGGCCATCGGGCAAGGACCCGCTAGGAACTTGATTCATGTAAATGTTGTTTGGTATAAATATTTTCTTTAACAGCACAGGATATGCACTGCCCCCTCCACTCCCCTCCCCCCTAAAGCCCGCACTCACATTTGCCTCGACTTCAGTTACGGAGCTACTACCACCACCTTGTACGCGCGTTTTGAAGCGCCAGTTATCACAGCGACACTCTGCCAAATCAAATGCTAGCTGAAGCTCAAACCAAGACGTGTTAGCTTTTACAGAGGGCGCAGGCTGTAGCAATAAGCAACACGTGGTGTGACTCCGCTTATGCATCTCCCAGTCTCTACAAGATTACATTAGGGCGGCTGTGCTGCACAAAATATTGTTCTTACTGTTTAAAAACTCCGCTCCAGACTGCAGTAATGCTTGAGCTGACAAAAAGATGACAAAAATAACAGACGTTAATGCAGTCCGCACTCAGTGCGCCATTTAATTTAATAAAACGGGACAAAGCAGCCGGTTCCAGCAACGGCTAGTAATTAAGATAAATAAACGGTCCTAGCACTCATCCGCGAGCGAGCGCGGCCGGACATGTAAACGCTACAATGGGCACTCGTACATTCGGAAAAAAGCGGCAAGCTCTTGCTTTTTTCTCCCGCGCAAGAACAGGTAAGTGCGCAGACTGGCCGCATGCATAATAGATGGGAAAGCCTGTCCGGCTCAGCTGCGTTCCCCCCGAGATCTCGGTCGGTACGCCGGAGCAAATGCACCGCTCACGCCGCAGCGGCAAAGACAAAGCCCGCTCTGGCAACTGAGCAAAAGGAGACGGGGCTCGCATGGCAAAGAAAGGCACCCGACAGAAGGAGCGTGCGAAATACAAAACTATATTCTAAATGTAGGTATACATCACTCGGAAAGTACGAAGTAATTTCGGAGCCCTCTGGCCTCTTTCCTGGGAGTGAAGAAGCTTTTTCTTTTGTACACACAACTGTGAAAGCTGCGCAATTCAGAGAGAAAAAGGCCCAGCACCGCCGACTCAATCGCCGCCGGAGTAAAACCAATTTCGTGAAGAAGCTCATTGGCCATTCGGAGGAGAAACCACGTAGTGCCGAGAGGAAACACTGGATGACGGGAGGCGGAGTGCGAAAAAGGCGAAGGCGGGGGCTCCACAGGAAGACACGACATTGTGTGCACAGAGCTAGTTTTGAGGAAGACACTCCACTTTGGTTTTATACGAGTATTGCATATGTACGAAAAATTGAAAAATGTGGTTCTTTCCCCAATTTGAAGCGGCAAAGAAAATGGGAAAGCGGTATGCGTCTAACGCCGCGTCGATGTGACACAACTCTCCTTGTTCGCGGGTGGTTTGAGTTCCCAGTCTCTGTATAGTAGTCAGTAATCGTCTTCCCGACAGTTTCTTTCTTATTCTCAGCCATTATTGTCAAATAAACAACGCCAACACCACCCTCCTCTTACTTGAAAACATGTGTCTCCATTTCGATGCAGCGCGTCATGCCAACTACCTCTCATACTCCTGCCATGTTTAAGGAATCCATTGACTGTGGCGTGCAGTAGCGACCGAACATAAACTGGCCCAACACACATAACGAGTTCGGGGCGCGAATCAGCTGTAAAGTGGGAGGAGACAATACCCGTGAACAAGGCGTCTTTGTCTATTTTTTAGGGTTGCTCGAAATTTTTCGAAGGAATCCTGTTAAAAAGTTTTAGTACACACTCGCTGTTCACGGTGAGGAGGTAATCATTTAGAACTGTCAATGTTGTCAGCTGCACCAAGGTTGAAGTTTTTATGCATATGCATTGGAATACTTCCCCTTAAAATATTAAATCTGTTTGTTCGGGAGTAGAAGGAATGGGGAAGTGGTCGATTTGGCTTTCTTGTTGGGGGTGGGCAAGTTCTCTTCTAGTTATTTGATGAATTGAGCTCTTTGAGCTTTACCTTGAGCAGCTGGGATAAACTGTGCGGCGGGGTATTCCGTGGCAGCCGGGCGGATCATATTTGATAGGTTCAAAGATGCATGTGGCGGTTTCAGCGAGGGAGGTGGCAATGATGAACTGCATGGTACTGGCCAGGGTAATGACGGCGTGCGAGAAGTGCTTTTTGAATTGGGGACATTTTATAGAGTACGTGGTATGGGCAGAGTACTGTGTATCCTGGAAAACCTTCTGCACGGTGAAAAGTAGGTTCCGAGTGGAGAGCTTGGTAGAGGAACATAGTGAGATATTTTTTTCTTCGAGAATCTGTGTTCCTCTTTAAGGTGAGGGTACGTTGTTGAGCTCAGGCTCACTTAGTTTTCCTGTGAGCGTTTCCAAGTTTAGAAATGCGTTGAGTATAGCTAGAAAGCATTTGCTCGGTCGAAACCTCAGCAGTCATTCAGTCATTGCGGAATCAGGGTGTAGATGAGCGTTATGTAAGTAGAACCGTGGGCCTGAAAATTAATATGCAGAAAACTAAAGTAATGATAAAAAAAACTCCCACCTTCCCTCGCGGGAACCCCTGTGTAGATGCGACGCATAGGCGGAGCGGCGAAGGGACCGCGTTTTATAGCGCGCATAACGTTGAGGAGACTGCGTAAGCCGGTCCCAGTCGATGACGACGTTGGCGTACTTGTAAAGCGGCGTGGACTCTAGGTGTTTGAGCCAAGCGTGGATGTGTCTTGGCCGGAGAACGGCACACCGGTTATATGCGCAGCGCACCCGAAGGAGAGGGAACCGCGGAAGAGAGAGTACTGCACATGCGCCGGCCCCAGCACGTCTGCCGCGGCTATGACGCAACGTGCCGCGGCTATGACGCAACACAATCCAACACAATTCACTTTAATCCAATCCAATCATCCAAATCCAATCCAAGCCAAGCCAAGCCAAGCCAAGTCAATCCAAGCCAATCCAATCGAATCCAATCCAATGCCCCTCGCGAGAGAGTGTTCGCTATCGGAGAGGAGAGGGGGTGAGCGGCGGAGAGCGCAGCTGGCGCGGCGAGGAGAATGGGGGAGGGGCGGACAACGCCGCCGCCACCGACGACGACGACGCCGGAGGGACAATGTGAGTGAATGAGATGCTCTGCATCTAATAACCTCGGGACAGCACAGCAGTTTGGGATAGGGGCGAGGTAGTGGAAGTGGTAAAAGAATATATCTACTTAGGCCAAGTTGTGACCCCGGATCCCAAACGTGAGGCAGAGATAAGTAGAAGGATCAGAATTGGGTGGAGTGCATACAACAGACATTCTCAGATAATGAATAGCAGCCTACCATTGTCCCTGAAGAAGAAAGTGTACGACAGCTGCATCTTACCGGTACTCACCTACGGGGCAGAAACTTGGAGGCTCACTAAGAGGGTTCAACTTAAAGGAGCCATGAAGAGAAAACAAAAGTTTGTTTTATTCGAAAGATTAGGTGTTTCACAGTACCCCAAGCGCTTTCCCGGAAGCAAATGATGCTTTATTCACTGAGAAATAAGGCAATTTAAGCAAAAATTTTAAATCTCCCGCTAAAATTGCCCATTTGGTGACGTGAACAATGGCGTCATACGAGCCGGTCCATGAAACAGATGCTTAGTATGTCGACTCCATATAGCACCCACACGCGGGAGTCAGACAGGAACCGAAACTCGTGCCGAAACCGAGACGGCGGCCATTTTAAAAATACTAGTAAAACCTAGTGCACCCGCAGACCTAGTCATGGAATCGCCTGATCCGGAGAACAAAACTCTCGCCGAGGAGCTCGGGCTTGCATTTAACAACCTCACACCACTTGAACGCTCAATGCTTCTAAGTGCACGAGCGGCAGGAGTTGTGGGATACGAAGTGGACGGGAAAGCGACCATTCCGCTATAGCCACAACAGACGAACGCCCTGCCGTCGGCACCGCTGCCTCGTCAGCCCCGTCGCGACGGACGAATACAGAGTGGTACGTATGTGCCGTATTTTAAAGACGATAGTTTTTCTTGGGCTACTTAAACCCAGAAATTTTGGTCTGTCTGTATGTCTGTCCGTCTGTCTGTCTGTGACCCGATTCAGCCACCCGGCCAAAGCAAAGCAATGCCCGCGCAATAGTCTTATATAGTCACAGCTAAATGTACCCGTCTTGGTCCGTTGTAGTGTTCATAATTGTCAACATTGTTGAAGAAGAACAAGACATTACACAAATATGAGACAACAAATCTAACAGAAGTGATATTTGCAGTGTTCCTTTATAAAAAAATCAAACATGATTGAAGTTGCGAAATTAAATACTTCATCAACTGCAGAAAAAGAATTCACTCCGCCGTCGCCTGCTGTCGCCCGCGCCACTATAGCTTCTGGGGCCATTTTAAGAAATCAACCGGAAACAGTTACGCAAGGTTCCACTAGGTAGGTTCCACGTTCTGCTTGCAACGCACGTGGAGTAGGGAAACGCGGTTCTATAAACGCTGAAGTAGGGCGCCTCGATTAACGCGCGTCTTCGCCGTACGGCATCGTTCGCATCGAGTCACCCGGTTTGGAGCAGTGGAACGCGGGAAATTTAAAATGATTTAAGCAAACCTTTGGCGTCTTTACCTTGGGAGGAGCGCGACGCAAGAGGAACAACATGAGAGGTGAGCGGGAAAGCGAAGGGAGGCATTTACTTCGCAAAAGCCGATAAAGACTTCCGTCTTTTGACGGCATTTACAACGAAAGGAGCAGATACGCGGCCATTTTTTTATTACGGTTAATAATAGTTCAAATTCAGTAGCAGTATCGCTTATGCCAGTTGGCCGGTGTCGTGTATGGAAAGCTGTTCGCGCGAGCTCTTTGCTCCGACCAGAAAGATACGAGCGTCAATGCGCGGTGTGTACGGCATTTTTTCCCCCAAGGTCAGAGCGCTTTGACGGCGATTTGACGAAGTCGGCGACGAGCGCCAGCATGTCCCAGGAGTGAGCTAGCGTAAGGGTCCCTGCCGTAATCACTTCGTCGGAAATGAAGCGAGCACACTCGTACTTCCTTTAGCTCCCTTTCTCCTCCGTTTGCCAAGTTCACAAAATGTAGCCACTTGCTTCGCCGCGGTTCGTCGTTTGGCAGCACATGAAAAGAGATCTCTTCACCGGCGGGGATGTCGCACTCCCTCGACGATTTGCCCGTACTACATGGGCATTTCAAAACGCAGCAACGAAATTTCATAGTAAAGTACTCGAACAAACTGAAGTTTTCAGTGATTGTAAACTAGAAACGAGCTCGTAACGACAGCAGCAAGCCAACACCATTCGAAACTTATGCGACGACTGGCACTATCTCGTCGTTTCTTGCTGTTCCTTACACCCCTCGTTTCTATTTTTACCTTTGCTGGTTGGCGATATGACGGCCAACCTCCTGTCAAGGGATTAAGATACCAAGCAAGGTCGCGGCTGTACGGGCTGGAACGGTTCGTTGGCCCCTAAAAGCCTCGAACCCGAAAATTCGTCTGCGTGACGGCGAAATGTCGAGCTCGGCCGACGGTTGTTTCGTACGCATTGGCGCACACGCTTGCGTGTTCGTTCGGAACTTCAACCGTTTACTCCACCGTTCTTTGTCATAAAAAGAATGTGCAGTATTTTTCACGGGCATATAGCTCGCTATGCAAACTGTAAGCCCTGCCTAATATGCGTTTGCTTTTGCCGGCCTCCGCCAATCGCCGAGCATTCTCGAGTGACATCATAGGTTCTGTTGCGGAAAATGAGCTGGTGGGTCCCATGGTCATTTCTTTTTTTCCTAATTATGTAGCTTATTTGAGCGAAGTTTGCGTTATAAGTGGTGTCGTTATGGTTCTAACGAGGCAGCCTTTCGAATGAACCAAACTTGTGTTTTCTCTTCATGGCTCCTTTAAATTGAGAACGACTCAGAGGGCAATGGAGCAGAAAATGATAGGTGTAGCATTAAGGGACAAGAAGAGAGCGGAGTGGGTCAGGGAACAAACGTGTTAAGGACATACTAGTAAAAATTAAGAAGAAGAAATGGACGTGGGCAGGGCATGTAATGCGAAGGCAAGATAACCGTTGGTCAGTAAGGGTAACAGAGTGGATAGAAGGCAAGCGTAGCAGGGGGCGGCAGAAAGTTAGATGGGCAGATGAGATCAGGAAGTTTGCGGGGATAAGCAGAGTGTAGTATTGATCTAGTTGGTGATTCATCTTAACAATACAGCGCAACAGAAACAAAGACTTAAGCTGAGGCACACAGGACAGCGCTTGTCCTGTGTGCCTCAGCTTAAGTCTTTGTTTCTGTTGAGCTGTATTTTTAAGTTGTGGGGATCAATTGGTCGCAGTTAGCACAGTACCGGGATAATTGGAGATTAATGGGAGAGGCCTTTGCACGGCAGTGGGCGTAGATGAGCTGGTTATGATGATGATGATGATGATGGGGGAGGGCGTAGTAGGCAGGAGATAATGGTTCTTGAGCAGTAGGTTCCGGTTTAGCAAGACGACCAGCTTTCCTGGTGTGGTGTAATGCCAGAAAGGTAAATTTTTAGATGCAACTGCATCTCATTCACTCGCCTTGTCCCTGCATCCGGCGTCGTCGGCGTTGTCGTCGGCGTCCGCCCTCCCCCATTCTCCTCGCCGCGCGAGCTCCGCTCTCCGCCGTTCACCCCCTCTCCTCTCCGATAGCGAGCACTCTCTCGCGAGGGGCATTGGATTGGATTGGATTCGATTTGCTTGGCTTGGCTTGGCTTGGATTGGATTGGATTGGATTAAAGTGGATTGTGTTGGATTCTGTTGCGTCATAGCCGCGGGAGACGCACTGGCGCCGGCGCGTCCCCTCACCGTTATGCGCGCTATAAAACGCGGTGCCTGCGCCGCTCCGCTCCATCGTTCCAGCGCCGTTCCTCCGCTGTCCAACGCTGCAACATGAACCCCCTATGCGTCGCATCTACAAAGGGTTCCCGCGAGGGGAGGTGGGAGTTTTTTCATATATAGGCGGCATCGCGAAAAAAAAATAGGGTTTAGTGGGGCTTTTAAGAGTTCATCAAATTCGTCATTGTACGCAAATACGTTATGGATTGTGTTGTCATGGCCTCCAAGATTCCCCCGCGCGCGTTTTGCTCCGACTGTCCCAATCGCCGCGCGCCCCAGCCGAATTTTGTAAGCGTGCTGGTTCCCCACGCTCCGCAAGGCGGCAGTGCGCATCTATTCTTCGAATGCATCGTTCAGCCCGTTGGGCCGCTGTTTATGCGGCATTTCGCGGTATATCAACGCCGCAGTTTTGTCTAGTCTTGGCACGAGTGTATTTGCGAGTTTATTTCCCGCATTTATTCTCAGCTCCTGCCGAAGATGCTGACACAGAACACCTGTAATGGATGTGTCCTTCATTGGAACAGCCGAGAACTTGACCCTTTCGAGGCACAGGCCTCCGCCCTTGCAGGTTGATGGGTGCATAAAGGGACCCCACCACCCCTCCCTTGCGCTCTTCTGCGAAGCGGAAGCCAAAATTTAATTGTAATATACGATTTATGCCATGAGGCATACAATCGTGTTTAGAAAAGGAGCAGCTTATCGTTGTTGGCTGGTTCTAGAGCGAAAGTACACAACCGCCAACTGCCCCCCGTACAGCACCAAATGTGCAGACCAGCATTTCCAGAGAAATGTAAATTGGCGGAGTTAATATTGTAACGTGGCAGTAGATGACACGAACCATGAGGCGATGAAGCGATGTATTTACGCCACTATTTACATAATGCCAAAACGGAGCCCGGCCTGGCAGCGCGGCGCACACAGCTCTTCTTCGTCGTCACCATCCTTGGTGGTGGGCCATGGCGCCACGGGGATTGTCCGCCACGTCCCGTGACAATATAATTTATCGCTACAAAGCGTAGATAAGGATAATTTAGTCGAACGTAATATAGAAAAAAAAGTACAGAAAGTAGAAAAATAAAATATATATAAAAGTGATATTAACAAATTTAAAAATATAAATTTTATAGAGCTGCTTGACGAACCAAAGACAAAAATAAAGGATCAGCAAAATAATGACAAAAACGTGGGAAAAAAACGCTCGAACAGACGAACCTTGTGCCACCCTGCATTTGCACAGAAATGCATAATTATCGTAGTTCACAGATTTGTTTTAATAGCGCAAATACAGGCAATTGATCGAACGGGATATTAAAAACAAAAAAGCTACCAAGAATTTATACATGTAAACATATGAATCTAAAACTGTGAGTTCTATACATCTCCCCCGCAAAGCGAAGACAAGAATTAAAAGCCCTGACAAAAATTAACGACGGACAGACGAATGAAATAATCATAAATATTGGCCACTGTCTAACGTCCTGCGCATTTGCGTAAATTTTATAATTGGCGGAGTGAACACGTTTAATTAATCGTTATAATAGCGTAAATGGAGATAATTGGTCGTATAGAATGCTAAAAGAACCAAAAATAGAAACTAAATTATAAAACCTACCATACAAAATCAAAAAATGCGCATTTATATACCTCTTCGAAAAAAAGGGAGTCTAAAAAAAAGCCCCGAAAAGAACTATGGAAACACCTATAAAAATATCATGAAAATGAACAGTCTAAACCCTTCCGTTGGATAGAAGTGCATAATTGGCACGATAACATGTTTAATATCTTTAAAATAGCGTAAATCGACCTATATTGAACGGAACTTGAAAACAGAAAAGACAACAAAAGTAAATAACAAACCTTGAAATTGATCTTACAAAATAAAAAGAAATTGCGGAAGTAGCACGTTTAATAGTTCCAAATTCCGCAATATATTAGTGCACCAATCTAGCTGAGTTTCCTGCCCCCACAGGTATACAAGCAAAAACATTTTCAATTGCAAACACAGACATGTCTAAGTCGCACACCACGCGATAATTAGGCAGCTTCATATGCTATCGTGTATCGTGCAGTTTTTGCAGACCATGATAAGCGTTTTTTAACTGCCGCGCATATGCGCTATATTGGTTCACAAAGCGCTCACTAAAACCTCCCAAATACGGCATTGTGATGAACCACATTGCACCGCGTTGCAATGAACGGTTGTGCTGGAATGTACCACGATTGGTTTGTGTAGGACTTGCATGTTACGAAAGATCTATCCTGACAACATACCAATCAGAAGCAATCTTAATATTTACGTATTTATCGTATTTACGCGACAGACGTTTATGCAAGTCGCCACTCTTGCAGATAATGTTGGGCGAGGACGTGAGAGGTTCTTCAAGGGCACCGCGTGTAAATACACATCCAAAAATCCAAAGAATAAAAAATAAGGGCGTGAAACCGCTGCATAGAGTGCCAGAACCGACTGTACTTCGTCCGGGTGATTGCTGCTTAATCTTTGTATTTGCGCGCCTCACATTATTAAGTTAACCATAATAAAGTTTTTGGTTGTTGTTGTCTTGTACCTGTGATTTTAAACCTGGCTGCTCGTCTCAATTTGACTGCAAGTTGCGAAACGCGCGTTTCTTCGCCTGCGCCAAGTTGCCGCGCAATAGTTTTTTTTTATGACGTCTTTATTTCTGCTTTGTACAGGTTATAAACCTTGCGACAGAAATGAAGGAATTTATGGTGGAGGGGGAGGGGGGCCGCTGTCCACGTCTTCGAGGTGAGGTGGTCCCGACGTCGGCTCTGCAAACAAACGGCCGGGTCCTCTCTCGTCCTTAAAATATTGAAGAAAAGCCCGCCAGAGCCGGAGTGCGTCGGATGGTCCAACGTGCGATGGTGGATCTATCCACTCTTTGAGGGTTCCAGGTCGGCGTACGCCGAGAGACTGAAATACAGTCTCCCGAACCGTGGTAAAGGCAGGGCAAGGCCACAAAATATGTTCAGTCGTGCCTCTTGCGGGGCATAACGGGGCACTGTGGGGTCCCGTATGAGTGCGGATTGATGAGGTGAGGTGAGGTGACTGTGAGAGGGAAAGAGGTTCCCAGCCTGCACCACATATGTATCGCAGGGCGGATTGATGAGGTGTAGCCGCGCTGGGGACAGAAGTCGGCCAGTCGGGGTTTGGCGAAAAATTACCGCCTCTATCCTTCGAAGAGTGCTGGGTGGTCGCCGATATTTTTCCTCGGGGTTGAAAATCCGCTTCCGTATTTCTGGCGAAACAGTGTCCAGGTTTTCTGACAAGTGGCCGCATGTTGCATATTGTCGGCTTAAATCCCAGATAACCTTGCCAGGGCGTGAGGCACTGCAGCGTACTAGGCCACAAGCTTTCTTTGCTTCGTTTGGATCAAAAGTCGGCGCAATTATCGACTGCTTCGAAATAAAGATAGAAGGCCGTCTCTGTAGAAGTGAAACATGGTCAGCGTATAGAGGGAGTAACACTGCAAAGTTTCTCATTGCAATTGCTCCACAGGGTGTAGTAACATACATTACAGAAGGTTGGGGAGGCCGTGTCACTGATAAGCACATTACAGAACATTGTGTCTTATTGGGAAACTTGGTTCCTGGTGATGTTATCCTCTCATATAGGGAGTTCAACACATAGAGGACCGTGTTGGCTTTTATTGTACGCGTCGCCATCTCGCAGCGTACAGAAAAGCGAAGACGCTGCTGTCCCCTGAAGACGTGGAAAAAACAAGGAAACTTGCGAATGTTAGGATCCATCTGGAGAGTCTTCCTGGCCTGATCAGAAATAAGTTTCTGTTCTTGAGTTTACTGCGCTTATTAACTATGTTGCCGGTGAGGGGAATAAACTGACTGCGCTTGACAAGTTTGTGACAGTTTGTTGTGCACTCGGCAACTTGTGTGCCCGAACAGTGGAAGAATTAAGGAACCGGAGCGAGGAAAATGAGGACGGCAGACACAAAGTACCATCTGCAGCTGCAGGTACCACTGGGCTGTATCGAATGTTATCATGGTTGGACACAGTGTGCGTTACTTTCTTTCAGTTTGTCATAGCATATGCACGCAGTTATATACAGGAACCACTGTAAAGACAGACATGAGCATGCAAGTTATAGAGGCATTGGAGGCATTGGAGAATTGTGTTGTGGCAAACAAGCGACTCTATGCATTACAAACAGGAAAAGAGCAGCTCGAAGTGTCCGAAGCCGCATTCGAAAGTTCTCAGGCGAAAATGCGCCTGTACACTGGGATGACAAACCTTGCTGCTTTATTTGCTGTGTTCGAGGCCCCAGCAAGCTTTTATTCCACACAATGTAAATAATAAACTAACTATGTTCCAAGAATTTATTGTATTCATGATGAAGCTTCAGTTAAACCTGCAAAATTCTGACGTCGGGTTTCGCTTTAACATTTGAGAAAGAAAAAAAAAACCGCTTTCAGCAGATGAGGTGCAAAGCAAAAGGAAGCTTGAAAATGTAAGAATTCATGTGGAGAGAGTAACTGAACTCACTAGAAATATGTTTGTTTTTCTGAAGTCTGTCATTTTATTACGTTGCGTGCAGGCCAGGAAGTGTGGTCACACCAGTCGACAAAATTTTAACTGTTTGTGGTGTCCTGTCAAACTTGCTGCTCCCAAAGACGCGTCTAAGAGCAGGCGTTCGCCAGAGTAGATGAGTGATTGTAAATCCATTTCCATCGTGTCCGAGTAGAGCAATTTCGGAATCTGGTCTCGCCATTGGTAGTCATTTCCCGGCAGGTCACCGGACCGTTCTCGAATTCGGTTCACTCCTGTTGCAGCGTCGAGACGCTCTTCCATGTGTAGAGCTTTACGCACAAGTCCTCCCTTCCTTCATAAGGCGAACATTTCTTTCATAACAATTCCTTCATAAGGCGAAATGATAACGTTGACCTTTATTTAACCTGCATACTGCACTCATCGGAAATGAACTGATTTGATAAGGGTTTAGTCGGGTAACGTAATAAAGCCGAGGATGAAAAAACGAGACTCCGCAAAGCCCACCATAATAATGTGCTCGGCCAACGCACAGATTGGTATCTTTCTTCCGTGTAGTCGCGTGTGCCCCCTTCGAAGCACAGTGCGCAAGGGGAGCGTTATGAAATAGCCGCTCACAGGAACAGCCCGTAATGATATGCGCCAAAAAGAGCGGGAGGAAGCCAAACACGATTTGTTCTTCAGCCATGAAAGAAGCGGAGTAAGCGAGCCAAGCGGTGACAAATGACATCTGTTGCCGTCATCACCACCATGCCACAGCCATGCCCTTCCAGTATACATGCCTCGAACAATTTCCCCAGGGAATGTAGGGTCCGAAGCACCACCCCTACGTCTCATGTGTTTATTTTCTCCTCATTTCTGTCACCCGCAAGCTGGAGCGACTTTGATTTCCTGATATCTGTAGCTTTTGCATCCATTCGATGAAGGTGCTGATACTTTCGCGAAATGTATATGGTCTAATCTCCTGGTAGTATTTTCACTCCTGCCTCCACGTTTTGAATGGTTTTCCTGGCCAACAAGCTGGCAGTTGTAAGCTTCAGGGCTCCTAACGTATTTGTCTGCTACTCGTAACAACGAAACCACCCCGCTCTCCTTCTGTTTATGACGCGGATGCCAGGCTTGTATCCGCTTCGGTGGTGAATGAACGTCGTGAAGAAGAAGGTTGTTCCGAAGAAGACGTCGCTTCCTTCCTTCCTGTTTCCCTCGTGGGAACAAAATCATCCGCAGGTGCTGACATAGCTACCCATGCAATGGGGAAAAATCGGTTAATTGGACACGGAGGAGTAGCCGCAGCACGATTGAAAGCGTAATCTTGAACCAAGGGCGCCCGCCTGTCTTTCGCCTTGCTCATGCATGGGCTCAACAAAGGGAGTCACGTGAACAGGCTTCGAGCTTGGGTGGCCTTCACATCTGCAGTCACCAGGACTTGGGCAGACACACCAGAAGAACCCAACAATCCTGTCACAAATGTCTGGCTCGGTGGCTGAGAGAGATGTCAAGCATCTGCCGAAGATGTGCGCGGGCACAACCGACCACTCAAGTGGATGTACTGAGAGAGGCTGCTCTCTCCTGTTGGATAAGCAAGACTAGACTACCATTCCTCTGGGTGCACGACATCGCGTGCTACCAGCCTTTAATAAAGTTATGCACAAAACTTAACTTTTGTCTCTTTATTATATACCTGCCTAACAACTCTACATTCAATCCCCTTGCGTTCCTTACTGCCTTTGAAATTCATGTCTACCTCTTCCCTCACATGCCTAACTTTTTCTCTTACAGTTCCTCTGCCTTTTTTCATATGTCCTACGGCATAATAACGAATTGAAAAAGTAAAAAAAAATACCCCTACAAAACGGCGGGAAACAAGTTCATACAACCGACACTGCATGTAGCTTATCGCGCGCACAGTGCGCTTGCAAAAATTTCATCCACTTTTCTCGAGAATTCCACGAGGACTAAAGGCTCTAGCTCACTTGCCTCTGCCAGCAGTTATGGATATTATGATGTGGTGAAGATTCCACCTACCACATCTTCCAGACTCAGCGAGAGGGCCTGTGTCGGTTCCCACGTTTGTATATAGAACTTCATGGCAAGCAAGGGTAAGAAAATGCGAACTTTTTCTATTGTAAACCGCTTGTTCTAATTGTGCGCTAACCACCGTCAACAACCTTTTTGCTAGGCAGTAATATTCAGAGTTTTCCCGCCCAACAGTTCAAGATCAGTTATTGTGCACAAGATTGGGTCGGGGGTAACGTGACGGGTTATTTGTTCTTTACCTATTTCTGAACAACTCGAGTGCGAAATCCACTCATTATACCTCCGTTTACGAGTCAGGCCTTTACGCCCAAAGTTCCTACTCATGACTGGGCAGCCAGATCTCTAGGTAGTGTAATAAAACCTCCTTCACATGGCCCTGCCTAACCGGTCGTACCGGACGGACCACAGTCGAAAATATGTGAAGTGCGGAAAGATGAATAATTTAAAAATACGGTTACACACTTTAGGAGTACCGTCGTGGAATACATTCTTCTGCGATTGCTCGTACTATTTCTGCGTGCTGTTCAGTAAATTGCAAAGCACGACTTGCAAACACACACACACACACACATACACACACACACCACACACACACGCGCGCGCGCGCGCGCGCGCACACACGCACACACGCACACACATGAATCACCTATACTTTTGCGTTGCGCGAGGGAACCCTGGTGTGATGCGACACATCGGGGGGTTCAACGAAGTAGTCAAAGCAAGGTCACGTCAGTGCGAGAGCGAGCGCTTGACTGAACCATCGTGGACTGAACCGCCGCGGCGCGATACCCGCTTTATAATCACAGCGATTGAAGGATCGGAGACAACGGAGGAGAGTCGCGCATGCGCGCACTTGCGCGCACTGGAGCAGTTGTTAACGCAGCGAAGTGGGCGCCAAACAAGTGCGCCAGCTGTGGTATGCTAATGAGCCTGAGTGAGAGTGTTGCACACAGCTGTGGGAGAGAAGAACAGAGGAGGGATGCAGGCGGACGCTGCGACGACGACGCAGGAGGGACAAGCCCGAGAGCAAGAGATGCGTCGCATCCTAAAACTATCCTCTCTGAGGCTGCGGGGTTGTGGATATGAAACATGGCAACTAAAAAAAGCACGCGTACGGCTTACCGTCGGTTTCCCCATTACCTTCGCAGCTTCCGTTGTCAGCACATTTGAGGGACATATCATGAAGCCATCCAGCCCAATGTCAGGCGCCTGAGCTAAGCTACATAGGTAAATTAAAACGAGTTAGAATTAAACGGACACTCGTACTATGGTACGCACATTCAGTAAAAAATTAAAGCCGTTTTACTCTACGTGAAGGTTGTCGAGTGCCGAGCAGTGATTCGCCAAAGGGACTGTGGCATCCCGTCTTGACTAGTTTCAGTATCAGCCTGGTGGCGATACCGAAAGTCATCAAGAGAGGACACCGAAATCCGCGACATTGCCTATAAAGAGACACGTACTGAATGGAGTTTTTATTAATTTGAGGTAATTAGACGCGTTACTCCTTTATTTGTTTTACACTATTGTGTACTTATTTGCGGCCTAGCAACAGCACCTTCCTTGCAAACGGGGCAACGCAAAGATCACCCTCAAGTTTTTGCATATAAGGTACGTATGCCTTTGTTGCGTAATGGGATTGACATTGGCTTCGTAACGTGAGGGGCCAAGGTTAGAAACTGGCCAGGGGAAGCGGTTATCGTTTCGAAGCGCCTGTTTTGCTGCCTGACGGCGTGACTACGGTGGCCAGATACCGTGAACCCGAACGAGCTATGACGACAAGACGGGCTTTGAAGCAGTCCGCACTGACTGAAAACGCTAACGAAATAGAAGAGCACAGACGATGTGATGTCCTATGCGCATAATCTTAAATTAAAGGTCATTCTTCGGTAAAAATATGCCGGTCTTGGTCAATAACGGGCACTGACATATCAGTTTATAGCGGGAAGTCGGGTTCTCATGGTAAAGCGAATGGACACTTTTTGGTCGTTAACTTGAAATTGAGTTTATGTTCGTTCTAACTTTATTAAAGCACACAGCAGCCGCGACGGGATGTGAGCCATAACAGCAAGGAATCTAAAACAAAATTTCGAGGACGCCTGCCTCCAACCACAAGTCATATTCGGGGTGGCTATAAGGTGGGCTGCTGTTATTTATTACTGGTTACCTGTGTCCTAATACAAACATGGGCCGCAAATCCTTGACAACATAAAAAAAACTTATTAACAAAACAATAAATTCTTATTAATCAGTTAAGTAACAGTTGCACAATTTCTTTTGCTGTAAATGTTAACGTGGCAGTGCTACGACCTGGCATCGGTGGCATATACGTTTCTCTCATAATTCATGAAATGAACATAACTTGAAAAGTGGGGTCGTATACACCATGTAAGAAAAGCCGATGATACAAAATATACATGCGCTCTCCGTTATGTTGCAATTCTAAGCATGCATTACCTGTTTGTGTTTGTCTGTACTTTAAAAAAAGGCCCAGTTCGCGAACACGCCCTTTCCTTTGCATGCCTGATTTCTCCCTACCACACGATCTCATCAATATGCCACTCCGTGGGTCGGAGAGTCAGCAGTGCTACCGGAAGCAGCGTAAAACAGCCTATGAATATACGGAAACTGCAAGGGGGAAAGTGTAACCCGGAATGCTAATTCGATTTGTCTTCCGCCAACGAAACCCGCAGTTCACTCAAGTCGCGCCGTCGGCTGCGCTCTTTCACAGCGGTGGCCTCCGTCTCGGATGTGATGTCAACAGCGTTGTTTTATCGTTTAAGGTAGCAGTGCGACGAGCGTACAGAATTCACAAACTACACTCGTGGGCCTTGTTAGCTTCCATAAGTAACGATCCTGTCGGGGAAGTTGGTCGAGGTGGGGGAGAGTGGTGGTGGAGCACCGTGGCTACAGGGATACCGTGGAGTACCGTGGAGCTACCGGGATAAGACTTCCGAGCGCTGTGCGCGGGTTGAAGGCACGGTGTTACGGCGAGCGGTAGCCAAACACAAACACGACTCCCGGGGGAGAGCTTCGCGAGGAAATAAGGACGCGCTCATGACGTGATTTCGGAGGTTTGACTTGACGCCTGCGCTCATTACGCGAGGCGAGACTAGCCGGCACGCTACAAACAAGATTTAAAACGGTGGACGAAGAGTTCATAGACACTTAGAAGAATAAAGAACAGTGTGATTTTGTTGGTATAAAACCTTGCGACCCCCTTCAATCCCCCCACCCCCTAAAGGGAAGAAATTCACACGGAAGTAGGGAAAAAGGATGTCGAGGGTATAATTTGCGCTAAAAAAAGCTGGCTACGTATTGGCGAAACAGTGAAAGTAAAGCTTACCTATAGGTCATGCAGTTGCATAAAGATGTTGGGAACGATAAAAAAAGATTGCGGTCAAGTTGCACGGGAAGATGTCTGGCAGGACTCTAAAATCTAGAAGTTGTTTTTATCCTTGGTGAACTTTCGTTTCTATCATGAGCGTGTGTAATCTACCCGTCTATAGTCAGAAGGTAGTGTACTGGGACACACGTTTGTGCAGATTAGAACCATTTTTTTGCCTAGCGTATTTCTCGCAGGAGTCCGACATTCTAAAAATTCTGCGTTGAAACAACTTCTGAACATCGCGTTTGGTACGAGTATCCTGCTGATCTAGAAATAGTTGGCTAACGCTGCGCTACCACAACATCTCCCAAAACAATGATAGGAACTTCGACTAGCATCTGGTGACGAAGCCAGGACAATGCAGTATACAGTGCAGGCTAGCGCTAATGCTCGAGCTGGCTGTGAGATGGCGAGTTCTTAGTAACGAATTACCCCTTCAGAAACACAGCCGACCCGGGACACCTTTGCACGAACGGGAAATCAGTACTGTAAGCCAGCTTTTATTGTATCGCCTGTGCGGTGGGGCCGTGGCGCTGCGCTTATAACGACAGGACAGAATGGGTTACCAGGAAACGATGTGTTCGAAGCCGGAGGCGACTCCGGAAGCATCGGGAGCGCCCACTTGAAAAACAAAGGAGGCGAATTAAGAAACGGCGCATGTAAAGTGTTGGAGGCACGCCAGCAGAATCGCCTGTGGTGATTTTCCTGATCCAGGATCATTTGCATTGTAAAGGATACATGTCCCCCAGGAAGCACGAACTTGCCACAGAGAACGTTGCCACACGAATGTGGTGATGAAAGATCCGAATCCAAGACATGTACTTCATGAGCCCACGGATTGTAATTAGCGCAATTCTACATCATCCAAAAGTATTGCAGCCGAGGGTTATGAACTGCCCTGAAATATAGCAAAATACCAAAGTTTGCAGTTCTACAAGCTTTCAACTCCACAGCGACATCCCACGTACCTCCATTAAAGGTCCATCTTGTGGTTATGCGCTTCCTGATTGCTGTTACTGATGTTCACGTGCGTAAAAAAGAAAGCAAGCTCGCTATAATGAATGGGGACCGTGTAAGGCTACCCTTCACTTCTACCAAATATTCCAGTAGAGAAGCCGCAAAGTAGGCAACTTATAATCTCCACCCATAATACTTAAAAAATGCCTTCGGGAAGCAGTATGTAAGATCTCAGCGCGAAAGCAGTGTACGGTACAAAACGACATGGAGATTGGGGTTCATAGGAGAGCTCGCGTGGTCTTCGCTTCATCCCAGCATCTCGCCCAATATCACACGTGGATAATCGATAAGCGGGTTCTGAAACGCAAATGCTCAGAATATTTATCTTGCGTCCCTTAGACGCAATCCGCAATTTCTGTTTATGGGTACAGCTCCCGCAGTCTGGATATGCGCCACGCGCCTAAATTCTCTTTGTAGACAAGATAGAAACACATTCAACTGTCCCTTGTTCTTTTCTAGCCCCCTACGTTACGACAACCTAGGTGAATAAACAGAAGGCAGGTGTTTACACGCAAGCCGTACCATCGCCTGATGTCCTCCTCGGTAGGGAGTGAACGGAGCAAACAACGTGTCATCACTTTCCTTCTATCGTCGACTACAAGCCACTTACTACCACTGTGGGACCATCCCGTGTTCACCCACCCCAATGAAAGACACATCGCCGCGGAGCAGTGTCGAGCGTGAGTGTCGGGCAGCGAGGAACGCGCAAGTGCACTCGTCGCTATGCCAACAACGTCCATTAGAGCCGGGAAGAGGTGATGAAGCAGTCCTGTGCGTCCCTTTCCTCTGCAAATATCCTTGGGCGTCAGCTAACAAGCCCGCGTGGTATGCATGTCCAGTGTGCATATGAAGGAGCTTCGTCTCTTAAACCGCCACTGATGTTTGGCTTTGGGCTAACCACAGAGTGCGAGGACGGGGGACGAAGGCTGCGTGTTTGAACCAGAGCGCCGTATACATTGGAGGATATGTTTAAATAGCTAGAGGGGGATATAATTCTTATGTTTCTGCGAGGAAGCTCTGAACGGCACTAGGTGCAGTCAAAGAGCCCCTAGTTGTCATGCAACAAAGTGGTAGAACAAATAAAAAATGAAGATATCATCAAAAATTACCGCCTCGAACGCCGCATCTTAACACCGCTCAACGACAACTTGACTATGGAAGAAGCCACCATCTACCGCCGCCTTGAAACGAACACATACCTGTACGGCACTCTCCTCCAAGCCATCCACCCCACACTCTAGGATATAATCTGGGCGTGCTCCCACAAACCATCCCTAACCTCCCCACCTTACCCCCCCCCCCCCCCCCCGTCCACCCCGCCCCCTCCTCCAACAATGAGCAGTGGGAAGGCATGATAGCCAGCCCGGACCCCGGCGATCAGCTTAGGCTGGCCGAAAGGGCCAGCCAAGCAGCGACTGGCCAGGGACTTCTGGACTAAGAAGACCCCCGTTGCCACTACTCCAGAACAAATATAAAAATAAAGTTTATTCCTCCCCCTCCTCCTTCTTCCAGTTGTGGCAATGCAACTGTGCTTCTGATTGCGCTGCCACCCACCATTTCCCTAACAGAAAAAAAGTAGGCGCAAAAAAGTATAATTTGCCGTTCTGCACGTAATCTGCACGCCGTTCTGCCTCTAAAACAGGCCCGCCATTGCCAATGATGGACCATAACGGCTTTCTCATGTAAGCTTGTCGTTCCGTGTTTAGTTTGTGTATTTACGCAAGCTTATTGCCTTTATGTGAACGGGGAGGTTAGTCTCAAATTTATAGAGTTGATATGCTTACTTAGGGTGTATGGCTTTTAAATAGAGGCTTTAGTAATCTCGTCGAGCGGTTTCGCCATCACGGTAAATTTGACCTTCATTTGACCGTAGCTGCGCTGTACCCTAGGCAACTTATCGCGTGATTCGCCGGCCAACCTCCGCCAACGGCCGCGTTCGCCGTCTCCGCCGCCGCTGCCGGGATTGGCGCATGCGCTCTCCGCAGCTGGTTCGGGCCGGACCACGTGACGCACTGCGTGGACGCGAGCTCTGCCATGAATAAATGAGTTATACAGGAGGCTATGTTGTTGTTGTTTCACGTCTTTATTTCACTTAAATTGCTATGAGCGAGGCCGGGTCGCCTTACCTGGGTGTTGCGCGGAAGCTGGGGGCTTTGAGCCGTCGTCCGCAAGTGGCGTCTGACCACCCCGCCGATATCGGCCGGCGAGCCGTTCGGCTAGGAAAATGCCGGAAGCGGGACCACAACCGTAGACAAAGGCAGCAAGAAAATAGTGCTCACGAATACGATTGCAGAACAATATCCTAGAACGCGGCGGCGAGAGGAGAGGGAGAGAGGCGCGCCCGTGCCACCGAATGTGAAAGCCATGTCGGGCCCAATCCAGCGTCCCGGGAAGCGTAACGAAGCCGCGGCACCGAGTGCGCAAGCGTCAAGTCACGCCAATCCTGCGGTGAGGGAGGAGGAATGGGCCACATACGGCGCCAAGCACAAGAGAGAGGTCAAGACGGAGACGATGCAGCGGTTCCCAAATAATCTGGTTGATCCTTCTTTCATAGGAATTGGTAAAACACGAAAGTGAAATGCGTCTTCACAGGAGCATTAGAATGTTTATGTGCGTCGGTATGAAGTTGCGCATCGGTATTTATATTTCGTTGGTATGGCACCGTTAGAAGCATCAACATTAATTGGACACTGATTACCACGCCCCGGAGCATTGCGTAATCCAATTGAAGCCCCAGGCGCTAGCAAACCGTGCGAACGAAACCGAACGAGTGTCTCAGCGAATCGTTTGGTGAAGTCACGGTCCTGCTAGAGCGAAAGGAGCAGGATTGGCGGATCGGCGGCAGTCTTGTGGTGTGCTTGGCGAGCGACGCCCTGCTTGCGGGTCGCTTCGGCGAAGGGGCGACCATATTGGTCCTGCGCCGTGGCGTGTATGCCAGACGCTTGCGTTGCGACGAGCTCAGCTTGTGGAATGCGGCGGCGGCGGTGTTCCACAAGCTGAGCGGCGTTCCACATAGGACGCCGACGGGATAAACACAGCAGCCTTCCGCTGCTATACGCTGCTCTATCGAGGCGCCAATAATCGCGCTTATTAGCATCATGACGCACTACTTCGCTTCACCTCTCCTAGACAGCAGCACCATCTGAATGGAGAAGTTAGAGGGAAGGACATAAGGCCGCGTTCATTCAGCTATCCGGGCTTGGCTTCATGGCTCAGATAGCAGAGCGCTTCACATCTCCCGTTGCGCCTAGACTGATCATGGGCTCTAATCTTAGCGCCGCCGCGCCAATGGAACTATTTCTGGTAATGTCATTTCCGTGACGGATATTACCCCGGTGAGGTCTGTGTACCCCGGCATTAAACACTTTCGTCTTAAAACTTATCTAAAATGTGATGCAAACTGTTCTCGTGCTGCCGTACCGTGGAGTCGACCAATACTGATTCACTGGACACCCATTTTCTCAAAGTTGAACGATCAGTGAATTTTTCTTCCTATGCCAGCTTTTGGTCGTTTGGTTGCCAGAATTTACATCTCCACGGCACCCGTCAACCACAAGAAGAGTAAATGCATTTAAACGCGCTTCACGTAATGCCTAAAATGCCGCAAATTCTAGTACAACAGGCGGTATCCTAATTCTGTGAAAAGAATACAAAAGCTCAACGTGTTACACAACCTGGCAGTGTAACACAGGAATCCCTTACAGTGCTTACACCATGGCTGGGCGGATGTGGTCCGCGCACTTACGCTACAGCAACATCGGATAGCGTCATCATCATGGACCGCACAGAAATACTGCCGACGGCACCGCACAAAGACATTCTGCGCCAATACCCCCCCCCCCCCTCCTCCCTCCCCTTAAAAAATAAGGCTAAGCCCGGCGCAACAACGCTATAATAATGGCGGTGGTAAACAATCAGCAGTGTATCGAAAGGAGGTGTCTGGTGCCGCAATTCACCCTGTGACCTATCCCCCACAGCGCTTCTCCTAAGCAATCAAGAGACATTTTGCAGCCGTTTTTAAACCTGCCCGTGACAAATTCCAAGGGCAATCAAAGGCTAGGGACGGGAGCGAGGAGGACGTCGCCTAACGGGTCCTAGGGTCGATAGATACGGGTCCCGTTCGAAGCAGTCGCGGCCGTAAAGGCCCGGTAATGAATGTCGTACGCTTAGGGGTGTAACAAGGCGAAAGAAATAAAAAAAAAACAGTTGCCCGGGAATCCCAAAAAGGTCTAAGTTGTGTCGTGGCCGAATTCTAGTACAAACAAATATCTTCCAAGGTTGTTAGCGGCCTGGTGTCTGTTTCGTTGTAGAAAATAAAATAAATAGGCTAAAAGGACTTAGCTCAGAAATGAAAAAAGATAAATTGCACGTCCCTCGAATTCTTAAGGAGCATTCGTCTTTATCTAGGCTCGCAGATCAGCTAAAAAGTGCTTGCCCTCGTGCATTCTCCTGCTTTCTTTAACTTGCTTTATCCATTAAACACCGCTTGCCGCTATAAAGCTTTGATTGTAGGAAATATCTTAGTGGGAATTTACGGAGGCTTCTTAATAGAGGAATACTACGGGGACTTAGGCAACTAGGTTCGCAAAGCAAGCGCATGCCAGCGCAGAGTTTACTTCCTTTCATCGCCACAAAATGGCAGTTTTAGTTGTTTTTATAGCCGTAAACGTCGTGCTCACTCTTGCATGTTACTAGAAACGGGACTCTGGCCTACTCCGAGGAAGGTATTGCGGGACCACTATTCAGGACCCATTATTTTTCACAAAGAACAAGATTGAGCGTCCGCCCTCTCTACGTTTCCCGTTTTACTGCGGAGTAGTCCGACCGCCACTGTGTGTTACTGGCGTGTCTTTTACCCTGTTTATTACGTTGTACCATTAATATAGGTGGGAGGAGTCAGTAACCCGGCTAATGAGAACTCAGTAGTATTATTGGCTGTGACAATTCCTCGTGACGCACTCCCGCATAATTGTTTCCTTGTAACAAGGTACGTGTCAAATACTAAAATAAAATTTCTTCCACGGGTACGTAGCGAAACCGACAGTGATTGGAAACTTCCGCAGCAGTGTATTTTCGGTTGTCTTCAATGCTGTCTGTTTCTTTGGCCACCCCGAACCCCGCGGAAACTGATGGAAATTTGGTTCCCCTACCCTGTGAAGTAGTATACTAAAACAGGTATGCAACTCTTCTATAGTGTTCAGTGTTTTCCGTCCGTTCCTGCTGCGCCTTAGCCGGGAGGTACAACCAGTGTGGAACGCAACTGTAGTGGTGGGACTTTTTGATGCAAGTAGGTGTGCAAAAAGGAACTCTGAATGTTGGTTTACCTTAAATACCATGAGACATCATCGAGTCGATTAAAAATACGTAGAGCCCATACGCGATCGGTTGGAGATTTCAAAAGTCTTCAAGTTTACGCAAAATTCTTGATTAACCGAGTTCCAGTGAACGAGTTTTCATGCATTAAGTGCCCAGGAACATTTCACTTTAAAGATTTATTTGCTGTTCTTCTAAATTAATTCGAATGTGATTCAACAATATCATGTTCATTGCCTGCGAAATTTTGTCATTTGGTCAAGTTGATTTCCAGGTTTAAAGTGATTATTCAAGGGAAGCCGAGGGTGGACCGACTGATTGACTGTAGGGTTTAACGCGCCGACGCGACGCAGACGATGAGGCGCGCCGTAGTGGAGGGCTCCGGATTAATTTTGACCACCTGGGGATCTTTATCGTGCGCCGAAATCTCGTACACACGGGCATTTTTGCATTTCGCCTCCATCAGAAAAGCGGCCGCCGCGGCCGGGAATCGAACCCGCGACCTCGTGCTCAGTAGCGTAACGCCTTAGCCACTGAGCCACCGCGGCGGGTCGAGGGTGGACCAGTGACTGAGGTTTTACCCAAGGACTAAATTATTCGTTTATGTTTTTGGGTGTTTTTCCTGATAACAATAACGTATTATAAGGGCAGGTTACAGCGTAAGAAGGAAGCGTGCGCGATGTCATCAGTAACGCCGTGGTAAGAGCTCCACTGCTGTGTTTTCTTTCCCTCCTTTCTTTCGTACAACAGCGCCAGACCGAAGCTTAGTACATATTCAATTTCGTGCGCACTTCTAAGCATTTGCAGTTTCTTTTCGCCCCAGTTATTCTTGCTTATTTTCAGTCTGGCCTGGTTGGGCACACTTCCATAAGCTTCGTGTGTTCAAAGAAAGTCACAAGGAACTAAAACTGGCCGTTGGTAGCCCGGTGCAAAAAATATGCACAACGGAGTATTTAACGCGTAGAATAATTTCCGTTGACTATTACTCGCGCATTGCCGTAGCGCCCGTCAGAAGAAAGCCAGCCATAGCGTCAACGAGACAATGTTTTCTAAATGAGCGGGAAACCTAACGAGAACGACATCCCGGCGGCCATGACGCTTAACTGTGAGGCAGGCACTACCGACGCTATTCTTGACTCGTACAGAGTTCATTAATTTAGGCCGGGAGAAATAAAGAACATAGCTCGATCCCTGACGAGACCCTCGAGACCAGAGGTCCATGCTCCGCAGTAGCGCGTACCACGGCGGCGACGTGAAGTGATTAACCACAACAGCGACGAAAAAAGGTCGAACACCCTTTCGCTTTTACAATTTACGCCGCTCCTTTCGTTTTTTTTTTTATTCCTCCTTTCCTCCTTCCATCTCGTTTTCTTCTCGGCATTTATGCACTATTCTTAGAACCGCAGCCTGTAGTCTTTAAAAAGGCAAGCAATGAACCTGTTAGGCTACAATGCAGCGGTTAATCTTGTTCTAATGGAAAGGTTACTGGATAAGCAAATGAGAGGCATAGCGTGTCGCTGAAGCTTCCCAGTACACGCGTGGTATAAGCACCTGCAGACGGCGAAATAGCCAGTGGCCGTCCGGAATGTCCACGCCTACACTTATTATCATACAGGCCGCCAGGGAAACGTAATTAAACTGCATAAAAGAAAAGTACAAGCGCAGCTAAAATCTCGCACGACTGATTCTGCTTTGAAGAAAATTGTAAGCGCCGAAAATGTGAAACAACGGCATCGTGTTCACACAAAAGTAAGCACACATACATATACATACACATACGCAATTCTAGAACCACCGGAGTGTAGTGAGGGGGAAGTTAGTTTCTGGTTATTCCAGTTCTATGCTGCCCGTGGATATGGCGCAGTGCTGCGCAACGCGAGGGCTTGTGTTTGGTCCCGGCTGCAGTGGAAGAAATTAAGGAGACCTGAACAGAATTCGGCTCGTCAGCATAAATCGCACACCTGTAATCGTGCTGTCGCTGTCACCTCTGACTCCACCACGGTAATCAATATGATCGCGTACTTTCCTCAGCCGTCAGCAGGCGGTAAGCGTCGCTTCCGCGGCACTGGAGCCACGTCATAAATTTACATCGTTTGCCATGGCTTATAGCGATAGGCGTCCTAAGCCTGGCAAAATGTGCACAACCTGGGTGTCGAAGGTGATAGAAAAATTTCGGGGGAATGCAAATATGCTGCTCACTTTTCACGGCTAGAAGCAGAATCCTGCAGCGCCATAAAGAAGAGAAAAGCAATAAAAAAGCTGAAAATGGTTCGACATACGAACCGAGAAAACGGGCGGAAGGCCAGCGAGAGGCTTCGACCTAACTGCGACGGCACAACGACGAAAGCTCCCCATTTGACACTCACAACAGTCGATATCGAAACGGCGCTATCCCGAATGTGCTTCCCATTTGTATTTGCCCGTATCATTCTTTTTTTCTTTCGACATCAGCCATTTCAGGAGCCTCTTGGTTCGGCGTAAGACGGACAAGACACTTTTGATTTTTCTCAGCCGTTTCAGATATGGCTGGGTAGACGGGAACGGTGCGCGACACGAGGATAGGGTTGAGGGAAAGATCAGCGCGATACAACGAAAAAGTCTCACTACTCGGTCGTCATTTCGGGGGTGATGAGTTTCATTAAACAAAAGAAACGCCTGTCAGCTGCGGCAGGAGTCAGGTCTGACTAAGAGGTCCCTTCGGGAGTGATAGTGCGGTGAGTGACAATTATACTGTCTATTGATTTTGGAAATCTTGAAATGCCGATATCAATCTGCTATTTTATCTGAGTGACCTAGGCTAACTTTCTAAACATGATTTCTTCATAAAATATGGAATGAATGCTTCATATTGTCACGGGACATTTAAGTGGGCAATACCCCACAGCGCCATGGCCAAAGAAAACCGACGACGACGACGACGAACCGGGCTGGTGTAGCTTGCGCTGTATATCTGATGGCCGCCATGTAAATAATGTAAATAGATTGTTCGCGTTCCTCATGATTCAAGTCATCTGATCTGCCTCCACGTAACAATTTCGTATTAAAGTATTGCTAAGATCACAATTGTCACTAACCAGAGCAATGAAAAACACTATTTTTGAGTGGTTGCTGACATATCCGTTAATTGAATTGGGTCAGTGCCTAAGATGCTGCGCCGCTACACAGTACAAGGTTCTGGGTTTGATCCACTCCTTTCCGGGCGAAGGAGAATAAAAATAACGCTTGTGTGTCCAGATTTCACCCCACTACGGCGTAACTCACAACCTATGTGTAGCTTCGGTGCATAAAGCTCTAATAAGAATGTAGGGTTGCTGGCATGTACCGCTTCGGGGCTTTTTTTTTCAGCTAAAGACTACATGGACTACCTGTAGTCAACTTGAAAGGTCCACTCACCATGCAAGCCTGTACCGCAGGACAATTTTGTCACGAGCGTTAAAATAGCGCGGGAAAACTAGTTCCTTTACGAAAACAATGAAGGGCTTTTAAACACTTCCTTCTGTTGGTGTGTAACTTATTTTAGTCAGAATCAGCATATTTTATTCGTGGGGCTTCACAGCCTGCACACGTAGATCGTGTAGGTTGTGCTTACGCAATGTACGCACATCTCTCGCGAAAGCCGTGTGGTATGTCTGTACAGGTTTCGGCAGTATTTTGCTTTTATACGTCACCCATCGATGGAAAAAAAGTTACGCATTGAGAATTAGAGGTAATTATTTGTTTTTAAAGGAAATTGCGGAAGAGGATAGAATTAGAGCGTATTTATACACCTGCAAGCGCACCCGCACTCCCTAAGCACACAAAAACGCAACACGCGCCCCGCACGTACGTGAGCTTGTGTGGGGTGCGGGGGGGAGGGGGGGGGGGGGGGAAGGGGAGTTGTACCCGCGATGCTGGAAACTGTTAACTGAGTACAAAAACTGGCAATTATACCAGCGTAACGTCATCCGGCGTTATCAGCATCGTAATTATGTGCATTCCACAGGAACAAAAGTATAGAAATCAGTAACAGCACTGCTATTATAAAACAAACCAAATTTTCTAGCATACCAGCATTCAACTTAAACGTAAAAAGGGGCGCAGATGGTAAACTTATTAGGCAAAAAACACCTTCTCATTTGAACAGACCCAAGAGGTATTTAGGGGACCACGAAAAACAGTCGGATTGTCGTAATTCAGAGAAATCCTGAACTTAAATTTTCCGCATTGGTAAATATAACCGTGACTCACGTACTATCCGGGCGCCGCCGAAGACTGAATAAAACTGCAGGAAGAAAAAGCAGGTAGAAAAAATGCAAAGAATTATCTTTGGGGAATTCGCGTCATATACATCCGTTAACGGTTAGAACTCTAAGCAGGCGCGGGCCCTGTTTAAGCGACTAGGTCGAAGATGCAGCGAAAAAAAAAGAAGGAAATGAGGGGTGAACTGCGAGACAAGAAAAAAGGAGCGCAATAGCGTTCACAGTACCGTAGAGTGCCGCAAAGCTAATGTTGCGATGTTTAATATCTGCGGTCAAAAGCCGAGCACGCGGGGTGAGCACAACAACCTTCAGCAAGGGGAAGAAGATCGGTAAAAAAGGAGGGCAAATAAAACAGTCTCAAAACGGCTGAGGTAAAGAAAAATCTACTGACGCAACATTGGGGCACGAAGAAGCCGCGCGTCACGAAGCGGTGAAGATGAGGCGGTGTGCTACTTCTTTTATGCTGACAAGAATCAGCGAGGGAAAAAATTGATTTCAATACCTTGGAACTTCAGTTTCGAAGCGGCTTCTTTCTGCAGTATACACATCCGACGTCTTTATGGAGCTGCGCCTAATTGGCTGCGTGACGCGACAAAACAAGGTGGAAGGCACGCCAGCCTAACGTGCAAAGTTTCAGCGCCATGTGTCGTCGATGTCTTGCAATAGATCCCAAGAAGCAAGCGCTTGCCTGAAGGACGCTTGCCTGAAGCCGCGAACTTCTTTCCGTTAGCAGGACTAGTAAAGGCACACTGGAGAGGCTACCACTGAAGCGTCGTCAATTTGTCATTTGAATCTTAGTCATTCGAATCTAGTCAACTGCTTCATACTGCTCAGTCATTAGTACAAGCGTGACCTGAGTTTAAGGTGTCAAGCAGAGTAGATTAGAAAAATTACGGTTTGAACAACTTCGCTATTTCGATCCTTACAGCTCTTTCAGCAGAATAAGATCAGGTTAGATATAAATAGACTTGGTCGCACAAAGAGCAGAGGTAGTTCCCCTAGACCGTAGGCGTTTCTTCACAACGCAGTGGCCCTGACTGACGCGTGAGGATCATGTCAAGCACGCCGATTTGTAGCGCGGCAGATAGTTATGCATACCCGTGGGGAAAGTGCTCTACAGCAATCCGCACAAGATAAGGCGGTCGTTAGTCTTCCAGGATCGAGTGCCAGATGGTGCCAAACCTGCAAGATCAAAATCACAATGCACTCTACTTGTGTACTGATCAGATATAAATCACTGAGTATACAGGAGTGCGTACCCAAGCGAGGGACTAAACGGAGACTTCCTGCTGAGACACGTAAACACTTATACTTCAAGCATGGGCCTGCGTGATCGGACGAATGTAGAAACTAGAAGTAAAGTAAAAAGAAAAAAGAAACGCTGCGTATGTTTGCAGTATATATAGTAAGGTGAAAGAAAATCACCTTCAAATTAAAATTATAACTACACAGAATGTTTAATGAAGTAGCAAGCTGTGAACTCTCAGATCACACACCGACCAACGTGAACTGTTTGTTTTCTGCACTTAGCTAGTGACAAGTTAGGATTAGAGGCGGCCAACTAGAATAGTTAACTCCTAGAAAAGCCCTAAGTTATTAAGCACGTCAGTGTAAAAAAGAGTTATCCAGGACTACGACAACCGCTCATTTAGCGCAACATCACATCAAGGAGGAAAAGAAAAAAAAAACGCGCCAAAAAAGACAAAAGGTAAGGCGCCTTGTTCCCTACAGCGAAGCCGTGCGCATACGGTTTAGGTCGCAAAACAAATCCTCGCCAGCACAAGCGCAACAACTCACCACAGTCGCCGTCCGTGGAGCCACCATCCAGAACCACTAAAACACCTAGTCTCGCAAAGGCGGTGCCCCGACAGATGGCGTACGAGCAGAAGGGGAACGTTTTCACCGCTCCAAAAGTTTTTATTATATGCGAATGGGGCGCAATGAAGCTATCGCGTAAAAGGTTTAAAGTCGAAGCTTTTTTTTCTCTCTTGTGACTGAAGAAGGAACCAAAGACATGCAGTCAAAAATGTTCGCATCAAACTTAGATGTTTCGAATTGTTGGTTTTATTCTGCTGCGCCAACATTTGTTCGATATCTCGCCCACACACGTCTTTCTTGAATTATCCATTGCATGAGAACTAATTTGAGGTCACCTTTGAATTGAATATACCTGGGTTCGGCGCCATAACGTACCCACTTTTCATACTTCGGCAATATCACGTACCCACTCTTCATATTTCGCGGTGGTCTGCATACTGATCCGATCCCACGTCCTTTCTTTCACCGGCCCCCTTTTAACCTCGCTCTGCCTCCCCAGGTTTGTTTTCTATGTTTCAGAAAAAAACCTCAGAGAAAGGAAGCCGGCTGCAGCTGTTCCCTTGAAAAGCCGAGGACTTTAAAGCAAGCGAACATGCTTAGTTGGAACTCGATTTGCCTCGCCGTTATTTTTTCTCTAGTGAAGCCGGTTAAGATCTCAACGCAGGGCAAAAACGCTGTATTGCAAAGGGGGTTACAAAGGAGGCCGGGCGTAATAAAATTTCCAAATCCTCCTTGTAATATTCTGTACATCGACGAGCTGAGCATCGCTGCTTTTGCCGTTGAACCTTCGTTACGCGGAAACTCCTTACCCGTGCTTAATTCCTCCACATCTACTATTAATCCTGAAGCTCGTATTTGGGTTCTTTTTTTCTTGTTTGTTACGGTAAGGAATCAATCTGGTCCGTTCTGAAATGTTCCCTTTGCTGATCTCAAGATTAACTGAGCTGAAAAGTACCGGTGCAAGCAAAATCATACCTTTCTATTATCTAGCCTCTTCGGGACCCAATCAAGAAGTATCGGAAAGCTCCAGACCTTGCTCGCGTGTGCTTCGTGTACATTTAAACAAGCCCTGAACGCGGCGCACCAAAAATTATAGTGGCTGATTAACCCGTGCGTGCTTTTCCGCCTAGTACTAACGAGAAGACGAGCTAATATTAAAGTTTCAGTTGTTTATTTTACAGAAGGTATATATTAAGTAATGTTAAAGGAGCGCCGAACACACAAAAAACAACAGTAACAACAACAACAAAAACACCAGAAACACGGCTGGTTATTGTGTATTCATTTTTGTTGTCCCTTTTCTATGCGGTGATGCTCAACAGCGCCGATGAGAACCAACCGGCCCATGTTTGCGCTCTTATTGTACATGCTAAGTACGCCGAGGTAAACACATTCATTAGAGCTGCACCAAAGCTCTTGAAGATTACGGATTACCGACTTCCTCTCACTAGCTTTTGCGGGCAAAGTGCAGTTTGTTTACTCCTGCGTATAATGCGCTTCATCGCGCGTCGATTGCAGCTGTTGGAGGTGAAGTTCGCACAACATAAATGGATGGCGGTGAACTAGAACCTTCTCCTTGAAGTTAACTCAATGGGCTGTGTTGCGGGTGTGCTTGGCGAGCGACGTCCTGCTGGCAGACGCTTCGGCAAAGGTGCACTAGCGTCACTTCCGTGACGGATATGACGAATCTTGGCGTATCCCGGCATAAAACACTTTCACGTTAAAATATAAAACCCGAAAACGAACAACCGTAAGTGTAACGTACTCTTTGGTACTAAAGGTTGCTCCCCTGCAAGAAGACCGTGTGTGCAGGGGTGCACCCTTTACAGGCCGCTTGCTTCGTTGTACTGGCGTCATTTCCGTGACGGATAAGCCGTCTGTGAAATCTGTGTATCCCGGGATAAAAAAAGAACTTTCGTGTTTAAAAAAGACGATTGAAATATTGCTCGGATTTTCCGCTATACTGACGTTAATACTGCTAAAAAGGACTTCCTATGAGCCAAAAGTAAAAACAGAGTTATCAGCGCTTTAACTGCACTTAAGCATTCAAATTATGAGGTCTAACCGAACTTCCCTACAATCGCCCAGTCATGTTTCTTGGCGGTGGCTTCGGTCGGCGGCCACCAGTAGCACGAGCAAGATCCTGTGACGTCACAGAAAAACCACCGGAAAGTGGCTCGGTGGTCACCACTGCTTCACATGTTTTCTGGAATATGTCAGTTGTGAACCGGATAGAGTTATTAGGCTCATTTTTCGATTTTTCCGTGCCTGCTAGCCGTGCGCTATCAGCTGCGCTCATCAAGTGTCGGCGGAAATACGCCATCGCTGCCATCCGGAAGTTCGCACGGAGACAGCCAGATGCGAAGGCTCGCCTGAATCTGGAATACGCGCAGCACCAGCTGAAATGTGGAACGAAGGACAATGGTAGTACAGTCGAGACAAAAGAAAAGGTACACGAATGCAGCAGGCGCCGCACCTGTGCAGTGAGTTAACTCTACTCTTGGTCGGTGGTGGAATGCTCGGCAGACCGTCGCCAGCAGCGCCCGCAACGACATCATACCAAAGAGGCTCTCCCATCGTAACTAATGCCGGCACCAACATTGTGTCACATAACAAAAGCAGAGGCAAAATATTATCGGAAGTCTCTAAAGAAGCAAGGAATGGCTAGATGAAGAGCCCAAATAAAATAAAATGTCCCCTAGTAAAAAATAAAACCCACTGCTACCGCTTAATTACCCTAATTTGGAGCTACTTCTCACATTTTTTGTGGCTCTGTTGCCGCTGAAAGGTGTGTGGGGCAAAAGAATGATGGCACCGGGCGATGAAGAGAAAGAAAACCACCCAAAAATATTTCAGAATGTCTTCTCAGAGAACACAAAAGCAAGAAACCACGGCATGGCTCTACTGTGAAGCGTTAGAGCCGGTCTTACAATCACCAAAATACAAACAAATATTCAAAGAATTTGGCGACATTGTAAAACGCGCAACCAGAGAAAACCAAATATACACGTTTAGCAGCCCAGCACATCAGACAACCCTCAACCCCAATTTTCACGGTCACCTGAAATGTCCCGAAATCTGCGCTTTATAACACCTTTGTAGATATTAAGGAAGCAATGCTCTTAGCGCAAAGGAAGCGGCTGTGAAAAAAAGTTGGGGACGGCCTGTCGACTGTCCATGATGGACATGTCAGCAACCAAGCGAGTCCTCATAAAAACTTGCCAACTGAAATCACGTTATCCAAGCATAAACAGCGTCAGGTGAGAAGCCAGGATCAAATTCCTTCCATTTTAAAAACACGCCAAGACAGTATACACCAACCTTGAACGTTCTAGCGTACTCAGGAAACAGTCGTAGCAGTAGACTTGCTTTGGTAATCTTTGTGACCCCCCCCCCACATACACACACACATACAGGAACGGAAGAAGCGGAGATTGGAGCCATCCTCTTTGTAATCCAATTAGCGAAATTATCAAAGACAAGGACAAATATTATTAGTAGAGACTTTCATTACAGAATTTCAAACATCATTACAGACAGATTACCTAAGCGTTCCCGAAAGATTCTGCCATTTCCAAGGAAAGATGTTCCAATTACATGTACACCGTGACACAAGGGTATTCAAGGGACCGAGGTTGCTGACCAAGAAGCACGCGAACTCACTTACCACTGCTCCTTGCGACCATGTTTGCAACACTCCCCTCCCCTAAAAATACGGAGAACATCTCATCTTTCTGTATTTATGAACACGACCCTTCGCGTGCACAAAGAGCTCCAAGGCTGAAGAGTCGCAAACTCTGAGCTTGATACAAACTAATCTGTATATTCACAAATCCATTTGTGTGAAGATGCTTGGTAGCAAACATCCGACGGGAAATAAAACCGTGCTAAATGCGGTAAACACGCACCACCTTCACCAAAACTCCACTCATTACCAGGGGAGGACAACTCAGACATTGCACATTCCATTTCTGTGGAGAATGAGAGGCAGCCTGGACCAGCTCGTCCACGTCAAGATCAGCCTGAGGGTGCAGGGAACAAGCTGCTGCATCCGAAGCTCTGGACTTCGGGTCCACGTCTGTGCACACTCCCACTATTTCTTACTGAACAAAAGCCTTCTTTCAATCTCTCTCTAAGCAAAATTCGGAAGGTTCACACCGGTCACGACATGAAGGAATAAGTACTTTGAACCACTGACAGTGTCGCCTTTTCGCTGAAATTGACCAACACCAAGCAGTGGAACCTTTCACGCCCTCATCTTAAGCCACACAAGCGTACGGTGGCGTATGTCTGTCCTGGGCCACGGCGACATAAAACCATTGAGGCTAGTCTTGCACTCATGGCTGACCTTAGTGGAAGGAAAGCAGAAGTCCTAAATGCAGCAAATCCCTCTTAAACGCCCCTTCGGCGTCGATGTAACGCTATCGCGTCGTACATCTTAACACCTAAACGTAGATGTCACCACGATTTTTTTTGTTTTAAGTGTGGGACAAAATTGCTTTCCTTGTTATCGGGACAAAGCGGTCTATGTAATGAGCTAAACTTGTATCTGTCTTCATGGCCCCTTACTGGTGCCTCGGTCGCACGGTTATTTCTGTGGCCTTCTTCATATTACTCCAGCGACAAACACGCGTTTTCTACGTTTCAAAACTTCTTTTCCGCTGCAGCCGATACCACTGTGGCCGAAGATTGTGTCAGCTAGAATTGTACTGGGGACATGGCTTCTGTGGAGCACAGCTCGTTTTTCACAGGCGCCATTGCTGCGCATACACAAAGAACCGTATCTAAGCAGTAAAATTGAGCTTCATTGTGGAGTGAAATCGGGATTAAAAAATTGAAAGGTAAAGCTGCTACGACAAAAAAAACGCAGTTTCCAGTCAGTGTACTGTAAAAGCTGCACGCAAAGAAATACATAAATACGACGACATCAACAAAGCCACAAACACCGGGGACAAAGAAAAATGAAGGAAGCTCGCACTAACGCGTACGGCTTGAAGGTAGCGAAGCTGTACGCAGCCTTCACAACCATCTCGAAGGTCCACGACTGCAGCCGATTTGCTTCTCCTTCGCTGCCGCAAAATTGGCAAAGTGGTACCATTCTTCAAGTCTGGTGATGCACAGAACTCCCTTAATTATCTTCCCATATCATTGACTAGTGTCCCTTGCAAGCTGTTTGAACATATATCCTTTACTCAGCCTGGTTGCATTTCTTGAAAATAACTCCTTTTTTTTTGCACCATGCCAGCATGGATTTCGAAAGTCTTTTTCTTGTTAAACTCAGCCAATTTCTTTCACAAATGACCTTTTCTGTGCTCTTGATGATGGGCATTTCATTGATTGCATTTTTTTTGGACTTTTCCAAAGCATTTGACCTCGTCTCCCATCACCTGCTATGTCAAAAACTACGTAATTTAAACATCGAGCCCCGTTTTCTAGCCTGGATTAAAAACTTCTTAACCGACAGATCACAGTTTGTTACAGCCAATGATTACGATTAATCTTTCTGTCCAGTCACCTCCGGCGTACCCCAAGGTCCCGTGCTCGGCCCACTCTTTTTTTTCTAATTACATCAATGATCTGCCTAGCACCCTTACATCTCACATTAGATTATTTGCAGATGACTGCGTTTTATACAGAGTGATTTCTTCTACGGTTCATTCATTAACACTGCAATCTGACCTTAATGAAGTAACCAATTGGTGGACAACTGGCAAATGCGCTTAAATAATAACAAATCTAAAATGATGAGAATTTCGCGACGAAATAATCTCGCTGACACATTACCGTCACTATGCACGATTCAGGGACAACTTGAAATAGCTACTACTTACAAGTATCTAGGAGTACACATATCTAACAACTTATCCTGGGAAACCCATGTTAATTATATTATCAGCAATGCTAACTGAACACTGGGATATCTGCGACGTAATTTTTTATGGCTCCATCTAACTTAAAACTAGTTCTTTACCAGACACTAATCCGTCCTAAACTCGAGTATGCGTGTTCAGTGTGGGACCCAGCGCATGACTACCTTATTAACGACCTAGAATCCGTACAAAACCACAGTGCATGCTTTATCCTGTCTAATTATTCTCGCAAGGCCAGTATATCTTCAAGGCCAGTATATCTTCGTAGAAAGCTGTTACGGCTTAACCTGTTTCGTAAAATCCACCACTTCAATACACAGCTAAAAAATGAACTTCTTTCCAGTCCAGCATACATATCGTCGCGCATAGATCACCCTTTCAAAGTGAACATCCCTCATTGTCGTACTAATCTGCGTTTCCATTCCTGTCATACCTAAAGCATCCAGAACGATTGAACTGCAACCGCCAAGGCGTGATAGCTACGAGGTCCCCGATGCGTCGCGCAATTTACGCTCAGCCAATTGAACGACATTTATCTTTTGCTATAGTTAGTGTCGATCATGTGTTTATTGCTTTGTGTGTTTGTATAACTTATCTTCTCGTGGCATGGAAAATTTCTGTATTTTTCACAAAACCTGTAGTTCTGTGTGTTCCCCTAGCTTTTGGCCCTATGGCCTTACTTTGCAGTATTATTTTCTTATATATCTTGGCATATTTGCAAATTATTTACATACAATTTTCAGTGAGATGTTCTGTATTTGTATTTATGGCTTCGCATTTTTCCGATGCAAATTTGTAGTTTAGTTTTCCAAATTTTACCCCCCCCCCCAAAACCCAGTCCCTTCTGTAACGCCCAGGGAAATCATGGTCCCTCGGAAATAACTAAATAAGTACATATAATAATAAATAAATAAATAAATAAATAAATAAATAAAAATAAATAAATAAATAATATATAAAATGCACCTGACTCATCATTGTTGCTATAAGTGTGAGCCTTCTCCTCATTTTCCTGAAAGTACTATCATTGGGTAATCACCTGGAAGGGAGCGTACGCTATGAGCCTGTCTTTCCCGTTCCGAGCACGGTTGCCACGATTACCGGCGAACGTTTTGGGTTCTTTTTTTTTGTGCTAACTTGGTAATCTTGGACAAAACAGTGTGCAGGGGACGCTGGGCGATCATCGCGAGGCACGCATGAGTGCTAGGCATTTTCTTGGGTTTGTTGACTGCCGGGTGGTCACCGCGAGGCCCGGTCACGTGTGCGCGCTCGGCAAATTCTTGGTATTTTTAACTGCAGACACGAAAAATTACGATTTGCTAAACAGCTTCGCTGTTGAAAAGACATTCGCAACGGGTAGTTCTAAGGTAAGTGACAATGGCACAAGAGAAAAACATGCAGTACAAGTGCAGTCTACATTTCGCATTCGCTGCTTTCCTTTGCGGATCCCGCCTTCTTTCCTCTCCCGCTGTCCACGCGGTCACAGCGAGAACGTAAACAAAGAAGCCGTTTCTTGACGTGTTCTTCTGTCCTTCGGTATGGCGGCCCCTCAGCGACAACACCCGGTGGGTCCGTGCTACCACTAAGCACATGTATTCGTGGTTTCTGGCGACGTGTACACTTACGACCGAACAAACAGAAACACACGGCAAACAGAATGCAAAAACGATAGAGAAAAAATCTGCTTCGCGAACTTCATGGCGGCCTCGATTTCCCCCAGTGCACACCAAGAACCGAGAAACAACGGCACACGAAAAAGGAAACCCAGAACACACGCAAAGGCCCAAACTGTGCCTTCACGGCGCCCGGCCCCCTTCCAGCTGCCGAAGTTCTCATTTCCCTAGCACACACATATACATACGCCCACTCACCAATACTAGCTGTTAGTCCTTCAACCTCTCGGCGGCCTGCCCAATATCGTAAATGGAGTTGGCTATTCGCGCTTCTCGCGTTCTGATCCAGTGCACTCGTTCTCTTTCCTCCTTGTTATTTGTTTGTTGGTTTGATTTTGCCGCTTAGTTTCCACTTTATCTTCCGACATGTCCACATGACCGTCCTTCATCCAGCCCGCAAGCAATGAAGGCGGGCCCGGATCGTTCTAGCGCAGCCAAAGCTTTCAAAAATAAAAAAAATGGAACGCGTCACCACGCGCTAGAACCGGCAGCAACCAGCTTCGCGAACTGGGCGTCTGTAGCCTGAGCTGTCTTGTGTCTCCTTGTAAGCACTGAAGGACATACACATAAGCTGTTTTGCATTGGTGTTTTATGCGAAGGCATCTCATTCCGTCGCGCTTGTTCACTGCATCGAGGCGTCGTAGTAGTCATCGTCATGTTAATCTCCATCGCCGTCTTGCTCATGCATGACTGGCGGGCCCGGGTCGTTTTCTGCGCAGGCTTTCAAAATTGGAACGCGTCAGCACGCGCTAGAACCGGCAGCAACCGGCTTCGCGAACTGGGCGTGTGTAGCGTGCGCTCCATCGTTCTTCAACGCTGCAACGTGAACGCGTTCTACACAGGGGTTCCCGCGAGGGGAGGTGGGAGTTTTTTTACGAGAGCCGCGCGCAAGCATGGACAACGCCGGGCCCTCCTCGTAATGCGCATGCTCACGTGCGCGGTTAACGGCGGGAGTACCTATTACCCGCAGTATTCTGATGACGCCGCACACATTACGGCCAACAACAACAGCTCCACTGTTAAAAGGCACCCAACTACGGTTTTGTCTCCTTTCCTGCATGAACGTGAGAGCCCCTGTTTCGGTGACTACACGACACGTCGTGGCCATTAAAGACTGGTATAACAAACAGCGTACAGCCTTATGAGAGAAAAAACAGGCGGTTACAGGAACACGTGAACGCCCACCGGAAAATGCACAAAATTTTACCACCTGTGCACGCTGATTGACGACAAACCAAACCGACGGTTTTTTTTTTGTTTGTTGGAAACCTATTCGCAGCTCAAAAGGCCGCTTTTTCAGTCAGTGCCAGGCTTTAGAGTATTTCAACAAAAATGCACTCAGCAATGCATCTGGTTATTCGGCTTTGCACTTTGTTTCAATCACTAGCGACAACGAAGTTCTGTGTCTTGCACCTACACCAGAATATAGACAAAGTTCGCAGCATTAACCTCAGAGCTCTCAGAATTGAGTGCTAGAACTTTAGGTAGCCGTGTTTTCGTTGCTTCTGTACTAAAAATTTCCAAGACGAACCACCCTGACCCGCCGCGGTGGCTCAGTGGCTAAGGCGTTGTGCTGCTGAGCACCAGGTCGCGGGCAGTGTTGTACGGAACGGCGTTCCAAGTAACGGCGTTCCTGGACCTAGTTCTATTTTTGAGGAACGGATGAATGCCACCGTTCCATTAAGGGTCAGTGGAACTGTAACGGTAACTCGTTAAGTTTATAAAGGAATGGCAGGAACGGCGTTTCTTTTGCAAACGTTACATCGCTAGGATTTGGCTGTTTTTGATGCCAAGGCTCGAGTACAAAAATCCACGAGTCACTAGTATGTTTCTCTTTCTATAAGCTCGCCAATTTGCCCGCCCTGCAGCGGAACGTGCTTACTCGAATTCGGTCAAGGGCAGAAGAATAACCACGCAGCGGGCCGCAGCTTGTGCTAGCTTTCATGCCTGTTTAGCTCACGCGGCGGTGTTCGACGGGTGAATAGCGCAGCCACGAGAATGCTTTTCACCTTTCATAGTTTGTCTGGGAAGGCCAGGATGCGCGTCTGGCCGGTAGAATTAGAGCACTGCACGGGACCGGGCCGGCCCGAAAGTCCGGGCCCGATCCGGCCCGCGGGCCGGGCCGGGCCGCCCGAAGTCGATTATTGGCGGGCCCGGGCCGGGCTCGGGCTTGAATTCGTAGGCACGGCCGTTAATAGGTCCGACGTGAAGTGTAGAAAATAGCATCAAAATGAATATTCTTAGTTTATTTTTGCGCGCTTCTTGCTGTTTGTTGTACGCATTATTTTAAAAACGTATTTTGCTAGGTCTGATGGTCACTATACTGCAATTTTAATGACATTTCGTGTACAGCATCAAGATTTTCTATTTTGTTGTATAACATACCAAAGATACGATTACAAGGAATGCCCAAGAGGGGAAGGACTTAATTCAGACATTCTGGAGCTGTGCACCTATGTCTATGTATGTACACGCGTGTTTTAGATATCGCACCAATCAAAATGCGACTGCCATGGCCGGGAATCAAACACGCATCCCAGAGAAACACCACCGCTTAACGACCACTGCATGTGAAGTACTTCAACGCGCGTACATACTCGTTGGTTCAAATGCGGTTCGAAAAATGTCACCAATACCAACTTGTGGACGAGACAACCCCGTGAAGTTTCCAAGAGTCTGGTCATAAAAGGTGATGGGGCCTCTCGTTTAAGAATACGAGCTATTATTACGCCGATGTGGCGTGAACTGCAGACGGTGAAAGCTAAACTATGTGCACTTTTAAACCCTTATTTTTTGCGCTTCAGTTCATGACGTGCTTGTACAGACTAGATGCTCCGTCTGATCGCCCGGAATATAATAAACAAACTTTCTTTAGCGTCAAAGACCGATCCTGGTCACACACGCGCGGGCCCTCCCTAGGCCAAAAAATAAATTACCGGGCCGGGTCGGGCCCGGGCTCGAGAAGCGGGCCCAGGCCGGGCTCGGGCCAGGCTCATTTATGAATGGCTGGGCCCGGACCGGGCTCGGGGCTAGGTGTAACGAGCCCGGGTCGGGCTCGGGCTTCGCGAAGCGGGCTCGGGCCGGGCTCGGGCCTTAAAATCAGGCCCGTGCAGTGCTCTAGGTAGAATTGTTCCCTGCCGGGGAAAAGTTGTCTAAGTCCGAACGGCGGCGCTGGTCCCTTGTGAAACCATCGTATCTGTATATTGTCAGGGGTAATTACCGCATTAGTGCGCGCAAGGCGGGTGCGTTGTTGTCGGGGGAGTTGCGCTTTCTATGAGGTCATTCGAAGGATCAGCGGTTATCGTTCTCGGGATGTTGTACTGCTGGAAGTTCCAGATCACGCGCTCAGTTCGTCACCGCTTGGTCTATTCCGATCTGGCGGGAATGGGTCGACGGGAGTGCCAGGTCCTTTGTATCGCACGCGTCGCGTCGACAAAGGGCAGGAATTTTGCCACTGTTGGGCCTAATTTTGTCGCGGGACGTACGGACAATACATGAAAGAGGCCGTCCGAAGGTCGACGGCCAGCGTTCAGAGATGCTTTAGTTGGGCGGTTTCAACCTGTGTTATACTTGTGCTTTGATGAATGCCTGGGATTGAGAGTAAGAGTGTGGATCACATGACTGTTTGTGTACAAATATTTGGGTTTTGTTTATCTAGCCAATCAGCGGCCCAGTGTGTGTTAGTTACTAGGTCCTCGAGGCGTGGTTTTTGTGTAATAAAACCGAAGGGTTTGGGGTTCTTGGACAGTCAAAGCGAGAGCTAGAAAGTCGATTTAGGGAAGCTTGAGTCCGGTCAGTTGACCGAACGAGCATGAACAAGGCGCCATTTGTGAGTTAGATATGTTTAGCTGAGACCATTTAAGCATTCCTCGGATTTTTTATGTGAACTTTGTATATTAGGGGCGCAGTTAGAAATGTGCGGATTTTGTCCGCTGCTCTATGAAAAAATTCGTCTAGGAGCGTTTCTTTTGATTCTTTTCATCTCCAGATAATCTGCTTCCGGTGGTGTTAATATTCATTTAATATACGTAGTTCGATGTGAGTTTTAATTTCGTCACTTCATTTCGCCTCAGAATTATCCGACACCACATTTTAACTTTTAAAAATGAAATGTAACGTTAATGTAACGACACGTTCCAATGTCTGAAGTGGAACTGGAACGCGTTCCTTTCGCAATAAAGAAACTTGTAACGGGAACTCGTTTCAAAATTAGAAAGGAATGAGGGACGAGCTTTCGTTCCTGTTTTAGAGGATCGTGTACAACACTGGTCGCGGGTGCGATTCCCGGCCGCGGCGACCGCTTTTCTGGTGGAGGCGAAAAGCAAATACGTCCGTGTGTACGAGATTTCGGCGCACGTTAAAGATCCCCAGGTGGTCAAAATTAATCCGGAGCCCTCCACAACGGCGCACCTCATCGCCTGCGTTGCGTCGGAGCGTGAAACTCTACAATCAATCAATCATTCAATCAATCCAAGACGAACCATCGCCGCTGAGTCAGAACGCGCAAGCAAAAGATAGCGCATCTGCTTTCGACCACTTCTATTACTGTCATGTACCGCTATGCCGGTTTAGGATGTTAAGTTTTATTAAGTTTTATAAACGATGCCACTAGGGGGTGTTATACACCACGAATACTTGTTCCGTGTATTCAGAAATAGGGGGGAATGGGGGAGCCGCTTTTATATGCAAAAATAATTTATGAACAGGGAGGTTTACCAATGCATTTTCAACTACAGCCGCCTGGGGTTTTGCTACGAGGATGGCATCGAGACGTTTAGGAGGGGAAAGAAAGAATCGCCGCACAAAGCCTGTCAGATCGCCCTATCAAGGAATGAACCCAAACAACATCAAAACGTTTCGCCACATTTTTTTTTTCAAAGAGTGAGAAGTTCTATGAAATTAGGGCGCCACAGCAATTTTGCCTTCTAATTTCGGCGTTGTCTCGGTTGGACCCAGGACAGCGACCGCATTTCACCCATTTAACATGCTTCTCGCAAGCGCACGATAACAGGCTATCAGGAAAACTAGCAGCTTTCAACCGTGCTAACCTGTGGCTTACAAGTTTATCAGTTATCCCTCTGTATCTGGACGTCACTTGAAGGATGTCTTCGATCGTTCGGAGCCTACGTATCGTATCCTGTTCGCGTTATCTCTTTTCTTGATGTATAAATCTCCGTGTTTTTCAACAGAAACCCCTATTGATAGTAGCGCGCCATCCTGCTGTATTTGTTCCTCCCGTTGGCGTCGCTTCTTTCACCCTTTTGTTTCATCATAAACCCTTACCAACTCACCCAGCTTTCTTTGCTGTACTCCTATAGGAAGGTGCCAAGTGCAATCGAAATGTCTGACCCGATTTTTCCGAAAGGCACGAATTTAACCTTCCCTGTTGTATTTGCTTGTTCTAGAACACGCGTTCAAACTGGTCATGTCTGAATTCGCTACCAATTGAAATTCACCAAGTTCGAGATATTCTCGTAAGTGTACCTGAAACAGCGACTTCCGCGTCATGAGGCCCCCTTTGGGAGCGCAGGCGAGGTGTGGAAATTCCCAGCCTTCCCTCACGCCTTTAAAATGTTGGTGGCGTGTCCATCGAGTAAGTAAGCAAATGGAGGGTACAAGAGCGTGTGCGTCACACTGCCCCTTAAGTTCGGTTGAAGACGGCATGACGAACTCACAAGACGATTTCCCAACGTCGTACCTTGTGCGCAAAAGTCCTCGGGTGTTATTGCCTGGTATTTATTCTCTCAAATAATATATCCGCACGCTTCAGATCAAGAAGATTAGTTTTTTCGTGTGAGCTTTATTCACATATACTCGCATGTACCTCAGTGTGTCTCCATTATTGTCCACTGTCATTTGCCTTATTTCTTTGGAGTGGCCCTGTTATTCCTGCAGTGTGGTAGCTTTCAATGGGTGGGTTTAGGTTAATGGCTTGGGCACCGTAGGATGATCAAGAGTTTTGTTTGACCACCACACTTCCGACGCTTGCGTCCGCACGTCGTGGAAAATTCTCGCCCCGAAGATCGACCACCACGTGTCCGGACGACAGGCTGGCGTTGCTCCTCATGCAGCATGCAGACGATAACCACATGTCGCCAGTCCGGTGTACACGTTTCCCGTTACTGTAGCTGCACACCCAAACTGCAGGTTCCGGTGAGGAATCGCGATTTCTTAGCGGGATCCGGGGTTTGGTCCCCGTGGGCGATGAATGGCGCCATGAAACAAAACGGCGGCTTCCCCACGCTACAGCCAAAAGACGGGATCGTCGGAGGGGGCCGTCCTCGAGGGCTATTTCTAGAGGTCAAATGGTGGCTTAAGAGCCATCCACAGGAGCGCTGAGGAACGATCGGTGTGCTTAAAGCTGTCAGTTCGGAACTCCTGAATCAAAGCTGGCATATGTTTCAACGCACGCCAAAAAGGCGCGCATGCCCTCCGTTCCGTCGAGACTAAGTCTTTGGCGGTATGCCGACGAAAGCGGGTTCGAGGAAAGAGTGGAAAAGTCCAAGAGATGAACCCCATATGTCGACTGCGGCTCAACACCATGGACCGGGATGGGAAGTTCGTGCTTCTGAAAGCATGCCCCATAGAAGCGTTCCGGCTATGCAGCTGAGGAATAGGCAAAATGGACCGCACCTTTGTGTTGGCCTGCTTCACAAGGCGTGCAAATATGTATCACGTCAGCAAATGCGATGACATATCATGTCGTTTTCGCAATTCCTGCCACGCGTACAAAAAAATTAGAGGAGGCGGTACTCTGAGAGAGGGAGGTGGAGTATATGCGCTTGGCGCCAGCTTTCGGAAGACATTTATACAAGTTCGAAGAAGGCAGTGTGAAAAAGGACACATAATCCAGCTGGTACAAGTTAAGGTTGTTCAAAAATTAAAAAAAAAGCAATGCAGCGCGGCAAGTTACTATGAAAGCTATCTCTTGGGTGGCACAAGAATGGTAGGAACTTTTACTCTGGTGTTTTCGTTGCGGCAAGCCATAAGAGCAGCTTGTGGCTGAAATTCCGGATATTTGACCGTAGCCTGGCATGGACATCATGGCATACGCAAGAAATTAAGATATTTTGTCATAGCTTTTAAGGACAGCACTGAATTCGAAACCTATTGAACCCACAGTATTCAATCAGCCGTCATCGCCACATCATCAACGTCGCTTCCAGGTAACCATCCCCCATCGACCAATATTTTCGTCAATATATATTTCCACAGTTCGTCCCCCTGCTTCCATGGTCTATTACTTTCTATAATGTTTCGTAGCGACAGCCTTGCTGGGTAGAGACTCTCTGAAAGTGCGAGCTGCTCTGAAACTTTTTGACACCTGTCATCTTTTAGCTTCGACAACCTTCGCTTAAAATAGGCATTCTTTGAAACACTTTCAACTCCTAACCTTAATTTTTGCGCTGTCCTTTCCTGGGTATCTTCCTCCTTCGTCGTGAGCAAATAGTTGTTTTTTCTTCTGGAAATTGGTTTTGCTTCATCAGTGAGGCATGCAGCGCCACTGCGTACTTTGTCATTCGCTATCGCCGAGATACCCAGAAAAGGGATACGAGTTCTAGAAAGAGCGCGTGCGGGAAAAGTACTACACATAGTTGGCGTCCACAAAAGGCATCCACACTTGCCCGCAGAAACGCTCGGCACGCGCTCAATTCCCATTGGCTTCGACGAATTCCACAGCGGTGCGTAAGAAATAGAACACGCGACCATTAGCCAGCATTTGCTAAAGGAGCGCGCTGTCGCCCCGCACTGAGTCTTGATATCGCGGTTGTAGGCTTAGCGTCTACGTCGGAAGAAGACTCGTTGACGCAGTGGGCAGAAGAAAACCGAAACGCTTTGTCGATGTCACCTCGTGGGAACAGGCTTAGGCATCAGCTGCAACTTCTTGTACAATACATGTAAAAACTTAATCCTTTTAATTTCCTTCGTATTCCTTCTATCCTCAATACCTGAATCTTTTTCCTCGCCTGCAAGTATTTTCCCCCTGCGGCAGTGTGCATCCGCTCCGGTCTACCAGCCGAGATCTGAGGGGAGCTGTGCCTGGCGGGCTCTTTCATCCATTATGCATGCTGCCCGTCGCGCACTTACCTATGCGCTCTCGGCGAGAGGAAGAGACAGCCACCGACCCTTCCCAACGTATACGGGTGCCCATTGTAACCTGCGTGCGCCTGGTCGTATTCGCGCGAATGAGTGCTCGGGACGTTTATTTATCTTAATTAACTCCCATTCCATTTGGCTACTTTCTCGAGTTTGATAAAATTAAAAGGTGCAGTGAGTGCGTGCTACATCATGCCACCTCCGGTATTTCCCCCTTCCAGCGATGCCTCAGCTTTCGGAAAAAGTTCAGTGTTCCCAAAATTGGCACAATTCGTTTTCATCAATGGTAGGCGTGTCGCTCGAGCATGCTGCAAAATGGCTGAGTGCCTGAGTTTTCTTTTTCATTTTTCCCTGTAAGTAAGTACCAAATTGAATTCGTTAGCCGTGAAGCTGCCTTAACCTTCTTCTTTCGATATTGGACCACACGAATGAGAATTTTCGCGCCTGTGAAGATCACCGTGCACGATAGGCTGGAGCAGGTGGTGGGAGACTCTGCTTCGGGGAGCCGTATTTTGGTATTCGTCGGGGGAGGCTTGCGCGAAATTGCCCCCATGTCATGGGTTGGGCCCGAAAGTAAGAAGGAATGCTATGCCGACTGAGATAGCACAACGTGGTGGCCACACGAGGTACACGACAGCGCTTAGGAAATTGTCTGTCGGCATTCGGAAAACAGAAGCTTCAGTGTGAATCTGCGAGATACGAGAACAATAAAAGCATCGTAGTCCGTTATTCACCTTTGTTTGGTTCGATAGATCTGCATTTTTTTCAACGCTGGTCTCCACCATAGTGGCAGTTGAATGCAATTATTTTTATTGGCTGCAAGATATTTTGCTGTAACCGAGTCACCTCTGCTCAAATACGGGAATATACAATGGGGGCTCGGTGAAGTTCACTCTGAATACCCGTCTTTAACGTTCGACATTTTCCTCAATATTCAACAATAGAATGGCTTAGCGTGGCGTGGTTCAAGATCACCAATTTGGTTTAACCTTTGTTGGATGCAAAGAAGGATTTTTTCGATGTCGATGCTGTTTGGAGCTAACGGTTCCAGATCCCTCAAACAAGAAATAAAAATACGCGAATAGCGAAAGGCTATTCACTTAGCATTGAGCCTTGTTTTCCGTTATTAGCTAACAAGATCAGCGCCCAAAAAGGGAAGGTAGACAAGAGAAAATCATAGGGGTCCCAAACAGCTCTTATAGCGCGTTCCCATTTCTCTCCCTCTTTCTTGCTACCTTCAAGTTCGCGCGAGCAATCCAAAGCGTGCCAACGTTCCCGCCCACGTGGATGTAGGTAGAATCGGTGGTAGCAAAAAACAACTCTCTAGCGTGGAGCTGTTGGCTCACCACCGAAGGTATACGCGCCGTAGCCGCTGCAGAGGAGGCCCAAAAGAGGCACGCAGGCGTTTGAAGCAGCACCGCAAATATCAAGCAAATGGGAGAGAGAGAAAAACAGGCCCGTTCTCGCGGAGAGGCTCATGCCTCTCCATTCTGGACGGTATTCATTGTCGCTATGGGAACAAAAAGACCCCGGAATGTGCGCGCGGGGCTGCGGATCCCATGTCTGTTTCCCTCGTTTCCTCGCACCCATCTCCGAACGTCCTCATTCCCAATCGATGTCAGGGATACAAGGAGCGCGTTTGTTTTTCAGTCGCTATTGTCTGCCCGTGCCGTCGGGCACAATCGTTTTGCAGGCTCTCGCGTTTGTCTGTCACCGATTATTTCCATGTCATCTCTTTTCCTTCTATTTTCTTTCGAAGCCGTTGAGCTCTCGTAAATCGTCATCAGGGCACCGCCACATGCCAGGCACCGCCAAATGGCGTCACAGGCGTTAACTATCCGTTGCTACTTGTAACGGTTAAAATTTGTTTTGAGCCTGCCGCTAAGACCAAAGCAAAAATTTTGGGAGCAGCAAACATTCGTACACTAGCCTCTTCGATCCGATAACACACGTCATCGCTGCTGTATAAAGGGGACACCATCATCAATCAATCAATAAATCAACCACGCAATAATTAAGCAAATAATTATCAGTCAATTAATTAATCACCTGGTTGTTCTTTCGTGTCCTGCGTACCGAGGCTAACACGTCGGTGAGCTGTTCGCGGCATTTAGGGAATCCCTCTTGTTCTTTGCGTTGTTCCCCTTTGGGATCAATCATGACTCATGCGTGCCACTTTTACACTCTATTTCCTTCATTATCCTGGTCAGTTGCTGATAGGTGTGAACGCTCCGCTTGTCAGCTTTTGTTTCTTCGCAGCTACCCGGTCACAAAGCAAACCCAAGTTTTTCTCCGGACGGGAGGTACCTGAGCGGTAAACTTGTACGCTCCAGTGAAGCTCAAGTGGGCGATCGGCTGCTTGTTTGTGGAAGATATGTCGTCATAAAACGGCATTGCTCCATCCTAATCACGTTTTCTCTACTGCTTCAGGAGATTTAGTGCACAGGCTTGACATTCAGAATGCAAGTTTCTGCGGAGAAAGTTCAAGTCAGTTTTGTTTCAGTCACTCTCTCAACAAAAGTTGGGTGCCCTGTGGTCATTTCTGGAGTGATTGGTTTTAACACTTCTGAAAATAGATAAATTACGGTTGCTCAGCACTTTTCAGCTTTCGAGAGTTTTTTAATCGCGCATATTTAAGTCAAGATTTTTCGGCTACCTGCTTTGAGGCATTTTTTTGCAACTTTTTTTTTGTCATGGAAACGTCAATTAAGGTATTACATTTAGATTCGAGCGCCTTCCTATTGATTGGTTCTAACATGATGCTTCGAATAAACATTGGGAAAATGTAACCTATGCCCAAATCCCACATCATTGAGGAACGTCATAGGGGCTAATTTGAGGAACGTTGAGAATCATTGAGGAACGTTGATGGGGCTAATTTCATATGAGCTCATCAGAACACGGTGGATTTTCCTATCGCAAGCGTTTTTACGTCGTTCTTACGCACGACGTAAAAACGAATGATACAAAGAGTTAGATAAGTACAAACTGAACCCTACAAGAAACCGGAGCCCCCTCAATCGTGCTCTTCAAACGAAAACCCCTTTTTTTCAAAACAGCCAGAAGTTACCGTGCCACATAAATTGCACGATGTGTTTTTTTTTACTCCTTTATTGTTGTCTCTTTGTTTTTTCCATCTCATTTCTTCTTCACGGTGCGGCAAGAACAAAAAAAAATGGTACAGGAAGTCCTCGGAAAGACTGCAAGCTGGCCGAGCGACATCAGTGGCGGCCGTTTCCTGGTCACTCTAAAATGCACCTGTGCTCACGCGTCGAATTCGCAGGATGTTATGAAGAGTGCAAAGGAGAACTCCTGGGAGAAACTAGAGTCCGGGTTGTCCGATATCGAGTATTTATGGCTGCCCATACATATCCAGGGGTGGGGCTTTTGTCGCCGCGCCTGTCGCCGTTCGATGGCTCCCAGTTATTTATTTATCGGACGTTTTCCCGTATGTCACCCTTTCGATTTTCTTGTGCCTTGGTCTTCCCTATTGCTTACCTACAGCTGAACACACGTTTTGAAGCTACATAAAGTTGATGCTTTTTCACTTCACAGCTTTAGCGTGGCAGTTTTCTAAACACGCTGAAGGAAGTCCACCTTGCGTTCTCTTCTCGTTACTCTGGGGAAAGCCCCGGTGCATCATAGAGGGTGTGTCGGTTTGCTTCGCAAACAAAACCGCATCATGTTCATCTCATGTACGCCGATACGTAGCCCTTCACTTACCACTCTAAACTATTGTTACTTTAATGTATTAGTTCAAGTTGTGGTTACAATCGAAAAGTGGCGGTATTGCCAATGCCTTGGACCCATAAATTAACTTCCCGTTGTAAATAAAGGGAGCAAGCAAGTCATTCGCCAGCGTAATGCCTACATATGTGAAGGAGACGCCACAAATTAGACTGTCGTTTGCTACGGCATGGCAGACATGGCGTGTTTTGCTGTTCACTTTCCTCTATTTTGTCGCGTGGAATTAAGGATATGGCCCGCCTGTTTCATTTTATATGTCAATAATACTTGTTAAACACCAGTAAGTTTTTTCCTGGTGTCGATATTTTTCGTCGTTTTGTTCAAGCCGATTTCGCCTCATAGGGGCTTCAGTTTTGCGAAGAACGCTTTTGCCACAACTGCGTGCACAAAGCCGAAATGTATACTGGTATGAGCAAACAACTTTCCACTCTACTAACACTGGTGGCACAGTTCATACGTGTCGACATTGTCACACATACAAATAAAAAAACAAGGATTTGAAAGGTTGTAATTGCTAGATTGCAACGTGTGTGTGTTTTTTTTTTTGTACAGCGAAGCTGTCTTGTGCTGGGTTCTGACCGAATTCTGTGCGTCTATCATATCGCGCCGACAAATCATCGCACGTTATCGCTCCAGAGCTAACGTAAAATGATCTGAAGCTCCCAAAATAATATCGACATATCAAAAAAGACTTCTACCGAAATTGGCCGCTAAAGCAGCTCTATCATTACGCCTAGTTTTATGTACTTGTCGTAATTAGTTAGTTAACAGTGAATTTGCAAGCGTTACATAATGCCCGTCTGATGTTAATATGGATGGCCGTTTACGGAGAGAGTATAATTACAGAATACGAGTGTAAGTATTGTTGAATTATATGCAAAATATTTAGAAATAATTTTAAGGAAGTTATGTGTATGTGTATTTATTCGTTTATTATAGTAAGTCACCCTACGTAACTCAACATAGTTCTCCGTCGCTTGTCTTTCATGTTCACAACTTCGCTTGTCTTTCATGTTCACAGTAGTGGAAGGATTGTTTTTTTTTTGTTATTGACCAAATTTAAAGAGGGTACCTGCAAATTGAAATTTGGATCCTCAGGCGACGTACTTCTATGCAGTTGCCGTTACTGTCATCGGAGCACTCGTTTTTGAAATGGCAGACTAGATGCACGCATGCTTAAAGCAGCGAGCCGTGATCGAAATTCTGGCTACAGAATTTCCGGCTGCATGGGGACCGTTTATGTGGATGCCGGCTTAGGCGTTCGCATGGCCCGGTGGTGTGTGCGGACTGTACATGATTACAGGCCAGCCACGTCTATGGAACGTCATGGGACCAAAGCTTGATCGAATGGACAGCCTAACCATCTCTGTCTGACCAGGCCGATCGCATCGTCGCGCATTCCGCGTCCTTCGGTTACGTTGATAGATGCGATTAATGCTCTGAGCATTTTGCTTACCCACCGAGTAAGCGTATTCTACAGAAAAGGGCGTTTGCGTTAGTTTCCTTCCAGCCCTGTCTAGCAGAAAACAATTTAAGTAAAGGAGAAGGAGCGCCACATTTAATGAAAGGGCATATTAAGAGAGTAAAGTTGGGCCGAGATGAAAACCGAAAAGCTGTGACTTCTCTTTCAAGTAGGCCGCACAGCAAGCACAGTAAGCATGCCGTAATAATAACATAACAGAGCTACCAGAAAAATGCTTTGCTGACTCCGTAACGACAAACTCATTAAGCAGAGCACCACCTAACGACAGTAAAATACAATAGAGAAAGCTTTATTAGAGTTCGTAAAAAAATGTTTCAACATTTGATGCGCCTCTACGGGCCACGCTTTTGCAAGACGGAAGTTTGAAACTACTGCCCAATTCACTCCAATTTCCACGACCATTTATGTACTTATTAAACGTTTGTCCACACCTCACAATGCTTTGGGCTGCTTTAAAAAAAAACACATATTCTTATAGTACGTATTCTTTAGTAAAGCGCTAGCTGTTTTCGGGCATACTACCTGAGAGAAACTGAGGGCTTCCCTTTTAGATACAGTCCCGTATTTAAAAGGTACGAGCAATTGAATTGTATACGGAGGGCTGTACTGAAATTGAGGTGCTGCATTCACAGCAGTACTGATGTGATATAAAATTTACACTCGCTGATGCCTTCTCTCGACGCGTTTTCAGATGATTTTGATTTATAAAGCTTCATATCACAAAGCCCGCTTTGGGGTGTTGTACGCAGGTAAAGTAGGTCAGCGTGTGGAGTGTAGTATTTCCACAGTAGTTGGAATAATACAGCTCCAAACTCTCTGAGCCTACAAAGCGTAAATTAGGAACGCGCATGATATTATACAAAAAAAAATCTAGCTGTGTTCTGCATTTAGGCTTACGTTCGTGATTCATTTTAGAAATGCTTTGATAAAACGACTCTCGCTCTCTCTCGTCTAAATAAAGAGAACCCACGGTTGGTTTTTATCTTTAGCTGTTGGTTTTTATCCTTCGTGCTTGGCGAACGTGGGGGCAAGCTACAATGTAAAATAAAATACATTGCCATTGCGCGTATTTGAATACCGCTGTCACTATTCGCGTGACAGCTGTCTCGCTCCCATGTCGCCTGCCCACCGCTTTATCAGATAGAGAAGCTAACGGTCCGAAATGAGAATCTCCGGGCCTTTCTTAATTAAACTGGCGGCGGTGAAGAAGAGCAAGGCACTTTCTATAGCGCTAACTTTTACATGTGTTCCAAAAGCCCCGAGCCCGGCCATAAGCAGGCTGATTCCCCCTGGTTTCATTAAATCCCAATCTCTCTCTCTATCTCCTTCTACACATATGCTATGTAGAATGGAGGTTGGCTCTTCAGACGTTCAGAGAAAGCTGACGCATTACAACGATTTGCGCGGACCCAGAGATTGGCTTAGGGCCATGCATGCCGGCATTGGCCGAACAGAGGGCTATATCCAGTGGGTTGTAAGATGTGCAAACATTTAGAGGTAGCCTTTGAGAGCAATCTTTATATTTGCGCATTTCCACAGTAGTGTCCTAGCTGAGGACTGGCGGAGTGTTATAGTAACTGGTCATCTGGTTACTGGTTCTTTAGGAACTCGTATCTTTTTCAGCCATAACCGTTTTGAAGTGATATGTTTAGTAATGGCGATACGAGTTCGAATAAAATGACAAAATGATATTTATTTTCGGTTGAAAATATTCGATATGTTCACAATCCTTCTGGGAAATAGGCATCCCTTTATTCAACGATTCCTTGATTGATTTTGACGTTTCAAAATTGGCGCCCCAGTGGATGCCGTAGTTTTCGTGACAAAGAGTGGCCGCTTTCACCTGTCCGTCGAGCCGGAAGCAACGGCTGACACCCGGTGTCAACAACACGTGTTCCTGCTTGGCTGTCCTCGTATTTTCACCCAGCCGCCGTTTATCTTGGCTCGTACCCTGTTGGGAATCCCACCGCTGCCACCACTATTGGGTATCCAGGGGCTGACTCCACTGTTGGGAATTTCACCGCTGACTCCACTGTTGCGAACCATGGTAGCGTGGTCGATGTGGGCCGAGGTGGGTGAAGTGCCGGGGCAGTCATGATGGGCAAGTTGACGAAGAAGAAAACTTTATATACAAGTATTTACATCTTGGTATGAGAGCGGGCAGTGCGCTCCTGCGCGCGAGAGATTAAATAGGCACGTTGGGTCCCTTCCCCTTCACCCTTTTTCTCCGGCTGACGTCAGGAGGCACCAATCACGGAGGTCATGGCACTGATAGGAGCGCCACCACGCAAAACACACGCGCACACGCACGAGACCCCTCCTCTCCTGGGCAGGTGAGCGCCAGGTTGCTCCCGCCGTGGCAATTCGCCGTGGTCAGAGCCCTCCTTTGTCCTGGCGATGTTGCACTACCACGAAGACGCTTTGCATCCCTCGGTGGAAATATTCTTCGAGTGGCTTATTGAAGACAACACGCCACAAGAGGGCATGACAATGAGGCGCGGGCACGCCGCCGAGGCTTGTTGTGCAGGGCTCCCAGCATTGCTTTTGTTAGCACCGCCGCTGGCCGGTTGGCGCTTTGAGAAGCCACGAGGTCGCTGAAAGGCGCATAGTTCAAGTAGGCGCAAAGTTCGCCACTGTGAATACGCCGGTTCGTGGCAAGTCGATGACGGAGGGTCAAAGGCAGGTTTTCGGGGAATCAGTGTCGCAACAGCACCCCCGCCGCCAGACAATGCATCAGGATGACGAGCGGCTCATCGCGGCTCGGCTGAATTGATGCGGATGGTCAGCAGGTCCATCCCGGGCTTGAGGCGCAGTTCTCCGAACTGCTGCTTTCTTCTGGTCTCCTCCGTGAACCCACAGAAGGCACGAACACAAGGCTCCTGCAGAAATGACTAACTCGGCAGGACAACCATTGTCGAACCACACTCGATGCGGAAAGCGCCCTCTGAACACCACTCGAAATGCCAGACCATGATAACAAAACAAAACCAACCTGACTGCTAAAACATTACACCCCTTGAAACGATTCGAAGTGCTCATCTCGTGGCACAAGTTCAGAATCAGACCTCAATTTTGGGTGTTGTTAAAACAACAACTACAACAGTACCAAAGAATCATGAATGGGCTATAGGAGCTCTACGAGGCAGATGACGCAAACGAGCGAAGAAGCCAACAGGAGCTCAAAAGGCATTCCCCTTTTTGCCCATGACCATTTGTCAAAACTACTCAGCTACAACTGCCGTACTTCGAGGCAACCGAGGCAACGCATGCCTTTCGCCACAGTCTACAGCACAAAAGTCAAAACTACGAGACCGATACGACGGTACAGCAAAACAAAGTATGACTTTACATGACTCTTTGAAAAACATAACATTTCGCTACACTTACGAAAATGAAACTTGTAATAACATGAAAACCCACAGGTATACGAACACTTATCTGAAAGATAACCTACAGATAGCTAGCTCACAGAGCTCGGCTACGTCAATCAACAATAATCTGTAGCTTCCTTCTTTATACTGAACCATAAAATTGCGCTGGGCTCACCATTACGCAAGAGAACCAAACTGGCACATACAAATGCCTCAATATTCAAAACTGACCATAAACACGTAGTACTAAACGCAACTACTTCCGGTGTTTATATACAACAATTTCGTACACTCCATCAGGGTGAGACGAAATGAACACTGACACGAAGATTCCGCCTACCTTACGTGGCGTTAAATCGAAAACACTAACCCCTTCTCCAAGGATCGACACAAAACTTACGCTTACCTCACGCTGTGTTCGACCTCGAACAATAACTACTTTTCCAAACCGAGCAAAAGTTCTAACTACGTGGTGTTAGATCACGCACATGAACCACTTCTTCAATTGAAAAACACAAAAGTTACGCTTACCTCACGCCGTGTTCGATGGCGAACAATAACTTCTCCTCTAACGTCTAACAAAAGGTCTAACTACGCGGTGTTAGATCACGCACATGAACCACTTCTTCGAACAAACACACAAGTAACGCTTTACTTCACGCGGTGAGTTCGATCACTAACAATAACAACTTCTACAACGCCAAGCAAAAGTCTAACTACGCGGCGTTAAAGCACGACGATTGACACACTGCCAACCAAAAGAACAGACGCTTAACTTCCTCTGTCTTACGAAAACTCAATAAACACTTGACTGGCAATACAGAATGAGTAAAGTACGCAGTTTATGCACGCGCACGCGGATTCGTCTGAATCCTTGAAAACATCCTAGGCCCTCGTCAAAACAAACATTTCCGGGTGTGGCCTGCCGAAACGGTGCTGCCACTTAGGCCGACCGCCTGTGCTCATCTTTTGCAAAGTACACCGCACAGTGTACGGGGGAGGTCTTTGACACTGAGGGGGAAAATAGGCGCAACGCGTGCGGAGAGTACGGAAGTGAAGGGAACCCAGAGAAGAATGGGACGCCCGACCATGACGAACGCGTCGGCGGGGAACGCACTCTCCCCGAAACGTCCTCCCCCCAGCTCTCCGAGAATTCCGGCGGAACCCAGTCACCCCCTTCTGCCCTTTTCGGCATAGTGCCCCTCGGCCTCTGTCACGGCTAGGGAGCGGCCTCTTTGTTTCCCTCAGACGTCTGACCTTTCGTGTTGCTCTGCTGCTTCTGGCCATCTCAGCCTTGAATGCTGCAAAGTGAAAAGGCTCGCCTACTTTCTTTGCCTTTTTACGCTGACTGTTTTTCGGCCGCCTCCTTTTCTTCTTTTGGGTATCGCGGCGCATTCGAGCGGCAATGCCCCGATCCCAGGCGACTTGCAGTCAAACGTGTGTGGCATGTTCTGGCTGCCCGGACCCACCTGCGCGGCTACTGGTTCGGCTCGCGCTCGGCGATCCGCCGACGCAGTGGACTCGTTACTTCTCTGCGCGCCTACGGACTTAGGTCGCGCTTCGCGATCTGCCGACGCGGCCGACTCGCTACTTTCTGGCGCGGCTGCGCAGTTAGCGCGCGCTTCGCGATCTGTCGACGCGGCCGACTCGCTACTTTCTGGCGCGGCTACGCAGTTAGCGCGCGCTTCGCGATCTGCCGACGCGGCCGACTCGCTTCTAGTCTGAGCGACTTACGGGCTCAAGCCACTCTTCACGATCTCCCAGCGCGATCAGACCGCTTCTATCTCGAGCGGGAACGCATACAGCTGGGGCATCGCGATCTGCCGACCCAATCAGCTCGCTACTAGTCTGAGGAACCACGAGCTCAAGCAGCTCTTCACGATCTCCCAACGCGATCAGACCGCTTCTATCTCGAGCGGCATCGCATACAGCTGGGGCATCGCGATCTGCCGAACCAATCGGCTCGCTACTAGTCTGAGGAACCGCGGGCTCAAGTCGCTCTTCACGATCTCCCAACGCGATCAGACCGCTTCTATCTCGAGCGGCGACGCATACAGCTGGGGAATCGCGATCTGCCGAGACGGTCGGCTCACCACTCTCCTGAGCGGCTACGGGTTCAGTTACTGCGCCTACTGCCTGTTGCATGGGCAGCTCTTCGAAAAGCGCAAACTCCGTAAACTCGGAGAGTAACCACGCCTTAGAGCTCATCAAGGGACTGCAAACGGATTCGCTAGAACACGGCTGGCTGCCTTCTTCAACTAGTTCAGCGGGTCTGTCTGGAAGTGGAACGAAAACTGCATATCGCACGCTTTCATGCGAAGGTTCCGTCACCAAACTCGCACTGTCCTTGTTGTTAAAGACCCCGTCACCGGATCTAGCAAGCACTGCCTTCCTGTTGATCGTGTCTGTCAGCTGCTCTATTTCTGCATTAAGAACTGCCAATTCGCGTTCACACTGAATACGCTGTTCTCGTTCAGTGGCTGCTCCGCGCCACACGCACAGACTCTCCATCCTCAGGTAGTGCTCGTGCTTACTTTGCTTGCGCTCTAGCTCCCTTAGCTTTTCGGCTAATACCCGTTCTATTCTCTCTAGAATATCCTCATGAGCCTCGTCGGCTTCCTCGACGCTCACTTCCTCTGCCTCCAGTAGCTTGAGGATCTGTTGTTTTCGTCTTTTTCGCTTTCGTGGGGCCAACAGAAATACCCAACTCCTCGCAAATTTCGAGGAGGTCCCGCACTCTGAACTTGTCCATCGTGATACTGCACCCCGAATAGTTTACCCTCGCCTACTCGCTACAACGAAGTAGAAGCAAAGTCAAAACCTAGAACGCACGACGCTGCGCTAGCAAGGTCTGGCAAACGAGAGGTAAAACTTCAGGCACTCACCCCACCAAGGTGCTGACGCTGGCCGATCCCGCCGAGCTGCCATCCACTATTGGGAAGCCAAATCCCACCGCTGCCACCACTATTGGGAAGCCAGGGGCTGACTCCACTGTTGGGAATTTCACCGCTGACTCCACTGTTGCGAACCATGGTAGCGTGGTCGATGTGGGCCGAGGTGGGTGAAGTGCCGGGGCAGTCATGATGGGCAAGTTGACGAAGAAGAAAACTTTATATACAAGTATTTACATCTTGGTATGAGAGCGGGCAGTGCGCTCCTGCGCGCGCGAGATTAAATAGGCACGTTGGGTCCCTTCCCCTTCACCCTTTTTCTCCGGCGACGTCAGGAGGCACCAATCACGGAGGTCATGGCACTGATAGGAGCGCCACCACGCAAAACACACGCGCACACGCACGAGACCCCTCCTCTCCTGGGCAGGTGAGCGCCAGGTTGCTCCCGCCGTGGCAATTCGCCGTGGTCAGAGCCCTCCTTTGTCCTGGCGATGTTGCACTACCACGAAGACGCTTTGCATCCCTCGGTGGAAATATTCTTCGAGTGGCTTATTGAAGACAACAACGCCCAAGAGGGGCATGACAATGAGGCGCGGGCACGCCGCCAAGCTTGTTGTGCAGGGCTCCCAGCATTGCTTTTGTTAGCACCGCCGCTTGGCCGGTTGGCGCTTTGAGAAAGCCACAAGGTCGCTGAAAGGCGCATAGTTCAAGTAGCGCAAAGTTCGCCACTGTGAATACGCCGGTTCGTGGCAAGTCGATGACGGAGGGTCAACGCCAGGTTTTCGGGGAATCAGCGTCGCAACAACCCTCACGTCCACACTCAACTTGAATGACGGAAGCGAGTGGGCAGGATAGGAAGAGCAACAGCTTATGACATGCTAGAAAATATGTTTGTAGCCAGCTCGAGTCTGCCCCAGGAGTGCGCTATTTTGAGCCGTACCCGCATTCCGGTGTTGATAATGTATATGGCCCCGGTGAAAGCCTGACGTATTCTTGTTTTGTTAGACTTCTGACGGGAACATATCGGATTTGTTTGCTCTGATGCCTTTGTGGCAGCTGAATCATAATTCGCGCCCTTCTGTGCGTCCTGTAAGTGATATTCCAAATTTGCTGAACTTGGTATCGATTTCGCCTCCTCTGAGAGCAAATATTACGTTCAGTTGATTGCTGGCTCATCATTTCTACAGAGTATAAACGCGTCAGAGACAGGCTGTCGTTTTAATTACATAATGTTTAGCTGCAGCTGATTAAAAATGCTATACCGTTTTACTAAATGCCTGCAATGCGGAGTGTATTTATCCTGTTTCCAATTCGCGTTTACGAACCTCATTTCTACTGCTTTGCGACTCCTAGAAAAACAAAAGGCGACGATAAGCGTTACATACAGCAGAACTTCTGACGAGTACAAGCAATTTAAAAAGATTTTTCAGCTTCGCCGGCAAGATTAGGAACGAAATTGTGCGAAATATTTGAGTGTTACGTGACTTACTATAACTCGCTCATTTTAACTTCATCGTCGCCGTGAACACTGCCACATTTTTTAACTATCGGTGCCAGCCTTCATTCCACGCAGGTGGTAAAATGGGAGGAAGAGGGGGGATGGTTTGTAGCTCGGCCTCTAGGGCGGTAGAATAACTTTCGTTCGTGATAAAATGACCACTACAAACTTGGGAGTTCCGCTTGGGCTCTCAGGCTCCCGCTCTGCCACCGTCACTCCCGAAAACCAAAGGCACAAAGATCACAGTAACAGAAAGTGTAAACGGCCACAAGGTAATCGATCTCGTACGTAAGTGCATTTCTCTTCAAAGCACACGTATCGAGGTATCTCACCGTTAAGGCTGGCGTGCAAGCCGTAGCCATTTAAACTACTGAAGACAAGGCAGCGTCGTTGTGCATGGCTTTCTGTCGTTCTGCTGCAGTGCAACTGGCAATGCGTGGATAACCACAATGACTTTTTTCAGATCGGTACATCTTGAAAGTAGAGGTGACCTTTACGGGGCATGCCATGTGTGTGATCTACGCCCATACTCAGTAATTACAAATAGCAGACGATGCTCAATGCAGCCAAGCTGGAAGTCAAACTGAAAGGGCAAGTCCGTTCCTTCGCGCAAATGTTTCATGCCTGCATGCAGTTTGGCGTATCGAGGGATATACTGCAGCTAAATGCTCCTACAAAGCCGGTGTGTGCAGCCGATCCTAGGAAATGCTGCGGCGGTGGCCTTTGTCAGTTGATGAGGAAACGGCGTCGTGCACAAGCGAAAGACCAAGTTAGGCGGTGCCTTCTAAGATTAACCCCAAAACAGAAATTGTGATGGACGACGCTCCCTATCTTCATTAACTACGGAAGAAACGTCTGTAATTTCACAGAAATACGCGCACTAGTCATCGCGAATCATTTACAGAATAAATATTGCCTGATAGTAGAACGCTATTGGATGTCGTGGAAAAGCATTGCTTTACAAGACTTGCAATGGTTTGCTGGATAGTTGCTAAATGGTTATTTCAAAAACCATATTTGCCGCTGGCTGAAGGAACGAGGAGACAGAGGGGTGCCACAAACCTGCCCTCAAGTTATTACAACTCAATGCCTGAGATCGATTTTACAGGCAGCCGGCCTACTCTTGAAAAATCATGTACCACTCCTCCTGTCTAACCACGATGATGGTTTATCGCAAAGATTTCTTGTGGTGGGTTTCCTTTGTTGCTTTCTGTATTTAACTGTGTCTAGTTGAGCTTTGAATCTGACCAGCATGCAGTTTGGTTTTTTGATCACAGCATCCTTGAGTTCGACAATTTCCCATTCTACTTCGTACAAACTTCCATGCACCCCTCTGCAGCGTGTCGGTAATGCGTCTGTATTGGAATACTCCAGCTGATGCACCCCTATTTTCGGGAACTGTAGTCGCGCGTTTTTGGTTTCTTCACAAGGCATTACACGAACTTTTTTAGGTACTCGGCAAAGAATACTTCAGCATTAAAAAAAAAAAACAAGCTGACGTTATTATTGCCGCATTTTTTAACAATCGGTGCCAGCCCTTATTACACGCCGCACGTGGTAAAACGGGAAGGCGAGGGGGGATGGTTTGTAGCTGGGGCTGTAGGGTGGTTGAATAATTTTGGCTCTTGATAAAATGACCACTACAAACGTGGGAGTTCTACTTCGGCTCTCAGGCTCCCATGTTGTCACAATGTCGTTCACCAAAACCAACCGCACAAAGCTCACGGTTACAGAAAGAAAGTGTAAGCTGCCGCGACGTTTGCACGGCCACACGGTGGTTGATCTCGTACGTAAGTGCCTTTCTCTTCAAAGCACACTTGTCGAGGTATCCCATCGTTAAGGCTGGCGTGGAAACCGTAGTCATTGAAACCAGTGAAGGCAACTAAAGTGGTAGAAACGAATACTAATATTGATAGTTTTATTCCTACTCAGATCTCGCGGAGCCAGACGCAGAGCGCGGCAAAAGCGTGTATGTCTATGTAGCCCATTCCCAACCTTAGAAGCGGCCAACAAGTTTCCGCAGCCGTTAGTGCATTTAAGAAGAAATGAATACTAATAATAGTAGCTTTCGTACTCAGATAGGGTGGAGCGAAGCGTAGATCGCTGCAAAAGGCGCTCATGTCATTGTAGCCCATGCCCAATTTTAGAAGCGTCCGACAAGTGTACGAAGCCGTTATTGCACCTAAGAACCCAACACATCTGTCTATACATCGTTTAACCGCACATATTCGCTCACAACACCACCAAAACATTCAGAGCACCGAAGCAAACACGGCAAAAACAACGGAAGGCTTTGTAGTCCAATGCACCGGCTCATTCGACAAACGAGGGAAACGCCGAGTGATGGTGCCACCCGTCCAGCTGCCCGGTTCCTATAGTCAGGATCAGTGGGGAGAATGTGAAGCCAGAAATCCACGAGCTCAATTTATTCATCCATTCAATTCTGGAGGTTGTAGCTTTCCTATATTTGAGCCTGGCCCTTTGTATCGGTTGACAAACCGAGAATAAGGAAAATAAAAACAGCCAAATTACAACAAAGACAGTGTCACTGTGCAGCCTTTATATTATCGAAACAAGCATATAAAAACCGCCTCCTGGACCTTAAGTTTGAAACAACAGTGCCCGGCTAAACCAATAGGGTTTTCATGATGTCGCGAATGGCATGGTCGTTGTCTGTGTCTTTCGCGTCTCTCTTGGGGGAATATTTCTGTAGACGGTATTTTTAGCGGAACACACAAGGCAGCTTCTTTAACACCATGTCGAAGCGCCCGTAGCCTTGAACTCGATTAAGTGTCGCATTGGACTGAAAAATTCGTATTGAAGCTTGGTCGGGGTGGTCGGCACGGGACTATGCCCCACCGATTTCATTAGAAAATTTTAGCTGACCGTTTCTGGTGGCCCGCTTCCCTTTCGATGGACCGCTCATTACAACCGCAGCATCAGCTGCAGGAAGGCTTTTAGCTAAGCGATAACCGTATCTCCCTCGAATCCTTCCCGTCACTGGTCGTGCCTGGCGTTGGTAAACCAAAACTTCTTCCAACAGAAATAAGCAAAATACCGTGTTAAGTGCCTTATTTCACTATTTTTTATATATATTAGGTAGCTGACACGATATAAAGGTCCTAAATATTTTAAAAAGAAGCCGTCAATTTAAAATAGCCAAGACAAAGCTGTCCTTCTAGGAGCTGCACAGGAGTAGGCTCGCGCTTCGATCGGCGGTTCTCGCTTTCGTTCTCAAACCTCGTTAGAGTTTGCGACAACTTTGTCCTATTCAGAAGCGCTTTCGCGGTTTCGTACTCGTGTTTCAACGGGGGAAACGGAGTTTGCAGTAGCGCACTCGTCACACTGGGGGCAGCCATCTTAGAATTCCGCGCGTTAACGTGAGTTGCCGCGACGGGCGGCTCAGCGACTCCGGCTTCGCCATGGTAACGGCGCTTGCGTCGGAGCGCGCCACGCATGCGCAATGGCGCTGCCGCTTCCCATCGGAGTGTAGCGGATCGTGAAAAAACGGTCAGCTACAACTCCATTATTTCGCACGCCCTTTTCAAATTTTAATGTCACTGCCAAGGGTGACCTAAGAACAGTGACTGCTGCCTTCGCGAATACGCGTGTCTTGTGATGTTGTCTGATTAGTCATGAGAATTCGTTTCCATGAGTGAAACTTAAGCGCAAAATTTTACAGGGACGAGAAAGGGACGGCACAGGCGCTTACTATCAACTGAAGGTTTTATTGAAATCGAAAACACATTTATACCACCCCCGACCGAACAACCCAGCACGTGTGCCCTTCGCACATGCGTACGGCTGTACAAGAGAACAACCGCCCCATTCCCTTCTCGTTTCTCTTCTCCTTTCCCTCATCCTCTACCCCTCCCTTCATAGTAAGCGCCTGGGCCGTTCCCTTTCTCGTCCCTGTTAAAATTTTTGCGCTTAAGTTTCACTCATGGAAATTGTTCACCAACTAGCTCGTCTCTCCATTTTGCTTCAGAGAATTCGTTGCTAATTATCTTAGACCTCGCTACCATTGTGCACGAAGCACACAGGAGTTGTTGTATAAGGAGGTCCTGCTGTGGCTTAAGCGGAGAAGACCACAAGGTTGTGTATTACCGCGCGAAATAAAGACGTCATGGACGATTTCCATATCTTTATTGCGGGGGACGATACTGAGCTATTACGGAAGAATTTGCCTTGTGTGCGCCGGGGTGTCCCTTGATGAGCCTTAGTGCGCTTCCCAACGGCTGCAACAACGCAAATGAAAACGTATAACGGGAAAATCTCGGTTTGTTGGTTCATGATCACTTGAAACAAAAAAAAAGGTACAAGAACGCTTCATTGAGTCGAGAAACAGAAATCCCCAATGACTGCTCTTGTGTTCCCTGTTTCGCGTATCTGTGAAGCATGCTTCCACTGCTTTATTTCAACACAGTGAGTAAACAACCGGCGGCACTTGTTCGGCGCGCCGTCATTGTAACTGTACTTCCCGTTATTGGCGTTAAGATGCACGAGGCCAGTGACTTGATAACAGAAATACAAATAAGGCTCTCTCTTTCCACAATAAGCAAGCCGCTGTGTTTGCAGCCGCTTCCAACACTATAGAAAAATGTTGCACGTCGTTGCACCTCGTCGTATTCCCAGCTGTTCCCATAATTATCCACGTGAAAGGAGCCGTTGGAAACCGACGCCACGTCCACCTTTATTTCCTGCTGACGCTTCGCCCGGTACTGCCCTCAAGCTACACGCGACGCTGTCGAAGCTCGCGAAGTGTGGCGCAATCACCCTCTCCTCTGGGCCCAGGATGCATAATTGATGCTGGTGGCATCCCCTCCCCCCCCCTTTCCTCATTGTCGTGGGCACAGCGCATTGCGCGTCACGTGTCCCCTCATGCAAGTTCTGCAGCGGCGGTGTTCCCATTTGACCTGTCAGCGTATCCGCGCTTAGCGAGTCTCCCTCTCCATGCAAAAGACGCACCCATCTCTGATGACCGCTTCGGGCCGCCGTCTAGATCCTCATTTGGTTGCATCTGTTAACGGCCGTCTGGCGGGCCGCCACCGGTCTGCCTGCGCGTGAAAAGCCGCATTTTGTACGTGCAGGAAGCCCTTGATGCTAGCTAAATTAAACAGCAGACCACGCTCCACTCCCGTATGCGAACTTCCGAAGCATCGCTAACAAGGTGCCCGTGCTCCGTGTCTTTACCTCCGGATTTCTCTCACGCGTTCACCCGCACCTCATTTCAAATAGCACGCATTACAAGCTGCCGGAATGAAGGGTTCGCCTTTTTGGAGTGCTAAAACGTTTTACATGGACTTGGTTGAATGGTGCGTGCTGGGCAAATGACTGAATAGAAGTCCTGACCGACACACACAAAAAAGAGAGGCCTTTGCAATGGTGCTGCGAGCCGTGGTGACACCATACGCCCTATAATCCAGTGCTCGAACGCCGTCAAAGCCGACCATTCTTCTGCGCACATGCCCATTCTTTTGAATTTCAAAGTAACATGCAATGAATAATTTTTACAACGAAATCGACTTCAAAGCACTTTTAAAGAATACTTTTTTTCTAGTGGCCTCATTTTATTCCCGACCACCCACGAAGGTGACGAATTTCGCAGCTAGAAGCAAGGTTTCTGGTGTGTACTGCATTTAGCTTTGAACACATGGTTAGGTTCCTGTGCGATGAGAACTTGGATACTGGTGCTCGATCTCAAGATACTCCTTCTGTTCTCAGTGGGTCGACATCAACGACACTTGAAGCCCAGAGCATAATTCCGAGGTGTACACAACCTACCCACGTCTTTCGCCGCGACCATGGCAGCCTGCCCAAGAGTACACCCGCCCAATTTTTTACCAATATCACGGGACACCGTGTCGACCGTTCGGTCGATCAGCGCCGCGTGATGTAGTGATACGACAAACTCGGCGAGAGTAGCCGCATGCGCACTAAGCAAAGGCCGCTGCTGCCGTCGTCTGCTAGGCTGTTCCAAGAGCAGAGGGCCGCCCCCGTATTTGTTATTCGCTTGTCAAACTTCCTATCATACTCGAAATTTTTCTTCAAGACCAGGAACGTGGCGCCAACTGAAAAGAGTAATCAGCGTTTCAGAACGCTAAGTTCGTTCAGAGCAAGGTTCGTTCGGCAACGCTGATTCTTGTTTTCTGTTGGCGCCACGTGCCCGGCCTTTAAGAAAATTTCGAGTGTGGCAGGCAGTTTGATAAGCGAATAACAAAATGCGGGGGTGGCCCTCTGCTCTAGGAACGGCCTAGCAGACGACAGCAGCAGCGGCCTTTGTTTAGTGCGCATGCGGCTACTCTCGCCGAGTCTGCCGTATCACTCCATCACGCGGCGCTGATCGACCGAACGGTCGGCGCTCCCGTGCTATTGGTAAAAAATTGGGCGGGTGTACATTGCGACCACATATGCCAAGCTGGGTCAAGGAGGACCTTGCATGAATGTAGTATTTTCCTTTGCCTTTGATGTTACTACAGCTATGCACCTGGTAATGGGAAAATTGTTTCGCTGTTTCGCTGTACGCACTCCTACAAACCAAAAAAGGTGTACAGGAAAATTAATGTAACGGGCATTTCCGTGAATCCCATTGTTTTGTACACACAGCCCGGCATACGTATTCCTCCGACTGCCGCTTCGAGTCAAAGAAAGACTTCCGGGAAAAAATTTCAAGCTGCCACAATTCCCTAACAATCAGAAAACAATTAAACCACAATGTTATCTGGATTCCTGTCTTGTGCGCATGTCGGCTGCAGTGAAGTAGTGCCCTCCTCGGACATGCCTGCTGTGATTTGTTTTCGGTCTTGTGGACTGCACGGTGTTTTTAAGTCTTTTTCGCCTCTTTAGTTTGCTTGAGGGCATGTGGGAATTGTGCCACCAGCATAAATTTGTTTCGTATAGAAAAGCCAGCTCCTGACTGTAAACGCCAAAAAAACAGCGGGCATAGCACTATTAATTATCAAACATTGTTAATCTTTAGAGAATGCACGCGACTAGTGGAGCACATCAGGCACGGATGCTGCGCAGGAATATAACGGACATGCTTGGCGAGTGGCGAATACTTGGTGGTTCCTTTCTCCGGACGACCGAGGCGCGCCGTTAGCTGTTCTCGTAGACGAGCCCAAGGCATATGTTATATACCATCAGCAAACGCCTCCGAAAGCTTGCAGAATTAGCGTGCCGACGCCATGTACCATTGCACAAAACCGACAGTCGTCCGTGTAGTGTCCCATCGGCTATCCCGGTCGGACCGGCGGCACAGACCGCGAAAGAGCGGGGATCGATCCCCTTCGTCTCACCATCATTGCCTTCGTTTTTATCCATCATCACGCTTCATTTTTGGTGCGGAACCATGCTTTGTTTTATAGCCCACCTTCATCGTACGTTCTCCGGAAGCTCATGTGGCTTCCTCTACACTGCGTACCGTGTTCCGGAGGGATGAGTGAACTGACGCCCGGAAGACAGCGTTGCGTCAATACGCAAGGCGTCTTCGATTACCGCAGGCTTCCCAGTTTTCTAAAAGACCCGTAAACTCCAGCTACGTAATATGACTGTCGCTGAATAAACTTACGGGCCTTTAGCCGCTTTTGCGTCCGGCACCACGGTTATAATGTATAGCTGAAAAATGAAGCACATTCGCTTTTTAAAGACGATAATCTTTTTCGGTCTGCTTAAACCCGAAAATGTCTGTCTGTCTGTCTGTCTGTCTGTCTGTCTGTCTGTCTGTCTGTCTGTCTGTCTGTCTGTCTGTCTGTCTGTCTGTCTGTCTGTCTGTCTGTCTGTCTGTCTGTCTGTCTGTCTGTCTGTCTGTCTGTCTGTAATTCAATCCAAAAGAGTTAAAAGAATACTTGAACGACAGGTTTATATAAGAAAACCTTTTCCCAACAACTAAATCTGGAAACACACTTTGCACTTGTCCGCATCGTTCAGCAAAAAAAAAATTTAGACATATATGAGGCAACACATCAATACATAAGTGGTATTTGCAGTGTCCTTTAACTAATAAAATCCGGGCAATCTCCACTAACGTGAAACCTGGTGAGGGGTAAAGCATGCAGTGTATAAGTGTATTCTTGGAGCCTTGGCGTTTTTGCCAACGGAGATGAAACCGTTGGGGGGTACAGGTATACAGGTTCGCTGTAAGAGTTTGTTGTCTTGGAAGCACGAGGCTCTTCAGCGCGAGGCGTAAACGAGTGTCCCAGTGTTTTTTTTTTTTTTTTTTTTTAGTACGCGTTACGTTCTAGCGCGAGGCGTAAACGAGTTTCCCGGTGTTTTAGTGCCGTGACTACATGAGACGACGGTTACGACGACTAAAGGAGACGCCAACAGCCTTAGCCCCTAAGGGGCTTCGCCCCTAAAATTTATGGCTGCTTGATTTTTCCCGAGTTATTTACGATATGTCGCACGGGAAAAAAATCAGGGCCCAATTTCTCTATTTAATAGCTCATCCTCAGTTTAATCCTTTTAAAACTTGTGGCATGGATGGACTTTTTGTTGTTAGTGGCCAGAACAAGCTTAGAGTTTTTTTCATTCTCCACAACTTACAGTGTAAAATCTAATCGAGTCGATATTTGCGTCAAAGTTTTTCTTTGTGCTTATTTTCCCTTCTGTGTGCGTTTTGTTCGCATATCCGATGAGTGCAAATTCGTGCCGTGCATTTTAGCTCGGGCGAATTTTACTCCCCGACTTACACATTTATTTTCTTAGAATGTCTAGCTACTTTCTTTAGCTTAAATTACCATCTTCGCTGAACTTGTTGATCGAACCTCCTCCTTTTTTGTGATTTCGCCAGGGTGAGCTCCACACGTTTGTTACGGCGTCCTCAACTCGACCTCCATTCTGCTTTCTTTATTTAAATTCCGTGGCTTAATTGCACCCGGCCGTTATCTCCAACAGGAGGAATATAAGGAGCCCTTATTACCCCCTCTACGCCCTCCCTTGCACTGTAAGCGTTGCCAGTGCCGTAGAGGTCTAAGCCTTGCTGCTAGCGTGGCCGGGTGGTGATTAAGGAATTGGGCCGTATTAAGCGGTGCACGCCGCTGGTAACTTGCTTCGGCGATAAGCTTCGCGCACTGCCAGCTCCCACACACGCACAGCCACGTACATACACAATGGGAGGTTATCCCGTATGCAGGCAACCCCGTCGGTGCGAAAGCCTCCCGGCAAATAAGGCAGGACACGCGACGATAAAGCGCTTGGAAGCGGCCCCTTCTCCCTGCCTTCTTTTCTATTCTTTCTCTTGAGCCAGTACTCTGGTTTCTTTCCCTTATATAAAATGCCCGTATATGCCGATTCATGTCACGTCTGGTTTCTATAGACGACTTGCAAGAAGGCAAGTTTATTTGTTTTAAGGAACTTGTAAATGTCAATCGAGGCGCGCGAAAATTGAAATAATTAAACCATTCCGCAGCGCCAATTCTTCTTTCTTTTCTGTAGAATACAAATGCCTTAACAGCAAACATCGAAAGTTGAAGTTAACAGGTAATGTATAAAATTTGTATTCCAACAGCAGGGAAGTTCAAGGAACACAAATAAATGATGGTACTGAGATACGAACGAACGCCTTTCAGGATGCGAAACAGAATTGATTTACGGTGCAACGACGTCTCACTCATTGTCTTCTGCCATCATCCACGATGTCATCAACCTTTTTAAAGAAATAAACTGCATTTGATACTTTTTACTGGCAACAAAAAACGTTTGCTTTCAATTTTCTGCGTACACGTAGCTCTCGATCGAGCGGACTACGATCTTGGTCTTTCATCATAAATCGTCCATTTATCCATCGACCTTAATGACCATCTCAACCGGAGAGTAATTAAAATGCATGTTGTCGTACTAATCAGCCTTATGCAACATTGTTACCCCACCACTGACCAATTTCGCGAGTTGAAAAACGCTCAAATGTATTTCGTGTTATTGTCAAAGTCCCTAAATTTAGAATTTCTGAGTTTGCTATTATTGCAGAATCTGCCTAGGGTGGTACTTGGAGTGAACATAGACGGTGTCGCTATTTGTAAATAGACTGTTCCGAGCTCCTATATTTTGCACCATACCAGGGAGGAAGGTGCCAATAACTGGACCCTTCTCCTCCGCTTTCCTTCTCACGCTTCCGTTCTCTTCTCCTCTGCTTTCCTTTTGGCGTTCTCTTCGCTATCTCCTTCCTTTAGTGTCCGCCGCGCTCCGCATTCGCTCTCTTTCGTTCTTCGCTATGTCAATAGATCGTTGGTTTGGTTGCGACAGCGGTGACGTCGACGCCAAGCGCATGAACAGGCGCCTAAGACTAAGAGTTACGCTTTGTAAGAGGCAACGACGTCCCTGCAAACGTGTTAGCGCTGGAGATAAGAGAGGGGAAGTTTGCGGTTTGCTCTGGTTTCTACAGCATCTTTTTTTAGACGTGTAGCACTGCAGCCTTAGTATTGACATTAAGATGTCAAGTAGTGCAACTGCGTTTTAGTTCCGGCCGGTTTCATCTTCCTTGCACAGGGCTCCATCCCAAGGCAGAACCCACACCTTCACCGGTAGATATGGGGCACCGGCATTTTCTCGCATTTCTGCGCGAAACGGGTGCTACGTTGTACCTTTCGAGGACTTTCATTTATGCGTATGGAACTGTCTCGCAAGAAAAAAAAAGAAATCTTCCTTAGACTCAAGCGGAACGTTTCTGATTCATGCGGCTGTTTCGGAATACCCCGTTCGCGTCCCAGATCGGCAGTAAGGGATAATTTATGATCGGCGTCGACATTCTGAAATTGCCTCGCAGTAGATTTTTTTGGGAAGGGGGAGGTGGGGGGGATGGTAAACCGCTGATTGTGGAGAGTTGATTGGAGTGGCCTCAGGAATCAAATACGGCAAACGACTCCACGCTCGCTCGCGCCTTAATTAAGCCGCCACCCTTGCGCTTCTGTTACGACTAGACTCCTTGTACACGTGAACTGCTCTGCTGGCTTCCTCGCGTTGATAAAGCTGAGAGCCTTTTCTCCCTCCTTTTATTTGTGCTTAGGGGGTTTGAACGTTCTTTGTGTGGGCCAATTCAACGACGTCTTTTTGTTTTACAAAATATCCTTGTTTCTGTGCGAAATTGGGTTGGCCTGCTTTCCTCACCCTCTGCCATTATCTGACGGCTTGTGCATACCAGCGGCGATCTCCTCCTCTCTCTGGAACGTCGGGCGATGCATTCTAAACGGCGCTCATTCGTTGGCTCCGTACAGCAGGCGCACCGAGGGTCTTCTCCTCGGCGCACCCGACGCCAATTTACGTATTGGTGTGGTCGACAGCCCGCGATATGATTCATCAGTTCTTCCCCAATGTACCGTTTTGTGACGCCTCGTATTCCTCGGCTGCACACCAAATACACGGGTTGTCATCCTTGGTACATCATTTCGTAAATTTCCGTTTTCCCATATCTTGTCTCTCTCTCCAAGGGACAAAATTAGCTGTTCTTTTTTTAAGCTTTCCGCAATTAGTCGAATGTTCATGTTTCCTATCATCCCTTTCTTTCCGAGCTTTCTCGCATCTGTCGTTGGAAGGTGGGCGTTCTTATTCTTTTGGGACATTGTGACTCAGTTGTAAACACGCAATTCCGTCATTTCCGTCCGTCTTATTCATAGTTCCTTTTATTTATATATACGCCACACTTATTGGTTTATTGTTTGCTTGCTCTTTCTTATTTTATATGTTTTAGCGATAACTCAATGATTGCAACAAGGAGGCAGTACGATCAAGAGGGTGTTCTATGGTCTCTATCATGAGGCAAGAGAAATGTTTTTTGCAAATAGAATATTTCAATCAATCAATCAATCAATCAATCAATCAATCAATCAATCAATCAATCAATCAATCAATCAATCAATCAATCAATCAATCAATCATCGATCATCAATCAATAAACGTTTAAACAATGCACTTCAATTTGACTACTGTAAAACGGTCATTGCTGTTCTCTAATAAAACGCTAATTCAACAAGAAGGAAAAAATTAAAAGTTTAAATTTGGACCAATGTGGGTGGGGAGGGACGGGCGCGTTGTAGTGGGGAGCAGCAGCACTATAGAGCGCACAAACGGTGTCGTCGTCATTCCGCTGCCATTAGCGGCTTTGATCGAGAAATCTTCGTAAATCCTAAATATCCCAGCAATAACGTTTAGTGCAACAGGTGAATGGCAGGTCCGTTTCTGGAGAAACAAACAAGAAGACAACAAGAGAGAGAGACGGTTGTAAAAATATTGGGATATTTATTACTAGGAATATTTGTGAGGGTAGAGGGAAGGGGGCAGATATAAACGAACTAACGTTTAAACAGTCGGTTATTTTATTCCCTCAGGTCAACTTTCTTTTATCACTCCGTGGTGGAGTCGCTCTAGAGCTAATAAACCTCGTCTTCCCGCTTAAGGTTCTGAGAGTGAATCGCTGGGCAAGTGTGTTCATAATGCAATAGAAAAGAAACAGCGAAAAGGACGCGAGACAGGAAAAAGAAAGTGCACACACACCACCGCTGGACTAACAACTCAAAGTTAGTTGTTAATCCGAGGTGTGTCCTTAGTGTACCTTCTTTTTCTTGTCCTGCGTCCTTTAGTTGGTTCTGGTTCTTCAGCGCATTAGGCTTCAGTCTTCTCCAGGTTCCCACCTAGACCCCGCGTATAAAGTAATAACTTCACATTTAAAACTGAAGGTTGGGCGCTAACATTGCTCGAAGAGGTTGGCTGCGGGGAACTAACTGGAATAGGTACGGAACAGCGGCATATGTACGTCACTTATACCTCTAAATAATCTAATATATTCGGAGCCAAAATGCGATACATCAGTGGGCAACCAACGCGATTACGCAACGCAAATGAGTTCCTAATGCCCATCAGCCATTCCCAATTTAGCCTCGCAGTTTCGGCAACTTTCTAATTGGCAAAACCTGTTATTTAATGCCTACGGTTCACCGGCCACCATTCCAATCTCGCCTGATGAACCGATTCATAAGAGCGTGCGGTAGCAACGCGTTACTCGTGCCCGATATCATAGGCGCACGCGATTGGACGGAACCGCGAGAGTTCGTAATGTGCGGAAGAGCACCCAACTATCCAGGAGGGGTCAGTCCGTTGACTGCCCTGGAGCTCTATTCATTTGTCATAATGATGCGTGAATGCTCCCTAGCACCGTCAGTCACAAAATATGTAGGTATCTTCCACGGGTTTTCCACGAGCCCCAGCGCTCACGGCTTTCACAGTTCAAGAAGCTGCGACGGCCCCTTAATTGAATTGCTAAATATTTTTGTTTCGTCTTCTGTGGTGGACCGAATATCCGTGAACACGTGAATGTTTTACTCTCCATTCTGCAGAGGCAAGATTTGGTGTTTCCCATAATCGTTTCTTACACTGAAAAATCTGCCGTGGATCGTGTCTAGGCATTTAAACCGCGTTACCAACGCTCACCCACCCGTACGTTGACTTGCCTCTGCCGACCGAATAGATGTTAAGGTTATACAGAATTAATGGCTCACCAAATTTGCTTCCAAATCTTACGGCCAACGTTGCAGCGGTGCCGCCGAGTGATGTCCATGGAGTCATCATCATCTCATCAGTCCGGTCGTCGTCATTATCATCATCATCCACAGCCTATTCAAGCCCACTGCAGGGCGAAGGCCTCTCCCATTGACTTCCAACAACTACTGCAGTGCGCCGCTAGAGTAAACTGTTGGCCGCGAATTTTGCGTGTTTCATCCCTCCAGCGTGTTATTGGCCTACCCCTTCTTCTAGACCTGTCTCTGATATCCCTTCTGTTACCCTAATGCTCCATCGGTTGTAGGTTCGTCTCACTACATGGCCAGCCCAAGTCCATCTCTTTTTCTTCACTTGAACTATAAATCATCTACTCGAGTTAGTTCCCTGATCCAGGAAGCTCGTTTCCTGTGCCCAACTGTTACTCCTATTATTATCCGTTCCATGACCGGTTGAACCGATCTAAGTTTGCTTTCCAATTGTTTTAGTACGGCGCGAAGTTTCAGCTCCGTATGTCATAATTAACTGGCACTATGCACTGGCTCTATATTTTTCTTTTGAGTGACAGAGGTAGCTTAGTTTTCATTATTTCGGAGTGCTTACCGGGTGCTCCCCAGCACATGCCTATTCTGCGCCCGATTCCTCCCTCGTGGTTTGGGTCAGCGGTATATTCTACGGATTTTTCTGTGACTTGATTGACAACATGGATGCGATCCATGGTTGAGTACCCTTTCTTAACCCAGACTGCTCTCTGGGTTGTTGGGAGGCCAGGTTGTACGCAATGGTGTGTAGTATAACTTTGGTAAATAGCTTGTAGACAACCGAGAGTGTGCTGATGGTTCTGTAATTCTTAAGGTTCTTGATTTCTCCCCTTTTTATAAATCAGAATATGTTGGCGTTTTTCCAGGCTATAGGTACTTTCTGAGTCCTTAAGTATTCCGAAAACAATGCAGCAAGCTTTTTCAGCATATCTCCTCCCTCAGTTCAAGAAATCCCCGGCTCTGCCGTCATCACCTGCCAGCTTTTCCTCTTTTCATGTCCCTGAGAGCCTCTCCTACTTCCTGTATAGCAACTAGTGGGACATCGCCTGTTAAGCCTATACTCTCTGTAGTTTCCTCCGTTCTAACGTCGCTGGCATGCGGTATGCTGTAGAATCGTTCTGCTGCCTTTATTATCTCGTCCATGTTGTGCGTAATGTTGCCCTGTTCGTGTCTGAGTGAATATGTTCTGTCTCTGCCGATGGCGAGCTTCCTCACAGTTTCGTTCAAAATTCCTTCAATTTGCAGCGTTTCGACTGTCACTACCATGATATATGCACGAAGTCGTTTGTTTTACTTCTGTTAATCAACTTATACAGGTGTGCTTACTTCAACTTGATCCACTGCACTAGACACCTTCATGTATTACGTTTTGCAGTTAGTTACTTCATTTTCGTAGTCAGTCTTACAGGTTTCTTTCTTACGTATTGTGGTCTCCCACAGCTGCTCCAGATTCTGTGATTGCCGTTGTTGGGTCGTCATTTAGCCTGCGCTAAGGCAAGTTCGACATTTCACCTCAATGCAGCCGTACGGCTACAAAGGAACGCTGTACAGCTCTCTCAGAAACATCGCAGCTGAAAAACAATTCATGCTGGTCCATGATTCGAACCCGGGACCACACCTATCTAGGACAGTCGCTTACCAACCTGTGCTAACCAGGAGGCTAGTCATTTGTAGCGCGAGATCGAATTGATCAAAAACTTGAAGTGAAGAACACACCAGCCAGTCCGACGTCGGCTGCTGTAGGTTGTAGTGCGCTGTGAAGACACACCCTCGCTTGCAGTGAGGATATGTACAAGCGATTCCTCATATGTTTCTAGGAGTGGGCGATTGATCGACTAACCTACCGATTAATCGATTTTATCCTTTGCTCCCGATTCATTTTTTTAACCATTAATCGGTGTAACTCATCTAGGGCCAGCAGAACAGATATAAAGCACCCCAAAGCTCTGCGTAAGCATATTTGAAGGCAACAACCCATGCTAATAATACCGTTAATTAGAAACGCAACCGCATGTAGCATAAACGAAGGCGAAAAGTGCTGGGCTCGCTCCTTCAAGAAATAGCGCAATAGCGTTCTCGCCAAGTCTGTACCATGCGAGGTCTGTTTAGCCCAACTGGACACACATACATTACTTTGATTTAAAATGTGAAAATGTCTATTACTATTTCGACGCCTCCGTACTGATGAAGTGAAGGAAAAAATAAGGTACTTCGAACTCGATTTCCGGTCTTATCTTTTATTCACTCTACAAACCACAGCAGCCGATTAACTTTCAATTAACCGATTATTGCCTGTCGATTTATCGGATTACAATTTTTCAGCGATTACTGCTTCAGCGATTAGTCGGCGATTCAAATAGACATAAGGATGGCGCGCAGGTTGCAATCCTTAACTTGTAATCAATAAGCATGGATTGCACATGGCGTCACCGCCGTTCCTTATGTGGAGCATCCGCCTTCACATTTCTCAGCACTATTCGAAATGAGAGCGGCAGATAAGTTCACAGCCTTCCATCGCACGCGCGTGCACCAACATCACAGCTACGGTGACGTCCTAAGCGCAAGCTACCTTCTTCGACGTACCCGAGGCTCACCACAGCGGGGAATGAAATGGCGACAACCCACGATGATTTCTCCGGCATCGCGGGCCAGACGGGATGCCTTGGACGGGTCATCCTGGAGTGGAAAAGGGGAAGACCACTAATACCCCTGTTACTTCAACGGCCGTTAAAGAAAATCGCAGTTGCCCTTAACGGAAGCCGAGAGCGGGAGTATATAATAGCCGGGATTACCCGCATCCCAGTAGTCCGGCGGTTGGAGGCCTGGCTACATGTGACATGTTCTTCAGAAGGGAACGAAAGACTCAACTTTGCATGACATGGCCCGTATCCACACAACGCTTCAGACGCTGAACCCGTAGGTGTTGGCGTTGCTCGTGGGACACCACATGGAGGCGGGTGTGGGCAGAGATAGGAGTCTGTCCCCCCCCCCCCCCCCCCTAGAGTACTTACAGTCGATACTCCTAGTCCCGTAGTAACAAGTTCTATCCTGGCTGTATACGCGCGGCTGTTGCTCGCCTTGGGGGCGAGGAACAGCCGAGTTTTTAGCAAACGTAAAAAAAAGTAGGGAGTCTAGATGGGCAGCTTATATTCGTTTAACAGAGCGTGGAGAATATTTTACGCGTGCCTTGGCAGGCCTGAGCCCCAATCCCGCATTTTTCTTGAAGCAGCTACCTCCTACCGGGAACGCACGCACACAAGCGCGTGATTCAAGCCGGCTCTTGGGGGACTGGCTTGCAATGTGTAGTGACTCCAGCTGTGCGGTTACACGCAAGACTTATCGACTGCTTGTAAAATAAAACTGTTTTGGGGATCTTAATAGAATTAAAAATGAAGCTATCTTCACGCTGTTTACAACACCTGTTTGGTTCAAGTTGTCCGCCTCCTTGTATGGCACTGTATACACTGCGCGGTCTATGCTCTTCCGCACAGCCCGTAAATAGGTAAGCGAGGTACGGGCGCAGCGAGCTGCACTGGAAAATGGAAGAAAGTCTGCAGTTTAGCCAGAGTGCCCAGATCGACGGGAGCTCTTGGGTATGCCGTCAAATATTCCTAAAACACATCCGAGCGCTCTCGCGGTACACTGAAGAGCACACCAAATCCACTTACACTATGGCCTGTCTGATACGCAGACGTGCCGGACCGATCTTGAAGTCTGCGCACAAAAAAAAAAAAAGACGAGGAGGTGGAGGAGCTAAAAACGTTTATATAAGCCAGAAATAAAAATAAAAAAAAACAGACCGGTGCCATATGAAATAGTAAACCTCCGCTCTTCCAGCAGTGTCGTTTTTTTTTTGTCTATTGAATGTAGCACCCATTAATTTTGCACCAACTTTAGGTGGGTCATACCTTAGGGGCGTGGTTGGCCGTTGTAAGCCACGTCTCCTGCATCCGACCTCACCACTCAACGCATCCTGGTTTGGCCCAGCATGAGATGCGGGTGCTCGTTAGCCCTCGCAGCTCGTTTAGGCTCCGCGGTGGATGTCTCAATCGAGCCCACGGATTGAGCGCAAATTGGATCGATGCTCTGCCTTCTTAACGGGTCTGAGCATGTTCTGACTTTTTCCATTCTGATTGCGCGCAGGAGGGCAGGGGGTGGGTGGGTGCGCATTGCGCAACCATGGCGCAACGTCATTGAAATAGTTGAGGTGTGCTCCCGATGCGTGCACTTTTTCAACTATCCTTCCCTTCTACGCATAGAAGTGTCCGTGGCGACCGCTTGCGTCTTGTGACGAACTTTTCTACCAGGGGCCGTGCACACAACCTGCGCTCTATTTGCATGAATAGACGTTCTCCCAATTAAGCGGATATTCACGGCAGAGACGGTTTCGCGACGCTTAATTGCGAGCGATAACATCTTACCTTAAACATTTCGGGATGCTTGTATTTTTGTACTTGAGCCATTAGTATTTGCATTTCTGTCCTTGTTAGTGCATCCCTTTAACTGTTCAACGGGCACCATAAAACCAAGTAGGTGTATTATTCCCTGCAGGAAGTACCCCACGTCGTTATCAATTTAGAATCATTCGTGTGGAACAAGTATGACTGCTTGCTTACTATTATTTCGGTCCCTTGCTGCCTTGAAAGCAATACGTCATTGCTAAAAGGGCCAACTACTTGAGCAGAAAAAAAATTGGCGCAGACTGCACCAGTGGTGCAAGGCTGGAAAAAAACAGCAGCGTGTGGGTCGACCAAGCTTCTTCCCACACTGACAGCGGATCCCAGGAGAGAGGGAGTAACTACCCCCGCAGTGCAAAGCCGTTCTGAACGGCACTGTAAACCAAAGGCCATTAAAGTATGTATAGATATTTATTCAGTAGCAATCGTCGTCATCCTTTTCGTCGTCGTCTTCCGGCGGCACAGCCGCGTAACGCAAATCCTCTTGTAGCGCGCCCTCGAACCCCGCTACCTCGCTGCTTCGTCAGTTGGTCTGGTGGCCGTCCACGTGTTTCTTGTGAAGGGATATGGCTTCGCAGTGGACCCGTGACGCGCCGGTCGCTACAAGACGATGAAGACCACAAAGGCGGGAGTGCTTCACGTGGCGTGAGCTCACGTCCAGTGGCTGATCAATTAGCTAGTATGTCTCTTGGTGGCCCTGTGGTAGTGCAATGTCCAAATGGTAGCTTTCTATTGGGGGCAAGATTTAGACAATTACAACTACTCCAGACTTATCGGCAAGACGCCCTTCTCTCTTCTAGAGATTATAGCCACCTTCGTCATGCAAGGAAGCCGATGTTTTGTGAATCCAGGCTATGCGAGGTAGCAATAACCAAACATAGATGCGAAATTCCCCATTAAATTTTGATCTTTATAAATCTGGTCTGGCTCGATGGTTCCACCGCTGGAAGTTGTGCCCTTCAAGCCCGTGCCTCGCTGCGTCGTTTCTCCTTTAGCGTTGCTTTGAAGCAACTATAATGTACAGTAAGCTGTCCCCAAAACTACACCTGCACACCGCCCATAATTTTCTAAGCAACGTGGCTAGCCAACTGACTAGCTCGTCATTCATATTCATTTGGAAGGCAAGCATAGCGGACTAAGACCAGGCCACTCGAAAACCGTTTATCTGCAAAGTTACCCTTCTACATATCAGAACCATCGCCACCAGCACATCGGGCAAAAACAGACTGATCGCTCGTTTCCGAGCCGCACTCTGCAGATCGAAGGCTCGCTTCATGAACATATTCAGAAGCAGCGGCTCCTTCCCGCTTTCTTCGCCAAATCTCGGCGAATCTTCCCCGGCTGACGTAACGCCGCCCCAATCAGCTCAACGAGGAGAGCCGCGTGCTACGGCCGAGTGGCCGGGCCGAGAAAACGCCGGACGGCCGGATCAGGGGGAAGACGTGAGGGGGCAGAGAGAAAGAAAGCGAGAAGGACGAGGAACTGAGTCAAGCACGGCGGCTTGTGGAAGCCGCCGTGCCGAAGCCCTTTGCTTTCCCTTCTCGTATAAGGATCAGGGAAAAGCGCCTGCGTTAGAAAGCGGGAGCAATGGGAGGAACAAAGATCCCCTGCATATCAGCCGGCTCGATCAATAAAAGCTTGTACGCCGGGTGTGTATCAGGAGGGAGGAGTTGGCGAGTTGCCAGGGAAGCCGGGAAATAATAGCGCACAGGATGAGAGGAGGGCAAGTTTCTCTTTCTCCCTTCGGTCTCCGTCTTGCGCTGTGTTGTCCTCTTAACATTTGCCCCTTTGAACCGTCCCTCGAGCGCGCGCATGTGTATATATGCGTGCTTGCTGATCCGAGCCGTAAATATCTCGCTTACGCTCGACCACAGCGCGTTTACGATGACGCAGTCCTGAGCTTCCGCTTTCTGCTACTAATGTAGCTGTAGAAAAGGCCAACGGTTGGGTGCAAATCGGACTGCTTTCTTGTTGTTGTCATCACTCGTGCTTACGTATTTTCGAGCCACCATGCGAACTCTTCCCTTTTTTTTTTTTTGCAGTACATGCGCGAAACGGAGAGCACAGACCGTAATTGCATCCGCGCTGCGACGTAAGACCTTGTTGTAAAGAAACGAGCGAAGCCTGTGGTTTTGGTTTATAAGCACCGACTCACCAACCCGAGTTACAAAACACGGAAGCGTAAAAGACGCGCAAAACACGGAAGCGCTAAAAGCGACGCGTGGTCGTCATTCGTTATCGCTTAAACGCGACACGTGGTCGTTTCGTTATGCTTATCCTGTAACAAACTCGGTGTCTCACTCGGCGCGCTATCGAACATTGTGAAGAAAAACGAGTCATCTTCACTGGCGTAAAAGTTGGGGACAAGCGATGCACGCAGTGCATAAGTGTATTCAAAGATCGTAAGCCTCTCTCTTACCACACGGCGCGCGCTGATGGCCACCGGAGAAGCACCGGTGGGAGGAGCAGTCACCGCTTGCTGAGGCGGTGGCAACCTCTCTTGCGTTGAACAGGATTTGAGCAATTTGCATCCTTCATCTGGCAGGGCTCAACGCGAGCGCAGTGCAATGCCCACGCCTCGCCCTGGGGGCTCGTCTACGGTGATCAACGAGGCCCGGGCACCAGGGAAGTATGACCTTTTCTTGCTTAGACCGACCACCCGACCCCATCAGGCTGGCTAGCGTCGAGAGCCGGTGGGTATTTGAGTGTAATTCCCCAATTATAACCTCTCTACAAACAGCTTCTGCATGTGCTTGACGATTGTAAAGCGGACAGGGAACATTTCGGAAACCACCTGGGGATATTTAACGTGCGCCGAAATCTTGTACACACGGGCCTTATTGCGTCTAGCCTCCATCAGAAAAGCGACCGCCGCGGCCGAAATGAAATCGAACCCGTGACCTCGTGCTCAGCCGCGCAGCGCCTTAACCACTGAGCCACCGCGGCGGGTCGTAGAAGTGTATTGTTGGCGCCTTAGCGCTTTTGCCAACAGAGCTGAAACCGCCGTGGGGTACAGGTATACAGCTTTGCAAAAGTCTCATATCTTTGCAGCACAAAGCGTTCTAGCGCGAGGTGTTGGTAAAACGAGTGTCCAGGTGTTTTCATACCGTCGCTACATGAAACACGACGACGACGATAGGAGACGCCACCAACCCGAGCATATAAGTGGCTTCAGCCCTTATATGCTCGAGTTCAGTATTTTTTACCCGAACTGTGTAGTTGAAGCTGGATTGAAGTGCCGTAGCTATCGACCGATAACGGCTTTTTGGTGTCTGTCCTGCTCCGTAGTTGGCGACCCAGTGACGCTACGAATGGATTGAATGATTTTTCTGCAATTTTATTTCTTCGTATGACACGGTTTCTCTACTGTGGGGTCACTTGCGCAAAAAGGGGCTAATCAATAACGCACCTGCCCCTTAAGCTGGTTTTTTGGCCCGTGCTACCGAGTTCGCTTGGCTGTGCACATAGTGACTATGCAAATTTATTGGTGCGTAAAAAAATTTCCGCCAAACGATAGCAGAAAATCAGCAATGCATTCGTACTTGGTTTGCCTAATATACAGCTAGTTTATATATAGTTAGCATGCGCATAGAACTTGTACTGTTCGTGACAGAAAGAAAGATAAAAGCCGTGCTTGTACTGCTCAAAGAACTAAAGAAAGTCAGGACATGTTTGGAAATATCGTAACGTGAAAGAACAAGAGAAAAGAAAGTGTTTTGGGTGTGATTCTTTCTTAATTTTCAGACGCTGTCGGTACAAGAGCCTATCGAGCCGGATTAAGCCCGGTAATGAATACTGCAGCCTATACATACACTACGGAAGTTTAGGGAGGGAAGACCGGCACCTCGGAAATGGGACAGGTTATATGGCCGCCCCTCGCTGATACCATGCGGGGACCAAAATAATGGATCATAAAAAAAAGGACGAGGGAAGAAGCGCAACATGGAGGAGCGTCGGCGGTATTATGTTAGCTTTATCAGTCTTCTCTGGGGTTCTGGGATGCACGGAAGCTATACAGGATTCTGCAGCACTTATGCATCTCTCAAATATCATCCCTCCTAGCCCGCTCCTGCCCCCGCTTATGGGTGCGTTCTCTCAAACCTGTGCCACGGCCAGGTTAGGGAAAAGCGATGAACGGAAACGTTGCTGCTCCCGAATCCTCCATCGTGTAGCAAGGGGGCAAATTAGGAAGGAAGGCGTCGGTGTTTCGGAGAAAACGAGAAGGAGAGACAGGAAGATGGGCGGCTGTTAGCCCTGACTGTTTGGTGATCTGTAGCTGTCGTACACTAAAAGCAGGGTATGTACGGCGGCCGCGTGACTTTAGTGCGAGCGTTACGCGGAAAAACAAGACATAGAACAGCGATGAGTGTAGCGGCTGGTTTTGTAATGTGTCGAAGGCAATCTGTGTGTGATCAGGTTGTGATCAGGTGTGATCACAACCTGAAGGTGTGATCAGGTTGTCGAAGGCAACCTGATCACACCAGGAAACGCTAGTTGGGCCCGGGGACTCAGGCGAGCGGGCCCGGGGATGGCACCACCGTGCTAAGCCAGCGTACGTCGCAGCAGTGCGCGAGACAGCCTCCGGCACGCACATTAGCTTAAGATGTGTTTTCAAGAAAAGCTTTCCGTTTCGCCGCCGCGGGTACTTTGACCTTTATTTGAACGCAGGTGCGCCGTATCCTCGGCAATGCATCACGTGACTCCCCATGCCGAGCTCCGCCGACGTCCGCGTTCGCTAGCCGCGCCACCACTGCCGGCTTGGCGCATGCGCCCTCCGCAGCTGGGTTGCCGCCTGACCCCGTGACTCGCCGCGTGCGTGCGAGATTGGCCATGGATGAGAGCAAACCAGGGCCGTCTTCTCTTGCGTGGGGCGGGAGCGGGAGGCTTTGAGTCGTCGTGGGAAAGCGGCGTCTGACTACCCCGCGGACATCACCCGGCGAACTGCTTCACTTTAAAGGGTCCCGAATGGTCGAGCCTCAGGTACCTAAGCGCGGAGGCGGAATGTCCGGTCCTTCGTAATCGTGTTCTCGTCCTGAGCCTCCACTATCTCTAGACGGCACGGAAGGACGCGGTTGAGCGCTCGGTGAGCCCAAAATCCAGCTGGCGCCACTTCGTTCAAAAAGTTAACTGGACGGCGAGTGCGCTGAAGGGAACCGTGTCGGACGAGACGCTGCGCGAGGCACTGGCTGTAGGTGGTCAGGCGGCGAGTTCCTTTAAAACAAAGGAGGCTATCCACTGAGATAAACGCGTGTCTGTCTCGCCTACTTATCCCGTCTAGCACGTAAGCCGCAAGGGGTGAGTGGGCGTTGAAGGCACGCAGGCCAGATACTGCAGGCGGCAGTACTTACCTTATCCATCTCTTTATTTCCGTTTTATTTTCTTTTGATTTCTCTCGTCGTCTGACCCATGCTTTGTATATATACCGCACAGTCCTCAACCTGTTATTGGCGTTTTTTTCCATGATTCATTGTAAAATTTGTTTTTCATACTACAAGCCGTGTTATTGCCTGTAACCAAGACCTTTTTTCCTGCATAGCTATGTGCCTGTGTGTCCATGTGTAATAATAAGCCTCGTAGGCGCTCTTGTACTTTCACGTCATATCTCTTGCCCCCATGTCAACTGTACTCATATTTATTTCTAAAAATAAAGTTATTGATGAAAAACAATGCCAAGCGCGCAAAGCTAGCGTCGGAGACCGAGGAAGAGCGACCCGTTCAGCTCACACAACGCCGGAAGCGAGACCACAACCGTAGACAACGGCACGTTTTCGACGAATAGTTTAGTTATTATACAGCGAAATCAAAGACTAACCGAATGAAATCAAAACTTTACCAGGCTAAGCCAAGCTTTCGCTTTGCATATCCAGGGTGAGCTGAACTAAGCCGCATCAGTTCTTAAGAGGGGGATGGGGCTGTCACCAATGCTTTCCTAATTATGAGATCTAACGTGTGCCGTTACAATCTTTGCTTTGGTTGCTTGGAAGGAGACCTAACACTCGAGGACGAGAAATGGGGTCGCCGGAAGTGCACGGTGCAGTTACTGCGATAAAGGGAAAAAATACTGACGCACTTTCGCAAGCACTGCGAGTAATTTTTTAAATCTGAGTTCATATCAACAAACGTACAAATGAATACACAAACATAACCCTGCTTAATCCGCCGCTCTTTGGTTGAAAGGACGGATGTTCGTTTCTCTACAAGGGAGGATGGAGGTGGTGGTTACTGTTCGCAGTGAAGAGCTACTGGGTGCTCCTTTGCTTGGTGATCCAGCTGCTCACCAGTGTTTGTTATCAGGAGTCCGATCGTAATCTCCCTCGTCCTTCTGCTCCTCGTTAGCGTGAGCAGCCGGTCATCCACCGGTTAATCTGGGATCTACATCCACCGATTTGTGAGGAGTTGGTGATGGTCACCATTACGATGCGTTGTTATGCAGGTATGTATACGGACAACGCATTTGTTTCTCTCGTGTTTTACAGTGGATCTCTATTTGGCTAGCCTTCTGTACATTTCTCATGTCGTCACAGCAAATCTCCCGAAGCACCACGCACCTTTTAAACACAAGGCGTTTAATAGCGCGAGGCATTTTATTTCACGCGCTTGAACATTGCAACCGCGTTGCAATGGAAGCGGCGCGTCGCGTAGGAGACCGATCGAAGCCACTCGAAAGTGTCAGGCGGAAATTTATAGCGAAGAAAATCGTGCGAAGCGGCAAGAGAACGAAGCCATTCGAAAGCAAAGCGTCTCACGCGTTCAACTGGACATGGATGACCCCGCATTTGGAACTCACAGGAAATATAGGGGTCGTCGGACTGTCCCTAAACCGCAGGTTAGATGCGATGACACTACCGCTGCCGTCGTAGTCGGTGATTTCAGCGTGGATGTGTAGGGACCTAAAAGGGTTTGGTTTACGAGTTTCGTTTTGGAGACGCTTGGGTTGCGATGTCACGGGTCTAGGCCCACTCGTCACAAGTCCACTCGTCATAGGCCAACTCGTCACAGGTAAACTGGTCAGGAATGCCAACTCGTCACAGGGCGTTTCGTACGAGGAATTCTCGTATCACCGGAATATTCGTCACACGGAAAACTCGCATCGAGCTTGTTTTGTAAAGCGATGTTTCCGCCTGCTATATATACGTCGCCCATTTCAAAATGATGTAGGCGAGCGAGTGTTCTTTCAAAGTTTTTAACGCAGGAAGTTAGGTAAATATGCCGCCATACCGAGGTATATTAAAATGATAATAGCATGCAAATTTGTATTACATGGCACGCAAAAAAAGTAAGCAAATTGTTATAAATGACGCAGTGAACAGGTTGTACATGAAATAAAAATTTTTTTTTATTGTACTCGCTTTGTATTGTTTGTGTACTCTTTGTACAATTGCGCTGTTGTCTCGCTGTCTCATTGTGTAGGCGTCTTCAACGCTGGGTTGCGACGTTGTTCACTTCTCAGTACCGGAAGCGGATGTTGCCAATATTCCGAAGCTCCACCCCCTCCGATTGAATCTTGGTATTTGCGAGCGAGCCGTGGGGGGCCCACGAGATTTTTTGGCTTGGGCTGGCCCGAATATGTATTCAGTGCATGAAATATTATTATTTAAAAAATCATTGCCCGCCGCGGTGGCGCATTTTTTGTATCAAGCGAAAACGAAAACGTCCGAGTGGGATTTCACGCACGCATTTGAACATCCCCAGGTGGTCAAAATGATTTCGGAGCCCTCCACTACGGCGCGCCTCGTCAAAAACCCCACAATCAATCAAATCAACAAATATACAATTTCAAACCTAATGCAATGCCTGGTGGTGTGTCCTTCAGTGTTACATAGAAATCTTCCAGCTTAGCTATGGTTCAAGCCTTGCGCGAGTTAGTGCAAGGGCTTCGCCAATTTTCATTTTTTTTTATTTGCAGAGTGAAAGTGGGGGTGCAGGTTGTATGCAAGGGCGGTTATACGCGCGAAAATACGGAGACACCACCTCGACACCGCTGACGATCAGCTCTTGAAGAAGTGCGCGCTGACCTCTCCTCTCCCCCTCTCCCAGCAAAAGAAAGAAAAACAGCTTTTATGCACACCTGCTGGTAGCACAGACCTCCCCACGCCCTCCTAAACAGCCGTAACGAATTTACCATTGTAGAAACCAGCCTCAGACCGGCTTTAAACGCCAATTTCCGGTCAGGGCTTCTAGGCTTTTGTTCACACGGCCGCGGTGTAACGAAATCCATGCGACGAGAAGGCACCTTTCCTATCTCGAGATGGCACTGTACGAAAAGGCCGGTGTGACGAGTTGGCCTACGACGAATTTTCCGGTGACGAGTGGGCTTGTGACGAGTGGGCTCGTTCCCCGATGTCACACAGATCCGGCCCAACCGAACACCGAGTGGCGTACGTGCACGATTCGACATTATCCAAGAATGTGTATGCAGTCCAGTGATTTTTTACACACCCCTACAAGAGGGGGGGGAGTTTTTCTACCCCCCCCACCCCCTCCTTGAATCTTTGAATTTCACTCATGTCAATTTTTTGTATCAAGCGTCTGGGCAGTTTTGTCAAGCCCCAATAAAAGGAGGATTGAAATATCCCGTTACCATTTAAAGCGAGACAGAAAGAAAAATACGCACCTGTCTACATTAATCTAAGGGGCTTTACTTCCAACAGGGACCAAATTTCTCTGAAAATATGAAGACTCATTGCATTTAGCTGCAGTGGGCGTCACGTAAAAAAAGGAAGGGATGTGGTTCGAGGCACGAAACTAAAAATGGAGAATGTTTTGAGCAAAACAACGCTAATCAATATTGGAAATAAGTTTTACACCTAAAGCAAATTTCATGCAGAAATTATTAAATTTTAGAAAAGTGCTGCCGTGTTTTTACGCCTGCTTGTCGCAAAAGGAACGAGTTGTAGTTTTTCCAGCAGTTGGTCGGCGATACGATGAAGAAATTGGGAAAAACTTGGACGCAGAGTGCAACATTTTCAGGCGACTTCAGGAAGATTTGTTGCCCACTAAATTTTTATCACCTCTGCTCCTTCGGCCTCACTGTGCTGCAATGTTCCCCAGCCTGGGAGACATCTTCTGACATCTTCTGCTGCTTCCGATCACAACAGAGCGCGTCTTTTCGGCCGTCACCAGAGTTTTGTCGTTAGAAAGCAGCCGTCTTCTTCGCAACCACGCGAATGAGTTGATGAGCATAACTACCGAAGGTATGGAGGTACCCGACGCGCGAGATGCTGCTGACGTTGACGGACGTGTTTTTTTAATGATTTCATTGCAAAAGTGGTGCAGTGCTATAGCAAAAAGCCCATATAGTTGAAAATGAGGAGCGTCGTTTTACGAGGTTTGTGTCTTTCAATATGCCTACATTTTCCAAATTTTACTTTGAACGTTACTGTTTGCTTGTGCAGTGCTACAGCAAAAAGTAAACAAGGTTGTGTATAAGGAGCGGCGTTACGAGGTTTTTGTCGTTCAAAATGCCTAAATTTTCCTATTATTATTTCGAAAGTTAATGTTTGCTTCTTTCATTTGCTTTATAAAAACACTTTGATGTGCTTCTGCACATGTATGAACAAGGTAATCATGTTTTCGACATTGGAAGATTCTTGTCGGTGTCTTTACTTGGGCCATTATGATGCGTCCGGTTTTCAATTGATCTTGTTTTTAGAGAACCCCTATGATTAACCTTGCTCTCACGCATCGTCAAACAAGAAGTGTGCAAATTTAATTATAAGAACTACAATAAACAGCATACTGCTTCGTCAGAGGCCACTGGTACAGAACAAGAACAAGCCCGCGAATAAGTACGAGCAAAGCAGATATCTACAAGCTCTCGCCCAAAAACTATTTCAACTGAGGCCACCTTTGACTTGAACCGAACGTAGTATACACACATATCATTTACTTTCATCATTGATTCGGGACTATTTCAACTGAGGCCACCTTTGACTTGAACCGAGCGTAGTATACACACACATATCATTTACTTTCATCATTGATTCGGGGCCGTTCTTTGTTTAGAACTGTAATCTCTTAAGATCTTTTTGAACATATACATTTGGTGTGTCGAAGGACTACGCAAGCTAATCCTGGCGTTCTAATAAATCGTGATCGTCAAAAGACAATCGGTGCCCGCTTTATAAGTGCTGCATAATTCGTGTACTCCCTAAACATTGTTTCAAAAACTTGAATCTCGCCATTGGCCCT